>JARPMR010000020.1:12958458-13558458 GCA_029955525.1 Oeneis ivallda | reverse complement strand
AGCTTATTAAACTCGAAGAACTGATAGACGGTGGGATCCCAAGGCTCTATAGCGACCTTGCTCTGGGAATGGCAGCTTTGAAATAGCCCCCACTGGGCAGACGGATGACCTCAAGCCACTCGCTGTATAAAAGCGGCACAAGAAGGAGTTCTGTGGCGACCCTTGCCAAAGCCCCATGGACCATCAGTGGACGTCAATTTATTAAGACTACCATAAGGATCTAGGTAAAGCGGACATATAAACGAAAGTAGAGTAATAAAGTAAATGATAGTAGATGATGATAATGGACGATGTTATACGTATTATCATTTCATCATTAGCAACCCATCAATGGCTCACTACTGAGTGCAGGTCTCCTCTCAGAGAAGGGTTATAGGCCATAGCCCACCACGTTGGCCCAATGCGAATTGGTGGACTTCACACACCTTCGAGAACATTATGAAGAACTCTCTCAGATGTGCAGGTTTCCTCACGATGTTTTCCTTCACCGTTGAAGCAAGTGATAGTTAGTTGCTTAAACGCACTTGACTCCGAAAAGTCAGAGGTGCGTACCCGGGATCGAACCTGCGACCCCCCGAATAGGAGACCACAGTCTTAACCACTAGGCTATCACTGCTTCGTATACGTATATGTATAACTAAAATTCCGATAAAACGAACTTATTCCCTCCACATAAAAGAGCAAACCATTCTTCATGATAGATATATCGCACGCCTTCTTCCCAATTAATGAATGGCCCCAACCCGATAGATTTATGTTAGCTAAAACCGGTTGCGATCTTAACTAACTAGTTCAGTTTGCAGTTCTATAATTCACTTAAGTTTACCTGCTTTTACCCTATGTAGATTATTGGATCACGTAGATTTATTGGCTGCCCGAGACATTGTTCTGCTTAAAAAAAAAATTTAAGTACCTATAGCAACACTTTCTTTTTTTCTCAAGCCGACGCCTCTGTCCACGTGGAGTTAGTAGATATAATATTCTCGACGAACTCAATCTCCAATCTTGGCTGATGTGCAGTGAAAGCGAATATGTACGCGTGAAGACGCGTGCCTAGCTTCAATGCTGGAGTAATGTGCTTTGAACCTAAGAGCCGACATCGGAAAGAAGATACGTCAGGTCAAAGACGTTTTTCTTGTGAGTAGAGTGGGTGTTAATAATTCAGATCAACGCCTACGTTCTTCATCGACCTGCTCCGCCTACACGCACCATCAATTTTATTATTCTTCTTAACCATCATCGCAAAATAGCAATGATACACATACACAATAACACAGAATTATTACGAATATCCTTAAAGTTATTGTAAATCCGAAAGTATGTTTGTTGGTTTGTCCTTCAATTACAACATGGACATTCCAGCAACGGATGGACTGATGATTGATTTATTGGTATATTTAAGGACCTGGAGAGTGACAAAAGTTAATTTTTATCCCGGGAAAGTAATATGCGTTATGCAAATATCTTTTTGCAGAACATAAATTATACAATGAAACAAAAATAAATTTACATATTTTATAAAAAATAACCACCATGGTTTGGAGCCACTGCATTGTAGCACAGTAGAATTATGTAAACAGTACGGAAACTACCTACAAACTTTCGAAACGGCTCACTCACACAAACATGCGCATCGACGAGACCAAAAAGCGGTCCTCGCGGGACTGTCAGTAGTAAGTGCCGCTTTTTGGTCTCGTCGATGCGCATGTTTGTGTGAGTGAGCCGTTTCGAAAGTTTGTAGGTAGTTTCCGTACTGTTTACATAATTCTACTCTCATAGTAGTATTACGGGTTTTACCGAGGACTTCCAAATTAAATGATCTGATGATATTATTGAATTTAACTTGAACACAATATTCAATTTAATAATTGCCTCGAGAATATTGGAGGGTTTATTAAAATCAGCGGCTAATTTATTCAGTTATTCCGTAGACGATACTCTAGACCTCTGTCTTTATTATAAGGACTATTGACTCAAACATTCCAAGGGTCGTTACTACCCATCTCAACCCATTGCTAATCTACTAGGCACGAGGCTCTTCTCAGAATAAGAAGTGTTTAGGTTATAGTTCAACTCACTGGAAAAGTGCGGATTGGCCGACCTCTCATTAAGAAGAACTCTCCGGCATGTACGTTTTCTTAAAGTTTTTTCCCTGGGATTCGAACCCCGGACCCGACGGTACTGCAAAATAAGATTTTTACAAAAAAAAAAATATTAAATTGCCATTCTATGGTTTCATGACGTATAGGTAATGTTTTTAAGAACACTTATGTCACTTACGATTTTAAAAATCGAACGATTTATCTTAACAGACAATCTGTAGATTTTAACCAGTCACAATATAACTAACGCTGGCTAATAAATCTCCTTCTTTACATTGAAAACTTTAACCAATTACTTTTCCAGACTCGGAAAAGTTTCGTTAAACATTTAAAATTTTTCGTACCGCATACTTTTTTCATTAACAATATTGAGTGCCTATAAATCTTTCTAAAGCAATTACTTTTCACGGATCACAAAGCGTTTTACTCGTCAAATTAATTTATAGCTTCATGCATGTATAAAGCCGTTATCTACCGCTTTCTAAATCTACCCGCATTGCGGCTTAACTGTTTGATTTTGTTTCCAAGTGTCAATACGAGTTAAGAATTCATGTATCTGAAAGCGTATTCCAATTCTAATTTAATGGTAAAACGACAGAAACATAAATAAATACGAATTTTTATATAAATTAGGTAACGTGTATGAAGAAAAAAATCTCAGTTATTTATTTCATGTAGGCCATGACTGTGGTAAGGTCAAAACTACCACTGTGCACTAGTTGGGAAATCAGAATTTGTAAATTACACTTTTTCTTATAGCTTAAAATAAATTAGGATCCATTTAGTGTACTTATTTATTAACTTTTGTCTGTTTTTGTTTTGATTAGTGTTAACGTGAACAATAAAACGGTTTAGTAATTAAAATAGTTAACTCCACCCAATTTTCAAGTGAACTTCTGATGAGGTATAGTTTATTTATCTTTTTTTTCACATGCATTGAAATTTGTATCGGAATTAAGTTAATACTTATCAAAAAAGCACGTAAATTTGAAAAATTTCGACGTAGAAGACGATATATTATCTGCCTTTAACAAAATACTGCGAAATTACGCTAAATTTCAGCCACGTCTTTTATAAGGAAAACTAAAATTCTCTTAGAAATAGCTGCACAGTTGCAGTTTCGCGTAATGACGCCCCATCTGTCTCTTTAAGTAGAGCATTTAAGTTCAGTTCGCGCTCCACCCAACACAAATGATCGTTCCTGATATAAAAGCCGAGGTTACATTTCAGATTATAACTCCAAAGTTGTGGCTTTATTGTTGATATTTGCGTTATTATTCCTACTTCCTTTGACTGCAACAATAACCTGACGTGACTTTTGATTTTAAGATTTTTTTTTTATAATTATAAAGATTTTTGAGTCTTTCTTTTTAATTATGAGATTCAAGGGGCAGCAACTAAAAACTGGTAAATAATTGGATATAATTATTGTAATTGATCTTATCTGAAATTTATAAGGGCAGTAAGTAAAAATGGTGAACTAGGTAATTGGATAATTATTGCAATTGATCTGACGATCATTATAAAATTAACATTCATTAGCTATCCAGTCTGATTGGAAGAAATTATCGAAAGATTTTTAAAGAAAAACCAGGAGATTACCAACAAGACTGACAGGAGGCGTAAAAACCGCAAAATTCCAATGATTATTTTTTTATAGTACTGAAAATGCAATTATAGTAATATATAATAATATACTTAATGTCTATTCTATTGTATACTTGTTACTAAGGTACCCTCATAAAGTATAATATAAGTGGTGGATAGTTGTAAATAACTTTGAATAAATCAACCACCCAAGTACACATACATTGTTACAACAGATACATTGTTCGCTTTGACTGTCAAAATTCACCTTAAATAAAAATTAATGCGCCTTTTGCGGCTTTGGCTGGCTAATGCAATCTATTTAAATGTTCAGTTTATAAAAATTTAATTTCTCTAACCCTGGCTGAAATATTGTATTCTGAGCACAGCGGGATTATCTAAAGATGATTGCTACAGTGTGACGATCAGAGTCACCTCTGATTGGCGGATCCTCTCTCACTATTCGCTAAAATGCATGTTGCAGCAAGAACGTCATAAATTCAGCCAATCACCACAATTATAAATGTAGCAATGATCGATGCAACAATCAGTAGCCATTTCATTATAATTTTGGTTATATCGATACTGTCAATCTAAACTAAGCTTCTTGCGTCTTTTGCGGATAGATTTGGATAGCTAACGGGCCTAGCGGCAGTGTGCGATCTTTTTAAATGTTCAGTTTATTATATTAAAGACGTTCATTTCTGTATCGCTCGATGAAATATGGAGACGTCTGAGAGCAGCGATCTGTTTCGACACATTTCGTTACAAATTCGGGCCCTTAAATTGACAGGGTTTTATTTTTTTATATCTCATGATCTAAAGTCTTATAGATTTTGGATTATTTTGCTAAGTCGACTTGTTTACGGCACTTTTGTATTCGTTTTGCCGATATCGGGACAATTTCTGTACTTTGTCAGATTGATCATGTCTGATGATGCTAAGGTACAAGAGGCAGCTGGCATGTAAGTGTTGAGGATATTTTTCATCTCAAACCATCGCCTGCCCACAACTGGGCAAAGGTCTCCTCTAGAATGAGAAGAGTTTAGTCCACGACGCTGCCCAGTGCGGATTGGCAGACTTCACTCGCCTTTGAGTTGGAGAACTCTCGGGTATGCAGGATTCCTTACGATGTATTCCTTTGCCGTCAAAGCAAGTGATATTTAAATGCGATGCAACGGCTGGGTCATGCGTCATGCTCGTGAACGGGTGCCACCGTCGGGACTGGGGCTACTTTAAGTCTGTCCCATCTTAAGATATACTGCATTGTTAGTAGGTATGCATTTTTGGAACTTCACTCATTGTGGAAATACTGCATACATACCTAGCATAGTATTTATTGTATTGTAAACTTGTTTTGAAAAGAGCAACCGCCGAGTTTCTTGCTGCTTCTTTTCGGCAGGAAGGGCGCTCCGAACCAGTGGTTGAGTCAGACGATTCAAAAGCACTTGTAAAAAGTTTATTGGAATAAAAAACTTGAGAGGTGTCAAGGGACACCCGGATGGAACGAAGTTCCTTTCGATTAATTAATTTGGCATTGTGTTCAATATTTTCACACTACAGTATTAGATCTCCGTAGCCTTGTGGTTTCTACAGTCGCTAAACAGTTAAAGGTCGATGGTTCGAATCCCAGCTCGACAGACTGAATTTTCCATTTTCAATTTTATTTTAAATAATTTCTACATGTGAAATTTCTTCAGTCTGTGGAGCTGGGATTCGAACCATCTACCCTCATCGACCTTTATGCGACTATAGAAACCACAAGGCTACGGATATCTAATATTGTACTGTGAAAATATTGAACACAAGCCCAAATTCACATTCAAAAAAGTGTCGGTTCAATTTTGTCTTAATTTTTTCCGTCTAGCCCCCTTCCGCACCGCGCGATAAGGAACTACGTTCCAAAAATATTTTTTCTATTCTATTCTAATCGCTTAAATCGCACATAACTCCAAAAAGTCGGAGATGCATGCCTAAAAGTCCTAAAAGGACATCGAACTCTTAATCACTGAGCTACTCGAATCACAGCTCCAGCGGTTTTTATCAAGTGCACATCGATAAAACATACCTAAATACCAACATTACATACGCACAGATCGAATTGATCCATCCTTTCCTTCCCATCCTTTTTTTAATTTTTTTAAAAAATACCTAGATTAAGGTGTTTTATTTGAATAGTAAAAATAATAAGGAACTACGTTCCAATACAAAACTACATTCACCTAAGAAAACATTGAGAGAGAGTCGAGCCATAAAAATACGTTGAAACTGCCAACTTTACATTACACAGATGTTTAGGTACTTTTAATCTGCCGTTTCTCCTACATTTCTATAATAAATTATTTTACGAACGTTTTCGCAGAATAAACTTAGTACTGACGGAAATGATGATATTCTTGATGCTGTTGGATTTAACCGGTCGCCGTAACTCATTCTTGAAATTGAAAAAGCAGATGCAAAGAAAGGAGTTCCTGCACTTATCGCTGCCTCAAAAGGCTATAGTAGAGCGAAGCATCAAGCTGTCGAAAAAACACTTCTTAACGCTACTTGTTAGCGGAACTATCGTTTGTACCGGTACGTGTACCTATAATCTACATTATAAGCGTTTTTTATTCGTTACCCAAAACAACATAGGTTTTATAATGTACCAAAATTTTCAAATTAAGGAAAACTAATGTATGTATAGGTATAATGTTTCAAAAACTTATAAAATGACTTTTTACTTGAATAGTTACAGTAAGTAATACTATGTTTACGTACTTTGATTACACTAGAGATTACAAAGACCGTGTTCACACTGAGGTAATTCAAATTATCATTAACAAATATTCCGAGATCACGTTTAGTGAGCTAAGTGTGGATACTGTGCTAGTTAGCAATATTTATATTATTACTTGCTGATGCCTGCGACTTCGTCCGCATGGATTTAGTTTTTAAAATTCCCGCGGGAACTCCGAGATGAAAGAGAAACCCATGCAAAAATCGCATCAATCCGTTGCTCTGTTGCGACGTGATTGAAGGACAAACCATCAAACAAACACACTCTCGCATTTATAATATCAGTAATGCAAAATTATAACACAATCTAGACAACCGCAATCTAACATCGTTCGAGATTTAGGTTGCTAGGTTGCCTAGCAACCTAAATCTCAAACTGTTGTCGTGTAATTACGTATTATAGGGCAGTTTTTTAAAAGGAAACGAATTATGTACTTTACTGACACTTATATTGGTTAGAGCTTTTAAACTATTACAAACACATAAATATAAACAAAAGAATAAAACAAAAGAATACTAGGACTAAGACGCGGCTCGCGATCTAGGTATCTGCGCAGGAGCGCTCAACGTCCTAACCCTAGGAGTCCCGGTGACGACTGACTGCCGTTCCTAGGCATGTAAGCTATTTATAGCGCCGCCACACGGGTCCACTGCCGAATATACTTCACGAACTTTTAGGTGAAACGGTATTACTCTGGACGCGTAAAACGGTCTTACTCCGTGAGCGAGGCCCTATTGTTGGGCCTCTTATAGTAGGGCCTGCTATAGTATTTTAATTTGCAATAAAAAATATTGATGTCAATAATTAAGATAAAAACTATCCTATCTTTTAAGTTGGACCAAATTACAGATAGTTACGAAGTTTGATCAAAATCGGTTCAGTAGTTTTCGAGTTTATCCCGAACATACATCGTGACACGAGATTTTTATATATTACTAGCTGACCCAGCCACGCGTTGCTGTGACCCAGTAGGTATAATAGATTAAATTAATATTAAGATAAAAACTATCCTATCTTTCAAGTTGGACCAAATTACAGATAATTACGAAGTTTGATGAAAATCGGTTAAGTAGTTCAGGAGTCCATCGCGGACAAACAACGTGACACGTAATTTATATAAATATATTAAGAAGATATATAGATTATGTCAGTTATGTTATTTATGCATATTGTTTATCTAATAAATGTAGACAATATTGCACAAAATATTCCAAAAATCTTGTTTTTGGTACTTAATAATAATATTAATAATATGTATATGTTATGCATATTTCCAGTATATACAATCTTAGTGCCGGGATTGAAAAAGTTTCAAGAATTGCCTGTAAAAATGGATTTTCTATTTTTCGATGTTTACGGGCAGTACTTCAATTACCTTTGCGTCTATCAGGTCAGTATTTTAGGTATAATGCAATAAATACATGAACCTGTTCCATTACAAATCTACATAAAAATAAATATAAAATTCAAGTATTTTTCTGTGACTTTGAAATAACTCTTATTTTATACGCATAAATAACAAACTTTAGCTTAAGAGTCAAATTCGCATAATGATAATTAGTTTTCCAATTTTTGTATATCTATCGGTGTTTAATGGAGTAAATTTTGGTTAAATTGATTTTGTCGTGGCTTTCACTGACAGACGGAAAAATTTTCAAAGTTATGTAGACTAATCAATAATAATTGATTATTGTATCCCGCAGAATCAAGGAGGTCCCGTAGGATTTATAAAAAATCTAATTAACAGCGAAAAATATTACGCGGGCATTTAGAAATAGCTATATTATAATAATTCAATAAGTTAAAAAAGTATAAAATAAAATAAATTGTTGTGCACGTTTTACTTAGTAGATAAAATAGTACACTGATAATTTGTTTATGGTTCTATCCACATTTATTAATAATATTGGCTTAAAGATTACTCAAGCAACACTTGATGTTTAATTGACCATTTAAGTTACTCGAACAACCGAGTGGTTGTAGAAACATTTACTGAAGTGACAAAATTGATCGCAGATGCATTATGAAATATACCTGTTTAATGTACAAGTTTCTCGAACAACTTCTGTGAAATGATTCAATTTGTGTCGATAAAAGTATTTGGTTTTACAGACACAAAAATGTATCTGGCACTAGTATAGATCAGCTAGCTACGAACTATTAGTTTTTAATTGATGGTTTCCAGTCGATGTTAAGTATCTATTTAAAAGAATAAAATAGTTTCATAATCCTTTGACAGCGCCGATAGTGTCTAAAACTTCTGCTTCTGGTGATGATGAATCCGTTTAACTGAAATTTCTAATTTTAGATTCTCTACAAACCCATCATAGTTGTTGTTTTCTCGTCATTGCTAACTATTCGATGGGCGTTTATGTTGTCCACAAGTAAGTGAATTTTACAACTGAACTACAAGTAAACATAAATATCCTTAAATTACTCTACATATTTATTGCGTTATCTATAACGTCATAATTTTTAATAATACTAATATTATAAATGCAAAAGTGTGTTGTTGTTGCAAAAGTTGTTTGTTGGTTTGTTGGTATAATTATTATACAAGCAAGCTGATGCCCGCGACTTCGTCTGTGTGGATTTAGTTTTTAAAATCCCTCGGGAACTCTTTGATTTTTAGGGATAAAAAGTAGCCTATGTCACTCTCCAGGTCCTCAAAGATACCCATGCAAGAAATCACGTCGATCCGTAGCTCTGTTGCGGCGTGATTGAAGGACAAACCAACAAACACACTTTCGCATTTATAATATTAGTACAGTACCCGGCGATATATATTGCACATCGGCCTTTGGAATAAAACGCTATTTCTATTCTATTGCCAGGAAACTTAGCCAGAAATTCACGTAGTAAATACTGAAATCTCTTCACAATCGGTGAGCACATCACGTAACATATATAAAAAAATGCAGTCGAACTGTGAATAAAATAGAATAGCATTTTATTCCAAAGGCTGATGTGTAATATATATCGCCGGGTACTGTATGATTATATTTTTATGTAAGTACAATAAAATTTATTTGTATCCTTATTAAGTAGGTATTAAGAGGTATTATGACAAAATAGAACGATACGAGTCGCACAGGGACACGTGATGCAAACTTCTAACGGATTCGAAACAAGTCGAACATACATTTACCGGCAAACCGGATGTATGCACGTGTACTATACGCAATTAGAAAAAAATCTTCATTCGAGAAATAGAGAGCATTTTGCAAAATGTAACCGTGAGTTGCGTTCGTTGACGCTTTATTTTATTGCAGTCAGCCAATTGGACGTTTTAATTTATTACTTTGAGAGCATGAAAGAGCTCGTTAAGGCGGGGAATTGCGAGATAAATGAAGCCTTTAAAGATGGATTTAAAAAGAGCATCGTTCATCATTGTGCCATTATAAAGTGAGTTAACAAGCTTGCTTGAGGGTATGAACTATTTTCATGTAGTTTTTTATAAGAAATGTTAGCATTCTGTGAATGCGTTATAATAATCAGTGACCGGAAAAGGAAGCTAATTTACCTAAAGTTATTGGAACATAGTCAAAAATGGTGGCTCATGAGCTCATGACATGATAATTTTAGATTTATTTTAATACCTATCCTGATTTTATTTTATTTATACAAACTCATACATTTAATAATTATTTATATGAATAATAATATAGTATTACAATCTGTAAAAGTAGTTATCGAATAGAAATTATATTGCAGCTAGGTACTGATTTCAGGATCACAGAATTTTATGAAAATAAATGTATAATGGATATTTGTGCCAAATATAAGTTTAATAAACTTCTGCTTCGGATAAAGATCCGGTTAAAAAAAATGAAAAAGTTAGTCATACTATGAAAGTCACAATAAATAACGAAGACCAAAGTATTGGAACTGCGAGTGAGGAAAGCAGAAGGGGGCAACTAGGGACGGGGTGCATTATTCGAAGAACTGATGGGATCCTAAAGTGCTAGGGAAGTGATCTAGCACAATACTATAACCTGAAAGAAATAATTATTATTGGAGTTTACTCCTTAAGAATCGATTTTAGGCGCCCGGTATGAGAAAAATTCGAGGGGTAAAATCAACTTATGAATGACCTTGTTACGTTTTTCACAACGATGCAAATTTCTACCCTAACGTTGAGTAAATAAGGTTGGTTTTCGCTTGAGTTGTCGAATGCCCGCGTTAGGTTTTTCACCGATGCAAATTTCTACCCTAACGTTGAGTAAATAAGGTTGGTTATCTACTCACATGTAGATCAGCGCCATCTTTCGGCTTATGTGTAAACTATTTCGAATAGCAACGCAACACTAAAACCTTGCGATAACAGCACTGCTAACATAATAGTTCGAGCTATTTACAATAGATGGCCGTATTTTATATTAAATACCTAGCACAAATAGATACTATTGAAGTATAAAGTAAACTCCAGTCGTGCGTCGGAGCTGACACACACACTTTTTTTTATTTATTTATATAACTCACCTAATAACTTATTTTTAATTACATTATCGTAACTCTGACGACCTCCCTGGCTCAGTGGTGAGCGCTGTTGTCTTATAACTGGGAGGTCTCGCGTTCGATTCCCGGCGGGGTCAATTTGAGAATTTATAATTTCTAAATTGTCTCTGGTCTGGTCTCGTGGGAGGCTTTGGCCGGGGCTAGTTACCACCCTACCGACAAAGACGTGCCGCCAAGCGATTTAGCGTTCCGGCACGATGGCGTGTAGAAAGCAATTAAGGGGTATGGGTTGAATGTTTACTGCCATACCCCTTACAAGTTAGCCCGCTACCATCTTAGACTGCATCGTCACTTACCATCAGGTGAGATCGCAGTCAAGGACTAGCTTGTCATCGAATAAAAAAAAAAACTTTGACGTGCATTTACATTTTCAGGTTTGCCAATACTTTCGCAGAAACATTTGGAGTGCAGTTTATATTTTTCTTTCTGTTAAATTCGATTAGTATTTGTACGACTGCTGTGCAATTTATTTCTGTAAGTTTTCTTTAAAAGCATTTTCTCTAGGTCTAGGCAGGTCTAGGTTATCACTTAAATAGCGCTTTAGCCATCAACTACGCTAATCTTGTGGTTATAAACCTGTATTGTATCTACAAATAGCAAGAGTATAACGAGTGGGGTTTAAAGCTGAGCAGTAAAGCTATTGCGAATCAGTGACATTATAAATCTAAGAAGTATCTATGCAAGAGCTACCATACCTGCATACTACCCCCGACTAGGTGGGCCGGCGGCATTAGACGAGTAGCAGAGAGCCGTGAGATACAGGCGGCACAAGACCGAGACTTTTAATTAATTATTAATTATTCTAATAATGAAAATTAACAATAGCATAATGTACTTATACACCATGATATCTATAATACTACAAATGTTGGTACGAGTATAATGCCTAATGGTCTAAGATCCCGCTGCAGGATTGGTGCGTTCATCGACTTTTTGTTTAAAACCAAATTTTTATGTTTATTTATAATTAAGAGAATATATATTTACTAGGGTGCCTATCAAAATTTGGCCGCCATTATTTTTATTTAAATTATTTTTAATTGATTTTTGGTAAAAAATTTCGTTTATTTATTTTTTAAATAAAATAACGTCTACATCACGGTAATTAATATGAAGATTCTAAAAAATCACGGTTGCCGTTGCGCACCTGGCCTCACCTCTTTGCAGCCAGGTGTAAACAGGTATGATTTCGATAAATTTACACGTTTATAACATATATTTATTAATTATATGTCAAATTGAAGCTAATTTTTTTCTATTAATTATCATATATGGTTGCTTAGTTAAATCTGGCCGCAAATAAGGGTTACTGGCTGTTAAAGATAATAAATATTTAAGGTAGAGTGAAAGAGAGTTACCGCGTAACATCATTTGTCAGACGAGGACAGCGATTGCCGGCTGTGCGACGCTTTTAAGCCATTGTGTATGCGTCGAATGTTGTGTTCTCAACCACCGGGGAGTAATAGAGACGACTTATAATAAATACTCCAAAAAATATGTAATTTTTTTCAAAATTACAAATTTAAAAATTGCAACAAAAAATTAATATTGATTTGATATATCGACGGTCTAATTAGCAATTTGTCTAACTCCTTATTTTTTAGAGGGTGATTTTTTAACATTTTGATGTAGCAATAATCTAATTACAAATTATTTAAATGATTCAAACTTAAATATTATACCTATCTCTATTAGATTTTAATGATATTAAATGGTTTTTTAAAATGATAATTGAACTAATTGTTTTTTTCGTACAAATAGAAGATTCTCTAAAATGGAGTTAGACAATTTGCTTATTAGAACGTCGATATTTAATATTGATTTAAAAAATAAAAAAATAAAACCAAGGTGACTTAAGTAAAAGAAAATTTTATTGCGAAAGTACTATTCGAAAATTTTATTAACATTTAAGCAAATTAAAAATTTTAAAAATTTATCTTATAATTCTTATATTTCCGTAACTCTTATTTAAAAATCTGAATCATCGGAGCTTTCAGTTGTATTATCATCGGAGCTATCACTTTCATCGCTACAAATATCAGAATCGTCGTCATTATCGGAAGCTTTGTTCGCGGTCGTGTGGTGGTGGTGTGGTCTCGTTTATCGAAATCATACCTGTTTACACCTGGCTGCAAAGAGGTGCGGCCAGGTGCGCAACGGCAACCGTGATTTTTTAGAATCTTCATATTAATTACCGTGATGTAGACGTTATTTTATTTAAAAAATAAATAAACAAAATTTTTTGCCAAAAATCAATTAAAAATAATTTAACTAAAAATAATGGCGGCCAAATTTTGATAGGCACCCTAGTAAATATATATTCTCTTAATTATAAATAAACATAAAAATTTGGTTTTAAACAAAAAGTCGATGAACGCACCAATCCTGCAGCGGGATCTCGTACTATAAATACAAACGACGACGCGCGACGTGGCCACTAATCTTGTTTTCCTCTAGAAAAAATACAATAATAAACGAGTATTTTCTTTAACAGATACAGAATCCCCATAAGAATATAATGGAACTGATATGGATTTTCGGATATTTGGTTATTTTGATTATAATTCTGTATGTCGACTGCTATTTTGGAAGCACCATTACTGAAAAGGCAAGATAGCAATACTCTGTAGACTCTATAATAAGGACGTGTTCGCTCTAAACTTACAGTTGGCCTACACTGTCTGCTGAGCGACTCTGAGCTGCAAACCCAACTGCTTTTACTGCAAGGTTGAGATCTATATACAACTAGCTGATGCCCTCGACTTCGTCCGCATGGATTTAGTTTTTAAAAATCCCGCGGGAACTCTTTCATTATCCGAGATAAAAAGTAGCTCTCCCGGTCTGAGGAACCACTACTACATCCATTACTATACCCATGCAAAAAATCGCATCAATCCGCTGTTCTGTTGCGACGTGATTGAAGGACAAACCAACAAACAAACACACTTTCGCATTTATAATATCAGTAATGCTTTATTATAACACTTTTTATAATTGTCAAATTTTTTACCATACTTAACCAAAGACAAAATTACGTTTAGCTGTCATTTACGTTTTGTTATTCCACTGTCATTTGCGTTTTGTTATTCCATGTCAGATGCGTTTTTGTTATACCACGTTTTATAGTGACTTGACGGAAACGCGGTCGAACGGGATAAAAAGTATCCTATGTCCGTCTCCTGGTTCTAAGCTACCTCTCCACCAATTTTCAGCCAAATCGGTTCATCCGTTCTTGAGTTATAAATAGTGTAACTAACACCACTATCTTTTATATATATAGATAGTAATTGCCTCGTAGGTCTAGTGGTTGGCATGTAAATTTAGCCAAATAAAATATTGGGGTTTCCTGTCTAGAAATTCTCAGTACTTATATATAAACCTATACACCGAGTTAGGAAGTAGATTTCATTAAAAAGTTGAAAAAAGTTAGGAAAAGAAAATGTTCAGTGGACGCGTAGGTATATTAAAGTTGTGCTAAATAATACTAATATTATAATTTTGATGTTACTGTTGGTGTTATAGCGAGCGTTATGGTCCTAAAAGTGAGGAGTTTACCTAAACTGCCATACTCCTTCTGGGTCAGCCCCTTTCCATCGAAAATTGCAGCATCACAATACCTATCCTACCCTTTGATGGTTATATACTCAAAGGTCCTACCAGATAAGAACTAATTTTATCATCAGATAAAAAAATTGATATAATTATTTCAGGGTTCTTACATGTCGACGATAATTTACTGTTTTCCCTGGGTCGACTTACCCCAAGGCATGAAGAAAAGCTTTATTATATTTATATTAAGAAACCAACGAGATCTTGTTATTTCTAAAATATTACGAGTATCTTTGGTGACATTTGGAAAGGTGAGTTTTTCCATTGATAACGGCTTAGACCTAGTTAAGATCTCGTTTTGTTGAGATCGATTTAACTTATCCGGCTTCGGCTGACTTATACGATGAGAATTGATTTCCAATTCATTCAACACATTTTTAAGAAACTGCTATGAAATAAACGTATTTTTTCTTTCTTTTTAGGTAATGAACTGGACTTATAAAGGATTTGCTGTTTTGAACCATATGAAAAAATAAGTGGCAATAAGGTTCAGCCAGAGCAAAAAATCACCTTTAGTAACTAATAAAAAACTTAAAGCCAAAAGGAATCGTAATAACTTAGTTACAAGTATAACAAGTATTAAATTAAAAATTTTATTTTTAAAAAACAATCTTTCAGTAGCTGACTACACCATCAAACCCTGTATATCATTTAGGACCAGAGTACTTGTCCAGACGAATCAAACGAGCCCCAATTCGATGGGGTTACGTCGTTTTATTACAGAGTTGCTAAAACCACCTTCCGGCTACATCATAAGACCCTGGATATCATCTAGGACCAGAGTACTGTCAAGACGAATCAAACGAGTCGAAACTCGATGAAGTTACGTCGTTTTATTACAGAATTGCCAAATTCCGGCTTCATCATCAGACCCTGGATATCATCTAAGGCGTACCAGAGTACTTGTCAAGACGAATCAAGTAAAAGTGGAAAATATCCAGGGTAACTCCTATACCGAAAGAGGGTTCAACTTCTGATATTGCCCAACATAGACTGGTAGCAATACTTTCGTGTTTTGGAAAATTATTGGAATCAATCTTAAATAGACACATTAGAAAGCTAATAGGTCGAAGTCTGGATGATTCCCAGCATGGATTTCGTTCAGCAAGGTCGACTACTACTAATCACATTAATTTTGTAGACAATGTAACATTAGAAATAGTATGGGGAGTCAAGAGCCAAGTAGATGCTATAAACTTTGATTTTAAAAAGGCATTTGACCTATTAGATAATTATATTATTCTTCAGAAGTTATCCTTTTTTTGTTTAATACCAAAACTTTAAAGTATCTTTGCTAAAATAAATAGCTTATTTAAGGGATCGTAAATTGAAATAAATAAACGATCCCAAAGTCGATGGGCTTACGTCGTTTTATTACAGTGTTCCGATAGCCATCTTCCAGCTCCATCATCAGATCAGCTCCATGTCACAATAATATTGCATTGTCATCCGATTTACATATAAATGCTAAATTTCAGCTCAGTCGGAATCCGGGAAGTGTAGAACCACATCATCTTGCAAAATTTGACTTAAACATAGAATATTTATGCATCGGCAAACCTTCTGCGCACGGATTATACATACATGCATTGCAAGTTAAATTAAAGCTTGTAAAAATAAAACATAAAGAACTTAAGTGGCACTCGGGGACTGCCGCGGTAAAGCTATTGCACAGCATTTTTTATCAACTTATGCAATTATAATATTCATGCAATATTTTTTTTGCATTAAATAAAAATTATACAAAAAAAAAAAACAAACAAGAAAAGCGAACTGTCACTACTTCGCGAGTGAGATTCGAACCTGCGACATCATCAAAGAAAGCGGTCGCTCACCCACTGCGCCAAATAGAGCTACTTGAGAACGTCTAAAATGTTGAACGCTTACTGAACGACGGTGTTAGGTATTTTTTCGTTACGGAATTTCTTAATTCGGTCGCCGCGCTCAAACTGTTTGTCCTAGTTCAAAGCCCGCGATAAAAGCTATGCAATAGCTTAATATTTGAACGTGCAATCAATAATGCTGATATGTATGTAGTAGCAGGTTCGTAGATAAGTTATTGACCGAGCGAAGCGAGGTCTCTGAGTCTACTAGGTGAATTTGCTCTTGTCCGTCCGTCCGTCCGTCCGTCTGTCAGAGCCTTATAACTTTTGAATTACTGAACGTAATTACTTCAAATTTAGATATAATATGTGAACTGATGGCCTTCAGCCGAATATTGCATAAAAAGTTATAAAAACCTTTATTTCAGGGGGGCTCTCATAGAAGTGAATGCGAAGTAAAAAAAAAATTATCGCGTTATATAAAATTGTAACATATCATATTAAAGATAATTTCGGACCGAGTACAAAAATATTTTTTTTTTATTTTTCCTTTAAAATTAACGAAATGGGGGGCTTTCAAATTGGCGATTTTATACGCTCGCTTGAAGACGCTCTCTAGCAAAATCCGCTACGTATTTTCAACCTGTTTTATTTTTATTATTTCACTTATATCCTGTACTTGAACAACAAATACTAAAATTATATGAATATTATAAAGAAACGAGATTATTTAATTTTTAATGGGCATCAGTAATTCATATAGCATCAACATAGCTTCACAATAATGCTAATAGATGGCGCAGTCATTACATTAGGCACTATTCCATGGAACTAGGAGATTACGACTACGACCTATCCCAAAAACAGTTTTGCGTCGACCATTATTATTTAGTTACATAATAATATAATACCATATTATTCAATTAAAATTATTTTTTAGTTAAATATCAAACTTATTGAAGTTTGATATTTAACTAAACAATAATTTGATGATTTAGGTATGTTTGGTGAAAACGGGCATAATAATAATGTCAGGTTTGGTCGTCATGTATCGATTGAATGAATAATCATGGGATATCGTTACCGCGAGGTCTCAGTTCGGGGCGAACCACTAGTTATTATTTGCCAACACTTCAATATGCAGTAAAGTGAAACCTATGTCTCCCCAAGGTTCTCAACGACCTTTGATAACAGACAATCGCTATCATGCGATGTTGTCGCTGCCTTCATTTTGCATTATCGGTTTCTCGTCACCTCTTTAATAATGCGAGAGAATTTTTAAAAGAATATTGAATTTCAAAGCGGTCATAGATCTATCTCTCGTTATAATTTTTCAAAGGGTTTTGTTTTTGTTTCACCTTAGACTTTCATACGAGAAATACATTTTTATCCTTTGTTTAGACATTACTTTCATGACAAGTTGACATAAAATGGTTAAGGGCGTTGATCTATTCTACTTGAAAGCAGCCAGGTACAAAAATAATACCTACTTACATGAGGTCAAATGTAATAAATGCACTTTAAAAAGTCGTTGTTGAGTGTCACTACACTCTTTTTGCGGATTTCATCAGATACCAACGAATCGGTTTCCGTCGTTTAGGCCTCTTTCATTCCACTTTGCCAGTGATCGCAAATAATAACCAGTGAATACAAGATTGTGATACTAATCAAAATTAAAATTAAATAAATAAAAAGTATAATTATTAAATTAGTTGTTAATTAATAAAAAGGGACAAAAAGTTAATTTAATTTCAATTGAAAATACTCATTCAAGCCGTTTTATTCTTGACCCTTAATAAACGATGATGAAGCTCCTTTATCTATAGTACGTCAAAATCACCCCATATCATAAGTATATATAAATGTATTTTCAAACCTTGGAACTTCATACAAATTAAGTATCATTATAAATTCGAAAGTGCGTTTGTTTGTCCTTTAATCACGCCGGAATAGAGCTACGGATCGACGTGATTTTTTGCTGGGTATAGTTGAGGACCTGGAGAGTGACATAGGCTACTTTTTATCCCGGAAAATCAAAGAGTTCCCGAGGGATATTAAAAACTAAATACACGCGGACGAAATCGCGGGCATCAGCTAGTATCAAATATTTGTGTAAACTGTGCTTATCACAATCTCAAGTTTTCAAGGTGAAAATTAAGGTAATAAAAATTATTGTAACTTAATTAGACCTAGGTTGAAGGTAGGACAGCGTAGCGAAATAGGCCTATCTATAATTACGTAAAGCGAAGTTCTCTTCAGTTAGTAGAAGGAAATTAAATCAATTCGCTCGTATGAGGTAAACGAGAGGTGTGCTATGGGCTTTAATTTCCTGCCCATTTTACGTGCAGAAGTCTCGAGTCAATACCTAGCAATAGCTAAAGCCGTGATAGTTTTAAGTTATTTTTATGGCATATCCGACCGTTTACCCCCTTATTTTACATAAACTTTCTTGTCTCGCAAAGTTCATAATTATTCATAATAAAGTTACCCAGCCATTTAAGATTAATTCAGGTTGCAATTTCCTCCGCTCTGTGCAGTTATTAAGTAAAATAATTTCACCTTAATTATTTTCTGCTGCGCTTCAACGCTTATTACGTGCTTAGCTGTTTTAATTAGAATAATAGCTTTACTCCCTATACTCATAGAAAATTAATATTCTTAAGGAGACCGCACACGACTGCAAAACCCACTAGGCCTGCGGGAATGCCGCAATGTACTGAAACACGAGTGTTGTTCTTCGTGCTAGTGTTAGTTAGTGTTAGTTAGTGTGTTAGTGCTTCGTTGTTTATCAGCTGGACATTGGACTTCCACATGTCTCGTTCTTGCGCCGCCGCGCCGGTTTACACTGCGCTCTCTAGACACTCCAGCACCAATGACGTCAGTATCGAGAGGTGCAAAGAGCAAACGAAGACCTGGCCGAAGACGAACATCCTGGCTTAAGAACCTACGCCAGTGGTTTAATATGGGCTCAAGATCATTTATGGCAGTAATAAACAAGATCCAGTTAGCCTTAATGATTGCTAACCTCCGGCAGGAGATGGAACTAGAAGAAGATACCTTATGTACCTAATGTTCGACCTGGCTTGCGACTTCACTGCAATATATTCAAACTTAATACCCACTAACCCTATCCCAGACGAACATCTTCCATCGGAAACATCTTTGAAATTCGAATGCCAAGTTCCGGCATATCCGCAGCAAACACACTGACCGTCAGCCAACGCCCAACACCAATATCAATGTACGAAGCCCCTTTGACCGGCGTCACCTCGTGCATTTCAATGAAATTCTGTTCCTTTGCGCAATCAAGTCATGTTTTGCTTAGTCGCTAAAGTCTGCTGGCAGCTTGTTCGGATACCTTTCAACGCAATACGAAGTAGAATTAAGGTTCTCAATTCGTCGGAATCTTTTTTTTATGTATGATCACCGATTACTCGAAGACGCCTGAACTGATTTGGAAAATTCTTTTTTTTGTTTCGAAGGGTATACTTCCCAGATGGTCATTGAAATTTAATCGAAATTGGTGGAGCTGTGTTTAAACTATCAATAATAAATTATATACTTTGTACTGACGCGGGTGTTTGAAGTTTAAATTAAATTATTGCCATTATGTTTTACGCCATTGCCATTACGACTTGACTTAGGTCTCTTGTAAGGATCGTCACAAAACGCCGTTATAATGGCTTAGTTTTCTGCTGTGGATCCTAATAAGGTCCCAAACTACGGCCCGCGTCAGGTCAATAAATGTCATAAATAGGTATTGGAATTTTCTCTCAAATAAAATAGAATAGAATAGGATAGAAATGCTTTTTATTCAAATAAACTTTTTTGCAAGTGCTTTTGAATCGTAGATGAGTCTACCACTGGTTCGGAATGCCCTTCCTGCCGAGAAGAGCCAGCAAGAAACTCGGTGGTTGCTCTTTTCAAAACAAGTTTACAATACAAGAGATACTATGCTATGTATGCAGTGTTTCCACAATGAGGGGAAGTTCAACAAGAGCATACCTAATTATAATTCAACACATGTTAAGACGGGCAGATAGAAAGTAAACCCATTCCCGCCGATGGCACCTGTTCACGAGAATGACGCATGACCCAGCCATTGCTTCGCTCAACCATATTTGAGGGAACGTAACAACCCGCATCATAGTCTTATTAGCAGTCAAGATTAGGCAAGTTGAAGGTATTACTAGAAATCAGTTTTTGTAACGTGTACACTCACATTTATGCAAATAAAATTGAAGAATTTCATTTGAATTTCTTACACTCCTTATGAATACGTTAAGCGTTGGTTCCGCGCCTGATAAAATCAAGACAGATTACAAAATACATCAAACGAATCGTAGTGAGCTTCTGGACACAATATTTTGTGGAAAGTCTTATAGACCAATGTTCGGCCTTGGACGTCGTTAGGTTTATAAGACGAGGCAACTTCACCGTAAACATGTTATAAAATTCTGTGGAAAGGGTTCCCTGTTCGGATCAAATAGGACGTTTTGGATGGTAATAGGGAAGTTTATTACGCCGCTTTAGAATATTGAGTATTGGCCTCCGTCGGGCATAACACGGATGATATTAGCATCTCATTTACTTTATCTACCTACTTATCCAATAGTGCTTTTTGTGACCTACTCCGCTTAGTAGAATAATAATTATTTACTAGCAAACATAAAAAACGTATTCTATAGAGAAGGATGGTGGAGCCAATTCAAATTATTAAAAATACGTGTGGCACTCGGGGACTGCCGCGGTAAAGCTATTGCATAGCATTTTCTAGTCGCACGCACATAAACACCGTGCCGAAGTGTGCCGAACTGAAGCGACGTTAGACGATGCACGGCTTTCAACGCCGCACGCCGCTGTGCCGGTCGGAGTGAGGGGTGTTAGGTTTATTTTCGTTACGGAATTTCTTGATTCGGTCGCCGCGCTCAAAGCCCGCGATAAAAGCTAAGCAATAGCTTAAAAACTTGTGTTACTATAACTTTAGGTTTACGGTGTTGCAAGCTATAACTATGAACTTAAGACCAGCTTCGTATCAGCTTACCCATACAAAAAATCACGTTCCGTTGCTTCAAATCAAAAAAGAAGAAATAAAACATACTTTCACATTATTTTATAATAATAATAGTAAGAATTTCTATACACCTTACCTTTAGTACAGTTTATTAGAGAATTTGGTTCAGACTCGGCTTATCTTCTACTTAAATTATAAAAAAACATCACATCAGCTGTCGAGCCGCAGAGAAATCTTTGTAATAGGCACGTCAGTCTTTTGCCTTTGGGAATCAATATACGTGACCGGGCTATATTCTTGCGCGTGCCAACAAACCGGACCTATTTACGTCGTTTGCGCTTGTGTGTGATGAAAATTAATGAGGTAAGGGGGCGAAGTAAAACGGTTTTTGCTGTTTAATACTTGATTCGATACGCTTTTTATCCGGCTAAAAGCAAAAACTGTACACAGATATATTTGGGTGGATTTCCCAACAGCAAAATTTACGCGGCATGTATGAAATCGGTAGTGCAGACCGTTACTTTACAGTGCTTATATTTTTTTCTAGGCAGAAGAGTATGTTATCTTTATGGAGCCAGTAAATATTTCTCGATAAAGATTGCAGTTTAGGAATAAAGAAAATTTTAAACCCCTAATTTTTCATTTCGGTGGCTGTCCTCACAACATTTTTCAGTGTAATTTCCCTCATAAAACAAAAACTATTGGTTGTTTTGGCTTATGGCTACTTTTATTTAAATCGTTAATAGTGTTAGTATTATCACAAAGTAATTTTATAATAATATCTACCCAGATTAAGAACTGGTAAGTAAAAATGCATGTGTCCCAGAAAGTCCTTTCATTTCGGTGGCTTAAAGTTAACCAAGAATATTTTTGCATAGAACAACTCTAGCTCCCTCTTATGCGTTGAAAACATACGTAATAGTGGCCTCTAGGTGTTTATCGTATATGGAAGTGCGCCGAATGCCTGCTTGTTCCCCAAAAAAACGTTTATATGTCATTTCGGTGACGTGTGACACATTTCGTTTCATTTCCGTGTACAGGTATAACTTTTCTTGCAATAAGCTAGTATATTTAATTAAATACTAATGAATGAGCTATTGGTAATATGTTTATTTGTGTAGTATTCCTTATATCCTATAGAAATTACTTTTTTAGTTATGCTAATTTTTACCCTTGGTTTTCATTTCGGTGTTTTCATTTCGGTGGATTCGGTGGCCTAAACTGGCCACCGAAATGATAAAAGCCCACCGAAATTATAAAAATTCTCATTTCGGTGAGCTTTTATCATTTCGGTGTATAAAAGTTTCATTTCGGTGGATTGTTTTATCATTTCGGTGGATTATTATTTCATTTCGGTGGGTTATTATTTCATTTCGGTGAAAATTCGGATGAACACGTGAATTTTTCAAAATATTCGTTTAATTTTATAGTATGTATATATATGAAAATTTTAATAGGAGGACGCTTTATTACCAATACTGTAAAACAATTTTTTTATTATTTTAGTCTGTCTGTCAGACTGTCTGTACGCTCATCACGTGAAAACTACTCAACGAATTTAAATATAATTAATTGATATACAGTTAAAACCGTTTACGACGATATCGTTTAGAACAACATATTGGTTATATTGACCAAAATCAAAAGTCCCGGATGAACGCTATATGACCGCCTTATCAAAAATATCGCTTTTTACGACATCGCTTACTACGACATACCTGATTAAGCGACTACATTTCACTAATATCTTCGGAGAATGATATCTGTTAGAACGACCAGCTGTATTGTAAACAATTTGAATAGGTAACAATATCCACATCTGGGGCACAATATAATGGTCAATGGCTATTAAGATCGCAAAGTAAACAAAAACGCTTTGAGTTTAGGGTCTTTTGTAATTCTTAGAAACAAATTACACGTGCATGCAGTATAATCAAAGCCCGCTTCTTCATATCCCTCCAGTCAGTCTGTTACTTATCTGTACACAAGACGCACTAAAACTTATTGTCGAGTTATTGTCTAACAGAATGCAATCAAGACTCTTTATTTTCATAGAAGTACAGTTTTATTATATTATAGATAGAAAATTTCATATATACAATACTATAAACCTAAATTTAATTCTAAAATTAAAACTAAAATAAAAACTAATTAAAATCTAAAACCCCATCCAAGCCACCGCAGTGTGGCATAGTACCCAAGATGCTGGCAGCATTACCTCTTTGGATGGCCAGGCTAATCCTTTGGCCAAGGTAGCTGCCAGCTCTTGGTTCCCCGGTAGACTCGATCACCTTTTTTGATATGTCTAAAAAAAGTGCGCGAGCCTCCGGGCCCCACGGCCCCAGGGTCTCTACAACAAAAGGCGCAAATATGAAACCACTGTCAAGTTTCTCATATTTGCGCCTCTTAGCCTGTTCGGCGCTAGTAGCCGCTGCACCCGCCACAGAGGAGGTCGCATGGATGTGGGAAGCAGCTAGAGTATCTACACAGGTGGCATCCCACACAAGCGACCTCCCTGTCCTCCAAGGAACAAGCGTCATACCATCAGGTCTCTTGCCATCACTACGTGCCAAACCAATAGGTTCTAATACAGCTGGCACGTGAGCAGTAGCAAGAGACCTGCGGATGATGTCGTTGAGGGCATTGTGGCGGGAGAAACGACCAGCGCTCTTCGAACAGATCCCGTGATGACCGTAAGCGTCGACGTGGTCACCGCAGTGGCAACGGTGAGGCTGGGTTATTTTGGCGCCAAGCCTAAGACCAACTACCACTGCAAGAGTGGCGTGGTTTAAAAGAGTGCCCAGATTAGCAGAAGGGATAGCATGGAGCCAGTGTCCGGATTCTTTCGCAGAGACAGCGAGAAGACGAGCACGGAAGAAGAATGCAATCTCATTTATTTTATAGAATATGAATATATTTTTCCTATTAATATCTATAGATTTATATATATATTATATACCCACACATTCAATATTACCACTTCATAAAAAAATACTTTGTACCTCGAAAACATCACAGACTTTTACGACTATCGGTTTTTACGACCAAATATGACTAGTCCCTTCGATGTCGTTGTAACAGGTTTTGACTGTAGTTAATAGGTATCTGATACTCCGGGTCAAAATGTAACATATTATTATAAGATAAAAGATTTTATCCTTATAAATAATAAGGTTCCTCCGGGATATGAGATGAAAATTTTTGTTTATTTTACTCCATACTCCGTCACATCTAATCCGATTTAAAGTTTATTTATATGGTTCTTCTTCTTCTTCTTTATCAACCGATAGACGTCCACTGCTGCACAAAGGTCTCTTGCATGGACTTCCACAGGCCTCGGTCTTACGACGCCTAAATCCAGCGGCTCCCTGCGACTCGTTTGATGTCATCGGTCCACCTGGTGGTCTGCCAACACTGCGCTTCCCGGTGCGGGGTCGCTATTCCAACGCCTTGGGACCCAACGACTATCAACTCTTCGTACTATGTGCCCGCCCATTTCCACTTCAGTTTCATTACATTCTGTTAGTCTTGTGTATAGATAAGTAACAGACTGACTGGAGGGATATGAAGAAGCGGGCTTTGATTATACTGCATGCACGTGTATTTTGTTTCTAAGAATTACAAAAGAACCTAAACTCGACTTTTTGTTTACTTTGCGCTCTTAATAGCCATTGACCATTATATTGTGCCCCAGATGTGGATATTGTTACCTATTCAAATTGTTTACAATACAGCTGGTCGTTCTAACAGATATTATTCTCCGAAGATATTAGTGAAATGTAGTCGCTTAATCAGGTATGTCGTAAGCGATGTCGTAAAAAGCGATATTTTTAATAAGGTGGTCATATAGAATTCAGCCGGGACCTTTGATGTTGGTCAATATGTTGCTCTAAACGATGTCGTCGTAAACGGTTTTAACTATATTTTGTCTGTCTGTATACGTTTTCGGTGCATTTTCATTTCGGTGGACACATTCTTTCATTTCGGTGGCTAGTTATTTCATTTCGGTGAACGAATGTTTCATTTCGGTGGCATCCAAATTTCAAACACGCATTTACATAGGTTTAATAGGATATATTTTGATGGCATTACATAAGAGCATAACCTATATCAAGAAGTATAATATACTACAGCTTAAATTTAAAAAAAACTTATAATACGAAAGTTCATCAATAATACCACTTTGTTGAAATTGACCCATTTGTATTTACGATCTTATTTCGATTATACGATGAAGTATATTTTGACTTCTGAGGTTTTTTTAACCTTTTTTTATTTTTTTATGTTGTTAGAATTTGTGTTGTGTAGTACCTAGATTGGAAAGAGGTAAGCATTTTAAGATTTGATACATTGAAGTCGGTTAAAAAGGTAAGTAATGTTTATTTGTATCTTTTATTCTAGATCTAGTCGGCACAAAAAATCTAAAAAGACGACAAGTCACCTTCACGACAGAGCTTTTGTCATACAGACCTACGGCTACAATAACTTTACACTAACTTTTACACCTCCAGCTTCAATGACTTGTCCAATCTAAAATCTATGAAATTGAAAGTGTTTAATCAAAACATGATATTATTAAAGTTATCCTTATTTTTATACAAATTAAACAAACGACAGACACTGATACCTACCTGGAATTAGGAGATCCGTGGAGAACCAAATCTAACGATATAGTTCAGAGAGTTTGGGAAGCGGACGTAGAAATGGCCCGGGCATATAATTCCAAAAAGTGATGGTCGTTGGGGTCCCAAGGTGCTGAAGTAGCGAGCACCGGAAAACGCAGCACAACCTACCACTAGGTGGACCGACAATATAAGACGAGTCGCCGGGAGCTACTTGATAAAAGTGGTGCAGACCGAGGCATGTATACAAGTAAGAGACGAAAGTATAAGAGATCTAAGTCCAGCAGTGGACGTCTATCTGTCGGCCGATAAAGACAAGAAAAGAGTCACGTATTTTATTACTTTCCGGAGCTTTTCTAAAAAAATTCACTTGAGTGGTTATTATTAAAATAAGAATGAAACTTCGTTAGTATGGGGCGCACGCGGAAGGGTGGTTCTCTTTGGTGATTCAATAAATTGTCTTGTGGCCAATGTTCGGTCACGGCGAAACCACAATTCATAATAATGACCGAGAGTGGACAAAGGATGTGGCAATGTTTGCCGACAATCCTATAATTGCTTGAACTGGTTTTAATGGCTTTTGCAATAGAAATTATTGAAAATCATAAAAGAACGCCGATGGTTTAGTAGACGGACTATAATATAAAAGGTCGTTGTTGTAAACTACTTGTTAGATCCTTTTTGTATAATAGTCTATTCCTGAAACAAGCTAAAGCTTGTACACTGTACGTCATAGGTTGTCTTCCCATCAGACTATGAAAGTCAGCGAACATGACTGTGTGTACAGTGCACATGTATACAAGTTTGTGTACCCTTTTATTTTTTGAAGAATTAAAAAAAATGGTTTATTAGGTATACTTATTATTATAAATTATACAGCATAATAGAAGTTCTTGAAAATACTCAATAAACATTTGAAGCAGCAAAAGAACAGAAAAGTAAAAAAAATATTTAAAGCATTTCGCCAAGCTGTTTTTCAATAAGACTAAAAGGAAACGTATTTCTTTAACAAATAAACAGGAATAAAAAGGGTAATTGGATTTTTCCTAAAGGCGAAGAGACTAGTTTCAAAGAAAGAAATCAATTTCAGCCCACTCCGAGCTCCAACACGTCGGTGATAAGGAATCCTTTGATAGCTAGTTTGAGACGCCTTATTTTGTTGGATGAGATCGTTTTCCAGTTTGTACCAACAAAACGAAACACCCAAGTTTTCTAGGTAGATAGCAATTACCACCTCACTGGTATCAACCTAAATACGGATTGCCTAGTTAGGTAACAGACCCGATAATCCATGCATATAGCCAAATTATAACATTATGTAAATACTCAGTATGTAAAGGTCATGTTATGTTAAGGTCATGTTTTGTTTATTATGTTAAGGTCATGTTTTGTTTTGGTCATGTCATCTTAAAATTTAAAATGACACAAAAATGAAATGAAATCTTCCAGTAAGTATATTAAAAGTTTAAGTATCACAGGATATATGCGAACAAAACATTAATCTAGCTGCAGTTTCCGTTACCCTGAGATGAATGAACGGAAAGGAAAATTCATCAACAGGGCAAAATTCTAACTAGATTTTATTGATTAATAACTAGTGGTTCGCCCCGAACTGAGACCTCGCGGTAACGGTATCCCATGATTATTCATTCAATCGATACATGATAACCAAAACTGACATTATTATTACGCCCGTTTTCACCAAACATACCTAAATCATCCCCTAAGTAGGAGTCTCTTAACGTAGGTAGCTCCTAAATACAATCCTAAGTCCTAACATCCGTCCCAATATCCTTTTAGGTGTCCCGTACAGGATCGTGATAAATAAGTTGGCAGAAAACATCAATCACCTAACTTATAGGTAGCCCGTAAAGGTTAGGGAACGTTAGTTAAAACATTGAATTATTATGTAGGTACTAACGAGTGAAACCGGGTTACGGGCATCTGTACAAATCGTCATCTATCGACGCGAATAGAAAATATACAATATTTAACTTAAATTTAACTAAAAAATAATTTTAATTGAATAATATGGTACAAAAAAAATTACAATACAATTATTGTATTATAATAAGTAACTAAATAATAATGGTCGACGCAAAACTGTTTTTGGGATAGGTCGTAGTCGTAACTCGTAGTTCCATGGGAATAGTTACTGACTGCGCCATCTATTAGCATTATTGTGAAGCTATGTTGATGTTATATGAAATACTGATGCCCATTAAAAATTAAATAATCTCGTTTCTTTATAATATTCATATAATTTTAGTATTTGTTGTTCAAGTACAAGATATAAGTGACCTAAAAAAATAAAATCAGTTTGAAAATCCATAGCGGATTTTCCTAGAGAGCGTCTTCAAGCGAGCGTATAAAATCGCCACTTTGAAAGCCCCCCATTTCGTCAATTTTAAGGGAAAAATTAAAAAAAATATATTTTTGTTCTCAGTTCAAAATTATCTTTAAAATGATACGTAACAATTTTATGTAACGCGATATTTTTTTTTTTTACTTCGCATTCGCTTCTATGAGAGCCCCCCTTAAATAAAGATTTTTATAACTTTTTAAGCCATTTTCGGCTGGAGGCCATCGGTTTACATATTATATCTAAATTTGAAGTAATTACGTTCAGTAATTCAAAAGTTATAAGGCTCTGACAGACGGACGGACGGACGGACGGACGGACGGACGGACAAGTGCAAATCGCTCTAGTTAACTCAGAGACCTCGCTTCGCTCGGTCAATTATAATAGTATCAAGCTTACTGCTTATATAAACACTTCGAGTGTCAATATTAGTGGACACTCGTCTCTGACTTTTCCCAGTTATTTGCATTTTTAGCAATTAAGTATACCTAACTTGCTAAACGTACCCTTGGCGGGCTGGCGACGCGTCGAAATGAATGGCTTTTCTCTTTTCTCCTTCTATTTTTGAGGCTAATCGTATAAGGTTTATCGTATAAGCAGTAGGGATAGTATAAGATTTAATTCGATTGATCGTATTCCTATTCCATGACATCAGCGTAAAAGTAAAATTAACCATAACTGCATCGAATTAGAGCTCAATTTCATGTACACACTCTTATAAGTTTACTTAAAAGATCCAAATTAAAATTGGTTGTACTGAATTTGTGACTTTAAATTAAGATTCCTTTTATTTTGTCATCGAATACGGATACGATCAATCGTATTAAATCTTATAATATCCCAACATATCGATTTTATATCGATAGCTTCCAGAGCAAACTGGAGCTTGGTCGGTAATTTTAAAAAGGGTGACCCATTTTCTTAGTTTGTTGAATACGCTAGGTAATTTGAGGACAGATTACTAAAACTTCTGCCCGTAATTCGCACGTTTGTAAGATTCCTCCTGCGACATTCCACTATTTGTTTAATAATTAAACTTAACTTGCAGTGGCCCTACAAGCTACTACAACGTATATAAATCATTCTAAATCACTTCATGTTAGGGTTAGATAAAACTTGAGAGAGGTAATTGCCTACATCACCGTCATTAAGCGTAACTCGGCGCGTGTGTGGAGTTACAAACTGCATAATCTAGATTATAATCATCTTAGCCACAAATAATTTTAGTCCCTATGCCCTTTGATATAAATCAGAGAATGAAGTGATTATATCGTTTATATTACAAGTGCTACGGTGTCCTAAATGTATGTTAAGATTTATAGTGTCATGTTTCGGAGACCGGAATTTCTATTACCGCGTAGTCGCTTGGATAATAAATACAATAATTATAACTTCGAACGAGATGACTACATCATAAAGCTAAATAAAATAGGAGAATATTGAGCTAAGTATATATCGAGTTTTATAATCAAAGCAATTGCAAAGCACTTACAAATTTATGTACAGAAAAGTTTCATGGTTTTAATTTGAATTAAAAGCTTAGTTACTTTAAATAATTTCTGAAATTAAGTCCAACTGATGTCACTGCACCGTGACAAAATATCCAAAATACTAGCAGCATTGTCCCTTTGGATGGCCGAAAACTAATTCTGCCAACTCTCCAAGAGTTGGCAGAATTAGTTTTCGGCCATCCCCGGTAGATTCGATGAACATTTTTTCTTAAATTAAATTCTTAAAGTTCTTAAATTAAAATTAAATAGATCATATTTTTAAAATGTCAATTTAACTAGGTAAATTGTTTTCTCTTGTTTTATTTAAGGAATCAGAGCAAAATATTAAAATTATAAATAGAATAATACATTTTAATTACCTAAAAATGGTAATGGCACATGGAATTTTTCGGTAGATAGTCCAGCTGTATTATGTAATCAAAATTATTATCTAACGACGTAATCTGAGCTTTAGTCTCTAATTTAACATCAAATATCTTAACGTTCAGAAATAAATTACTCTCTTGACGTTACCCGAGAATGCTGTCTGTAAATCAGCTTCCAGACTGAAACTCCGTGAATTATAAAACGTGGAACCGAAATAACGACTACTACGTGAGAAAATAATTATTTTATAACCCCTTTTCGTTATGTCACGAATTTAATAACATTAAAATTTTAATTGAATGTTCTTTGCAGCATTTTATTTCGAAGTAATTTATGAACAGATTAAACACATGAACAGAGTTATTCCAGATTCTTGGGACACTTATATTGTATTGTATTGTAGTAATTCTTTCACATCACTTAAAGAGTAGATTTAAATAGGAAATTGTAGTTAAAAAAACCTATGAGAAACTGTAGCGACTATATTAAGTGGTCTGTATATCTGTGTAAATGCAAAATAATCAAAATTAGCTCAGTAGTTTTAAGGAAATGAAAAAAAAAACACAAAATTTTGTTTCCTGTATTATTTTGTTCGACTACAAGAGCGGCAGCCGGCAGTTTACAGCGCGAGCAGCTCTTTTTTATAGATTTTTACACATTTTTTCAGTTTGGCGGGCTTTAGCAAATAGTTATTTGTTCAACAAAATAGCAAAGATTTTTTTTGTTTCGAGTACCTAGTTTGAATCCCGAGCGAGCGAAGGATTCTAATTCTTAAAACTTTTATAACAATTATCTACAAAGAAATTAGGTACCTATGTAGGTACGTAATTAATAAGATATACATCACTTAAACAATTTTTCTTTTGTTTTCCCGCCATGTTTTGTCTGCATTCGGAATTGTCATCATAAAATAAATAATCAGTAATCAATTAATTGTAATTTTCTTTTATGTTTTACAGAATTATAAAGTCTAACTAAAACACATTCTAACAAAAAAAGTCAATAGTAAAATAGAGAGTTGAAAAATTTTGACGAAATAAAATGTTGGGGTATACAATAATAAATACAAAATTTCCGAACTTTTCTTGAGACGATGAATTGAAGAAATGCCAATCCACGGCGTTCTAATTTCAAAACACTTTTTCTCACTGGGTGAGCAAAATCGACTTTCGCTCACTCGTTTTGGACAGCAAAGGCGCCCTTTTTGAGCTAGAGAGGTGAAAAGAATATTTGTTTTTTTTGTGTATCATGGAATTCTGTAAGGTAACACCTGACTTTCCATTATCATAATCACTGTACTAAAAAGGAGAGGAGGAGTAAGGAGGTGTACTACTGTAAATTGTGCTAGGAGTTAGTACGGCAATAGTGCTACTGAAGCCAGTGCAATTGTAAGAGTGCTAAAACAATACAATATTTATGGAAAGTCAAAATTTGCAATATAAAATTGAATTCAGTTATGAAACTAGGTATTCCAATCTAAATTGTTTGCTTTTGTTTTAGAATAGTTAGAGTTTGGATTTTTCACGTAAACATTATTTTTCGATACAGTTTTCATTTCAATATTAATAGATTGTATACCTACTGTTAAATTATTTACTACATTTATGCAGATTTTCAATGTTTGCAGAATAAAATTGATGTTTTTATTTCGACAGCTTGCATTTTGGATCTGAAAACTTTGTATAGTCCGGTATTGTTTTATGAAATCGTTTTCCTAGTTGTATAAAAACTATCTTCTCCTAATTGCAATATTCAAGTTAATTTTGCATTACGGTATTATAAATGAAAAATTTTGTAGCGAGCTGAAATGACAGCTTCATAAAATTAGCATACACAAAACTTTTATTAAAGCAAGGAATAATAAATAACAAAAATCATTGTTTTTGTATTGTAGTAAAAAGTTAAAATATTACTTTGCATAATATATCTGATAATTTACATTACATGAAAGAATATTATAGAATTCTCAGGTTTTCTTGCGATGTTTTCCTTCACGTTAAAGCAAGTCAATTTAATTTAATAATAATTTAATTGCTTAAAAAAACGCACATATGCGTATATGTATATAAAACCTATATGCCTGAGAAGACTCCGTAGTGTTCTAAAGCCTATAGAGCCTCAATATAAGTTCTATAGAGCCTCAATAGCCCAACGATTAAAGGTGCGGACTGAAAACTGAAAGGTCGCATGTTCGAATCCCACCCGTTGCACTATTGTCGTACCCACTCCTAGCACAAGCTTTCCGCTTATTTGGAGGGGATAGGAGGATATTCAAATTCGTAGTAAAATTAGTCAACTTCAATTTGACTAATATTAATTTAAAAAAAAATGAATATATTATGAAGTCTGCCAATCCGCTCTTGGCCAACGTGGTAGACCCTTCTCATTTGTGAAGAAACCTGGGCCAAGTAGTGGGCTGACGATGGGTTGAGAATTAAGATGATGATGATGATGACGATTAGCACCTTGACAAGTCAACAAAGCTTAAGGGTGAGAACCAACAGAAAGTGTTACAACACTAAAGGCAAATAATGGAAAAGTCAAATATAAAGCCACAAGAGGCTTATTAGTAGTTTGCGTAATAAACTTTACCGCAGATAGTTTAAATATTGCTAAACTTGTGAAATTCCCAGCTCGGCAGAACATTAATAACGAACTAATATTACCTTTCCACAAAATGATAACTAAATACGGATTATTATTAATTTGATGTGAATTTCAATCTCAAAATTGTTGAAATTTGTAAGCAAAGCTGTGGTTTGTGTATCTATCTTCTATATATATAAAAGAAAGTGGTGTTAGTTACACTATTTATAACTCAAGAACGGATGAACCGATTTGGCTCAAAATTGGTGGAGAGGTAGCTTAGAACCAGGAGACGGACATAGGATACTTTTTATCCCGTTCGACCGCGTTTCCGTCAAGTCAATATAAAACCTGGTATAACAAAAATGCATCTGACATGGAATAAAAAAACGAAAATGACAGTGGAAGAACAAAACGTAAATGACAGCTAAACGTAATTTTGTATTTGGTTAATTATGGTAAAAACAATTATAAAAATTATAGTTTAACGTAATTGATAATATCATCAATAATATGTTTTCTCTTTGAATCATCATTAACAATGCCGCGAGCAAGACGATCAAATGTTTCCTGCTACAAAGCTACGGATTGACGTGATTTATTGGATAGGTATAGTTGAGAACCTGGAGGGTGACAAAGATTTCCCGCGGGATGTTATGAACCAAATCCACGCAGACGAAGTCGCGGGCATCAGCTAGTTTTACCTACAAATCATTGAATGCCTTCTTTGGAAAACAAATGTTTCGAATTTTGCTAGAAACTGATCACAAGTTATGGTACATCCTTGGTTGGGTGACAAAAATAAAATTGACGCCTTAGCTCAAGCTAAGTTAAAAACAAAATCAAATAGGTAAATCAAATTCAAAGTAATTTTTTCCAGACTATCAAATCATTATCAAATAAGGGCCAATTTCACCAACGTATTAATATAAAAAAATATTTTTAAAAAACCGACTTCAAACTCCCGCGCCACTATACAAAATATAAAATTTATTGTTGATATTTTAAAGACCGCTCGACCGATTTCGATAAAACTTATATGGGACCACCTGGGAAGTATACCTGTACGGTGCAGGACCACACAGTAATAAAACTGCTTACAGGTTTATTGCCCCCTACTTAGGCTAATAACCTAATAGCAGTAGTGTGAGGGCGATGCGATGGAATGTGCACTGATGAATGAATTGTAAATAAGTGTACTTATTTATACTAAATGCGTGAATGATTACTGGGCGAATTGTACGATTTCGACTAGACCATAGATGCTCCCAAGGGAGAGAAATGAGATGCAAGGATGAGTGAGATGAGTGAGCTCTTCTTCTCTTCAAAACAAAAAAAGAATTTTCCTAATCGGTTCAGGCGTCATCGAGTAATCGGTGAACAATGAACATGCATTAAAAAAAAATTAAGTGGCACTCGGGGACTGCCGCGTTAAAGCTATTGCATAGTATTTTTATCAACATATGCAATTATAATATTTATGCAATATTTTTTTTGCATAATTTTTATTATGCAAAAAAATAATTAAAAAACAAACAAACAAGAAAAGCGAACTGTCACTACTTCGTGAGTGAGATTCGAACCTGCGACATCATACACCATACGGTAAAGAAAGCGGCCGCTCGCCCACTGCGCTAAATAGAGCTAATTGAGAACCTCTAAAATGTTGAACGCTTATTGAACGACGGTGTTAGGTTTTTTTCGTTTCGGAATTTCTTGATTCGGTCGCCGCGCTCAAACTGTTTGTCCTAGTTCAAAGCCCGCGATAAAAGCTATGCAATAGCTTAAAAGGTCTTATCCGAACGTTTTAATATTTTGACAGTATTTTCTATACAAAAACTGTTAGAACGTCAATATATTTCTCGGTAAAACGTCACTCGACGTTGGTGAAATTGGCCATAAATGTAACAAAATATTATTCTCATTTAGCTTCCATAATGACTAGCTATAAGTGAAACCTTTTTAATCCGAAAACAGAAAATGGCGGCATAAACAATTTAAAATGGTAATTGGCTGGTGTCAGAGAGGTTGGAGCTTAATTTTACTTTACTGCATATTGAAAACATTTGCACGGAAAATGCATAAAACTACAGCAAAGTGGTTAAGTTAGGAATACGAAGTGGGATCTGGAGAAAGCTTACCTTACACTGTGAAAGTGCTAAATACTTTGAAACAATAAATTTTCAAATAGCTGAAATATTAAATCACAGAGCACTATTACTCCTACATAAATTAGGGGAAAATAAACGCTATATAATGCGTTTCAAACAAGAATAGGACTTGACTCGTGATTACCTTCATACTGACAGGTGCTGAGAGCAAAGTAAAAGTAGCGTTAGCACAAAACAAAAAAAATGTTACAATAAACATACAAAAGGCCATAGACAAGAAAAGAAAAAGAAGAACTAAGTATCATTTAAATAAATAAAAAAACTTGAGAGGTGTCAAGGGACACCCGGATTGAACGTAGTTCCTTTCGATTAATTTTAGTGAAGGAAAGAGGAATTGTAATAAACTAGTGGTGTCATCTAGTATTAAATTGATTAACTACGATCATGACGAAATTATATTTAGTTTATTTCTATTGCAGCTCTGTTACAAAACCAAAGAGTTACTCTGATTTTTTAACAGATGGCGTTAGTAGTACAATAATATTTTATCTAATTTATACAATAAAAAATTAGGGAAAAATTCCACATGTAGAAATTATTTAAAATAAAATTGAAAATAGAAAATTCAGTCTGTCGAGCTGGGATTCGAACCATCGGCGCTGAACTTACAGACGACTGCCCCATCCACTAGGCCATGCAGACGCCGTGTTGTATAGCGAAAATACCGAATACAATGCAAAATTCACATTCAACAAAAAAGTATCGGTTTCAAAAATGTGTCGAGTGTCGGTTCCTTAATTTTTTCAGTCTAGCCCCCTTCCGTACCGCGCGATAAGGAACTACGTTCCAATAAAGTTTGACGCAGTAAGGATGAATCGAAACCATACTTTGTTCGATAGTAGTACTCAATACTAGTATGGAATCAGAATAGCGATACGGCATTCGATACTTTATTAAAGTATTTGTCTATTTTTAATTGTCTCTTTTTGGAGTTTACTCCTTAAGAATCGATTTTCATATATAAGGCGCCCGGTATGAGAAAAATTCGAGGAGTAAAATCTACTTATGAATGACCTCGTTACGTTTTTCACAACGATGCAAATTTCTACCCTAACGTTGAGTAAATAAGGTTGGTTTTCGCTTGAGTTGTGTTTATGGTCCGAATGCGAAAGAGCTTTCGCTTCGGGAAGCCGAGCGCGTACCGATCGGGTCCGAGCGGCGCCGAGACGCAGCCAGCGCCGCGAATGCATTACGACCGATGTTTAGACAATCGTATTTAAGGAGTAAACTCCAGTCGTGCGTCGGAGCTGACACACACACTTTTTTTCTGCCTTGTACTTAGATATGTGCAGAAATAAGATTTAAAAATGGCCTTAAATTACATTAGAGTCAATGATCGTTTTATTTTACTGTAGGTAAATAAATGGCCGAACACATAAATTTTGAGTAGGTACTACGGAGTTTCATTTAAAAAGCCAGCTTTATTTGGAAAGCCATAATTTACTGTCAACTAGGAAATTGAACATCGGTTGTGTCGAATGAAGACAGAATTATTGTTAAGCCGATGTAATGAATGGCTAATAAATTTAATACGACACACATTAAATTTTTGAAACTACATTTTTTATACTAACTTTTGCCCGCGACTTTGCGTGGAGTGGAGGTTTATAAAATCCTGCGGGGACCATTCGAACTAACAAACAAACACACATTCGCGTTATTGACCGAGCGAAGCGAGGTCTCTGAGTCTACTAGGTGAATTTGCTCTTGTCCGTCCGTCCGTCCGTCCGTCCGTCCGTCCGTCTGTTAGAGCCTTATAACTTTTGAATTACTGAACGTAATTACTTCAAATTTAGATATAATATGTAAACTGATGGCCTTCAGCCGAATATTGCATAAAAAATTATAAAAACCTTTATTTCAGGGGGGCTCTCATAGAAGTGAATGCGAAGTAAAAAAGAAATTTATCGCGGTATATAAAATTGTAACATATCATGTTAAAGATAATTTCGAACCGAGTACAAAAATATTTTTTTTTTAATTTTTCCCTTAAAATTGACGAAATGGGGGGCTTTCAAAGTGGAGATTTAATACGCTCTATTGAAGACGCTCTCTAGGAGAATTGACTATGTATTTTCAAGCTGATTTTAGTTTTTTGTTTCACTTGTATCCTGTACTTGAACAACAAATACTAAAATTATATGAATATTATAAAGAAATGAGATTATTTAATTTTTAATGGGCATCAGTAATTCATATAGCATCAACATGGCTTCACAATAATGCTAATAGATGGCGCAGTCATTAACTATTCCATGGAACTAGGGAGTTACGACTATCCCAAAAACAGTTTTGCGTCGAAAATTATTATTTAGTTACATAAAATAATAACTTATTATTCAATTAAAATTATTGTTTAGTTAAATATCAAACTTCAATAAACTATTAATTACTGCATTTTGTATATTTTCTATTCGCGTCGATAGATAACGATTTGTACAGATGCCCGTAACCCGTTTTCACTCGTTAGTACTTATTAATTCAATGTTTTCATTAACGTTGCCTAACCTTACGGGCTATGATAAGTTAGGTGATGATTTCTGTCAACTTCTTTATCACGATCCTGTACGGGACACCTAAAAGGACATTGGGACGGATGTTAATTAGGACTTAGGATTGTATTTAGGAGCTACCTACGTAAAGAGACTCCTACTTAGGGGATGATATAGGTATGTTTGGTGAAAACGGGCATAATAATAATGTCAGGTTTGGTCGTCATGTATCGATAGAATGAATAATCATGGGATACCGTTACCGCGAGGTCTCAGTTCGGGGCGAACCACTAGTGATATTATTAGTAAGCATTGTCAAAACAGGTTCATAAAAATAAAACATATTTTTCAATAACTTATAATGGAGTAAAAGATATTAAAAAACACTAAGTACTAAAATATAAAATAAAAATAAAAAATCGAAATTAAAAATTATTTATTTCACGTAGGCCTAACCTGTGGCTCTTATGACACGTCATGAATCTACCACCGGTTCGGAAAGCGGATTCTGCTGAGAAGAGCCGGCAAGAAACTCAGCAGTTGCTCTTTTCAAAATAATCATTTTACAATATTATTATAAACAAACCACAATACCAATATCCCTCCAGTGTATACGATGGCACGTTCCATCCCGATCAGATTTACTCTTTAAGAGAGTACGTACGTCTGCTATTAAGTATCTGCTAGTATCTGCTATTAAGTAGCAGATGAGCTGATAAGTTAAATTGATGCAAATAATATTTCCCAAACTTTAACTGGATATTTGTCCGTGGTTACTAAAGTACATAATGTATCTTTCCCTTAATTTTCCATAATTATTAAGCTTTCCCGGTAATTCCATAATAAGCATTTAACCAAAATGGTACATACTCTTAGTAAAGTCACTTATTCGGAAAGATCTAGAACTCTATCGCATTATCATTCGTAGAAAGTACCCAAAGGAGTCACGAGTCTACTTAATACGAGTCTCAGCAGAATGAAATACGATGCTAAGAGAGAATAACTACTAAAATATACTGAAAACTAGTTCAAACGTCACAGACAGCCATAATGTTTGCCTGATCTCATATTATCAAAGAGAGTCAAGAGCGAAAACCTCCGCGAAAAGAGCTGAATCCGGTAAACGGTGCGAATATTATGCTTCTCTTTCTATTGAGCTGTGTAATATATTGTATCTTTATCTCTAAAAGGGTAAGGATAAAAGGATACCACGACGGATTGATTGACAGTCTGAAAACGTATAGGCTTTCAAGATTTCAAATGTTGCTAAGTGCGATGATAAGAATTCGTTCATTTGCTGCAACAATGTTTGATCTCGAAAAAATATACATGACGAATAATTAAGAACCTCCTCGTTCTTTTTGTCGATTCAAAAGTGATAGTCACGTGGTGTGACATTAGACCGTGACAATCGGGTGTAATTACGTGTTCGCAATCATAATTTGAAGCAGTGATAGCCTAGTGGTTAGGACTGTGGTCTCCTATTCGGGGGGTCGCAGGTTCGATCCCGGGTACTCACTTTTTGGACTTTGACTTTTCGGAGTCAAGTGCGTTTAAGCAATTAAATATCACTTTCTTCAACGGTGAAGGAAAACATCGCGAGGAAACCTGCATATCTGAGAGTTCTTCATAATGTTCTCGAAGGTGTGTGAAATGCGCCAATTCGCAATGGGCCAGCGTGGTGGACTATGGCCTATTACCCTTCTGAGAGGAGACCTGCGCTCAGTAGTGAGCCGTTGATGGGTTGCTAATGAGATGATGATGATGAATCATAATTTGATAACCATAACTATTACCTACCGTAGAAAAAAATCACCAATCACATAATACAAGACTTTACTGTAAAATTTAAAATTAAGATTATGAATTACTACTAGATGATGCCCGTGACTTCGTGGATTAAGGTTTTTTAATCCCCATGGGAACTCTTTAATTTTCCGGGATAAAATATAGCCTATGTGCTAATCCTGGGTATGAGCTATCGCCATTCCAAATTTCAGCCAAATAGGTTCATTCTTGGGGCGTGAAAGAGTAACAATCATCCATCCATCCATACATCCATCTTCACAAACTTATTATATAATAATGATTAGTAAAATAACTTGTATGACGATGAAGGAAAACATCGTGAGAAAACTTGCATGCCTGAGAGTTCTTCTTCTCAAAGGTTTGTGAAGTCTATTAAACTGCACTTGGCAAGCATGGATTATGTCAATAAGCGTAGTTATTTTTCTTGGGCATATATTGAATTGGTTGCCTGGAAGAGATCGCTTCTTAGCGATAAGGCCGCCTATTGTACAGCTTCTTCCCTTACGTGTATGTTTTATGTTCTTTTGTTTTGTGTGGATTGGTATACAATAAAGTGTATTTTCATTTCATTTCATTTCATTGAATTATGAAAATTAATATAAGTTTTTATTGGAGCAGTGTTTGAGTCAGAGCAACGGCCTACATACTGTATAAGTGGTTTCGAATGATTTTTATGTATAAAAGAGAAGATCTAATTCTATTTTAAAAAACTATTCATTATTTTATCCAATTCACGGGAGCGACATATCAGTCTCGAATAAAAAAAGATATACCAAAAATACAAAAGGAAAATTGAAAGGCAAATTCAAATGAAAATCTTTCAGAAAGCGTTTCCGTTTAGTTCATTTCCGTGGCTTCGGGCCGCAAGCGCGAGATTTCACATTGGGTTGACGTTTAAAGAACTTCTGAGGGAGTTTTTCTTATGGATGAAAATCAAATTCGTACTAAGAATTACAAATCAATGTCACTTTAATGAACATGAAGGTAAGTTACGTTAGTTGTATAAGTTTGGAGCTGTTGACGTAAATGCGCCAAATTATTCATATAAATCTCATGTGCACACAAATAAGATTTCACGAGGTTACAATGGAGTTAGGATGATGGGATGTTCAACAAAAACCTATATTATTGGAACGTAGTTCCTTATCGCGCGGTGCGGAAGGGGGCTAGACGGAAAAAATTAAGGAACCGACACTAGACACTTTTTTGAAACCGACACTTTTTTGTTGAATGTGAATTTGGCGAAAATAACGAACACAATGTTCGTTATTTTCGCGGTACAATATTGGGTCTCTGTAGCCTTGTGGTTACTGTAGTCGCTTAACACTCTTAACAATTAAAAGGCGATGGTTCGAATCCCAGCTCGACAGACTGAATTTTCTATTTTCAATTTTATTTTAAATAATTTCTACATGTGGAATTTTTCCCTAATTTTTTATAACTTATAAGTTATTTTTTATTGTATAAATTGGATAAAATGTTATTGTACTACTAACGCCATCTGTTAAAAACCAGACTAACTCTTTGGTTTTGTAACATTGCTGCAATAGAAAAAATAAACTAAATATAATTCATCGTAGTTAATCAATTTATTACTAGATGACACCACTAGAATCAGGTTGTAAAAATATAATGACGGAGTTTTGACGGGAAAGCGAGAATGGTGGATTATTAACTGTGACTGTGGCCATGGGCATCGCAAAATAATATCAACTTGTTTTCAATTTTATTTTAAATAATTAATAACTTATAAGTTATAACAAATCAGGGAAAGTTTCCACATGTAGAAATTGTTTAAAATAAAATTGAAAATGGAAAATTCGGTCTGTCGAGCTGGGATTCGAACCATCGACCTTTGGCTGTTAGGCGACTGCAGAAGCCACAAGGCTTACGGAGACCCATTATTGTACCGCGAAAATACCGATGCCAAATTAATTAATCGAAAGGAACTACGCTCCATCCGGGTGTCCCTTGACACCTCTTAAGTTTTTATAAATTTTAGCAAGAAAGCCGAATTATGCATATAACTCGATTTTGATCAAAATGTTAGTTGGATCACATGTGCAAAAATATATAAATCAGAAAGTATGTATATGAGAAACATAGAATGTTTCATAATTCGAAAATTTTGGTATGTTCAATCTATTCGTGTGATTGATTCGTTTCTCTGTGCCTAATGGACTAGGAGTTCAGGACAATCAGACCTTCGTCATTTTCTTAAAGCTGAAATTTCCTGCCCCCCACTATAAAAATAATAAATCTTTGCTACCTGATATCTCCCAAAGCCACCATGATCCAAACTTCATAGTCGGGGATTGTTCTTACACCTTAATGGGAGATACGCAGAGAAACTTTCAGCTTTTATAAATTGACGAAGGTCTGATCCTCCTGGGTTCCTTCTCTATAATGCCTATTGGATAGAAAAGCTAATAAGTATTAGTCGTTAGCAAGAATATGGTTTATATTCTGTACAAAGTAATTACCTTCATATCTACGGAATATTTAAAAGTTAAGCGTGCAGTTTCATTTTGAAATTCCTTACCTACGTGATTATTGCATTAAAAATTTCACCAACCAATCAGCTGTGTACACGTTCGTTGTTTGTAAAGCGTTGCATTCGAAGCAATTTGTACTATTTTCAAGTCTCGTATGAAAGCGTTGCAATTTTAAAATTTCCTCTCTTTATTGGTCTCTGGTGTTGCGGGAAGTGGTCTGCAGGAAAAGTGGAATGACAATTTATATAGGTTTCCTGGGTACATAATATTTTCTTATTTTGCTTTTCTAGTAAAGTTGAGCACCTTTCCTACTACCTATATACTGAGATATGAGCTCATGTGACCTAGCTGGCTTTCATAATAATATACTTTACGTACTACCCTCACACTTCCTTCACTCCTCTCGAAGTTTGCCTAGTAGAGACCGCTCTGTTTGCAATGAGGGCGCCTTTGCATGCGTAGTTTAAAGTTGTGTATATTTTTGCTTTCTACTTCTTGGGTGCAATAAAGTTTTTATCTCTCTATATAAATACTTGTGTGGAACACACTTCCAACATCTGTGTTTCTGGCCACATATAACCTCAGTACCTTCAAGGCAAGAGTGAATAGGCATTTTCTAGGCAAGCGCGCTCCAACCTAGACCTAATCAGTGTTTTTCAGTATTGATTGTCGTCAAGCGTAAGCCTATCTCCAAATAAAAAAAAATACTTTCTTTATGATAAGAATATTGTATTAGTGTTTCGTACTCAAAAGTATAACATTTAATAGAAATGATATCCTCAAATCAATCCATCTCGTTTTAACAGGATAATTAAGTTAAGTAATCCAAGTCAAAGGACCCTAACCAGTTCTCCGTAATTTGCTTATTTATTTGCTTTTTAAGGTGACTGAAGGTGACGGTTGATTGAGATTGACATTTCAATGACCTTAAGGTCAACGAAATGTAGACACGCTTTAATAATGGATCTCTGAGCTTGTGATTGGTCAGATTCCCATTTAACATAGGTTCAAAGATTTCATTAATGTAGATTCAAAAATTTTAAGGTTTCAAACAACTTTACTGTTAGTGCTAATTTCGGTGTAATATTTAACTGAGTAATAAGTTAATTGAGTTTTGACAGATTCTAAATACATAACCAACATGAAAGTATTTAGTGAGTTACTTGAAGTTGCCACTGTAGTTACTAAATAAAGTTATCTGTCCGGTCGAGGTACAAAAAGAATATATTATAATGTCCCTAAAAAACATTGTGAAATGTTCAAAAAATTATATTCAACAATAAGGAAGGTTAATACAATGATACCAGCTGTTTTCACCCAAAGGATTATTCAGGACCCTAATCTACTTGACAGCAAAAGTCCACTTGAAGCCTTATGAAGTAGAGCTTACATACATCTCAAATTACATTCGTCTCACATAATTTGGTGAATATCTGATGAAGTTCTTCGTAGAAAAAAGACGAACATCCTCAGAGGCTGGCTTATTAATTAACTGCCTCGTTGGTCTGGTGGTCAGCAATTACGACTGCGGAGGGCGAGGTCCCGGGTTCGATTCCCGGTTCGGACCATAATAAGTTGGTATTGAGTTTTTCTGTCAAGAAATTCGCAGTACCAGCCTTGAGTTAGGAAGTTGGCGGTGAGTCACCCCCGTGCCTCGCAGAGCACGTAAAGCCGTCGGTCCTGCGCCTGATCTATCTTCGGTCGTGTCAGATTTCCGTCCTATCGGACTATGAGAATGAGGGAATAGAGAGTGAACCTATACTTGTGCACTATAATATGGGAGATATGCATGGCATATGGCAGATGGCTAATCTCTAAAGAGGTTGGCCGCCATGACCGGATTCGGTCGGGAGGACATTATTATTATATAAATTGAACTGCTAATCATACTTAATTTTCCAAATAAAACGAGACAGGTTGATTCGGGAGAGGTTCAGGACATGAACGCGAAGGCGACAAAGCCGTGGGCAATAACTCTAAAATAATATAATAATTGCTAAAAGTTTAATATTTGCTTAATTGTTTCTAGCTTTTTTGAGGAAGATTTGGTAGTTATATTTCATAATACCTGAACGCTAAAAAATAAGCATAGTTTATTAGAAAACCTGTATCATGTTTCTCACATCACTTGCAGAATAAGATATTCATGTCGTGTAAAATAAACGTGGTATCTTAGCTTTTGACTTACATACCCGTACATTTACTTGAGAAAGCTTTGATGCGAGTCTACGTGAAGATATTTACAATATTATTGCACCAGCAGGGCAAGTATAGACAGGGGACGTATATATATCCATGAGGAGAGGATAAAATGTTTCTCTCGTCGCTCAGTTTTTGGTTTGGTCCACCCGTCGAACATGGGCACAGCGATGGATATAATATGTACAGTGGATAAAATGGGAGACAATATCTATTATACTAATATTATATAAAGGGAGAAGATAGTTTTATCCCTTCATCCTATCAGTGGATAAAATCGGGGGACATAATTTTTGTCTCCTGCCCATGCTAGCCCTGCTGCACGAGTCATGACATTTGAATATTAAGTTGTGTTCTGAATAGACTCCACTTTGTTTACAATTTAATCGTAGCATATAAAGAGACTTGTGATGCGACATCGCACTAGCCACAAAGCGTAAAATCTGACCAATTTATGAAATTACAAAATAACTACATGCTCCACGTGGTAGCACCCATCGATGTATATGTGGAACCACATTGCTCCGTGTGACAAAGCTCTAAGTAAATAAAAATCCTTGAATCAAAAAATGTTAGGTTGGACAGATGACATAAAACGAGTGACTGGGAGCCACTGAAAAAACCCAAAAGAGAAATGTGAAGCGAAGTGTGGAGCAGCACACTAGACCTTGGAAAAGTGTGAACGTCCTCTAAAGTCTAGCAGACTGGTCCATCAATTGAGACGATGATGAAGAGCGAGTCTAAATCCGGCGGCTACCAGCTTAAGGCATGTATGGATTATTTTGTAGACTCCCGTCTGGTTTTGAGACTGCAATTTAAAGAAATGCCTTAAGTTAAACCCTAGAAGCAAACTCTATGAATTTCATTAATTAAATTTTTATCGCTCGATAGGTTAATCTAATAAATGTGGTAGGTATACATTGGAGCTTTCGGTTTGTCGCAGCACTGAAAGATCTAAAAATTAATTAGTGAAAACATGGCGCCGCAAGACCGAGACTTTTGGAAATCCATGCAAGAAACCATTGTCAAGCAGTGGTCTTCTATCGGTTGATAAAGAAGAAGAAAATATTCGAACATACTTTTACGTAATAATTAATGTGGTTTTACAAAGGAGTCCATATCACAGCAATGTTGCACCACTTCACAATGTATCTCAGTAAAGAGTGATATATCATAGTATGGTAGCACCGCTCTCAAGTCCTGATATTTATCTTGCGTTAAGATTTAAGACTTGATATTCTCTATAGTTGAGAGCAAACCTCTTCAAACTATCGAAGATAGTGTAATTTCCAAAACAAATAGGCTTCTGTAAGGACGGTAAAACATAGCAAAACACTTCGTATTGTTATGAAACGACAGAATTTCGTTAAGCTATTCAAGTGGACCTCCCATAAAAGGTATATGAAAGGTTTCTTTTTCATCCGCCGCAAAACCCTTTTACCCCGTTTATGTATCTTTTTAGAGGCCGGAGCAAATATAAGATTGTTATGAAACTTTATGTCCACGCGTAAAACGAGACACTTACATATAACATTAATATTTGAAAAAATGCCAAAATATAACGACGTTTCCCTATCTTAATTTCTGCGTGATTGAAAGACAAATAAAATCCTATAAAACAAACACACTTTCCCATTTACATAATAATATTAGAAGGGTGTTAATTTTATTATGCCTTAAAACACTATAATGTAGATAATAATTATTTTTATTACTTATTATAAATCTAAGCACAATAAATGATCGAATGATGATTGTCTTTTATCTATTATGTTTACTAAACTTTTTTACAAACACATTTGAAGTACGTAGTAGGTATCGTTTGAAATTATTGCAAGCTATGTTACCTACACGAAACCTTATTTCATACGTCGGGTACGAACTTTTATACTGAACATCTTGTTTTCTCAAGCAATACTTACTTTATTACTCGCCGACAATTCTATAAGTGGATAATATAATAAACCATACCAGTAGCTAAATATTGCCAAACTTCTAAACTCGAACTGAAAGTGCATTAGTGGTTATAATGTTCGTATTGAAACTGATTTAAAGTCCACTGCATGTGCCAACAACTCATGCTTTTAGCTTTTGATAGCGTTTGTAGAGCTTTAAGTCTTAAAATTTAAATTTTAAATTTTATAAGAATCTGCTGGAGAGTGAAAATTGAAGAATGAATCCAATATTCTCTGGGTGATAAAATAATAGTCCACGGATCTTTATTTTTTAATGTGGAGGAGGCTTTTTTTATTGTTATTTCTTCATACTAATGTAATAGAAAGTTAATTAGTTCACTATTTTAGATTGCTCACCCAAAATCAAGCTTGGTATCGATTGTTCCCGTCGCGTTGTTAAGTAGGTCTCTTGAGTACAGTAAACGATTCCTGGTAGTAGCAATTTGGGAATCCATTATTTGAACCCATCGCTAGTCCACTACTAGGCAGGGATCACCTCTCAGAATAAGAAGGTTTAGGCCGTGGTTCAACACGCCGAAAAAGTGCAGATCAGTCCACGCTGGCTTTGGTAATTAGCAATTCTAAATTGTCCCAGTTTGGTTTCTGAAGCCTAATTATTAAGTTAAATAAGTTTATATAACTTGACTATACAGGGTTAATTTTAATTCACCAACAACCTCCCACATGTAACTTCTAAGCATCAAAGTAAATAACTTTTGTTCCACGACTTTTTAAAATTCCTAAAAATAAAAAGTTATTTTTTCATACAAAAATAAATAATATTTATATTTCTGTTCTAAAATTTTAAAAACTCTATGCGACACGTGTCAAAAGGAATGGGTGGCATATTTGACACTCCGTCACTCGATATTCGGACTTACGTCTGTTGCCGCGGAAAGCCTTTTTGGTGTTCGCGATAAACGTGAAATTATGGACTTGCAGACGATAGCTCAGCCTGATGTTAGTAATACACATCACAAAGCATTTGTAAATACGAAGCGATAACTTCGGATGTTAATTGTGGCGCGGTTAGTAACTTAGTAGTCGACGCTTCACGCAGGTGTGGAAGAGACATTTCATAAAATTACCAAAGAGTTAAAAAAATTACTAATAAATAGACTCTTCAACAAAAACTAGAATTTTTTTTGGTGAATTTATTGAGTTATGTGCAAAGTCGTTGAACAAATGTTGTTCAGTATTATGCATAGAAGTTACATGTGGAAGGTTGTTGGTGAATTATAATTAACCCTGTATATCTAAACGGTGACAGAAAAATTCGCGAGGAAATCGGCATGCCTGAGAGTTCTCCATAATGTTGTCAAACGTGTGCCAATCCAAAACCAAGGTGGACTAAACCCTTCTTGTTTGAAATTAGACCTGTGCCCAGAATTTTTGAGATGAACGAATTAACATAACTAGAACAACATTAAACTGGGTGTTATTTGTTTATGTACTCCCAATTGTCACTGTGCTATATTTAGTGCAGTAGACTGAAGTATTACTCTCTTAACCAGGCCACATGTCCCTCAAATAAAACTATGAAGTATATTTTTCCATAAAGGAAGATCGCGAAGTTACAACCATCTGCTAGTAGGAAAACACCATTTCAATATTATTCAATTTGCAAGACGTTATCGCATTACAAAGTTCATGGAGACTCTTTTCTCAGTTCGTAAATATTCATCGAATGTCGGTAGTCAGTGCTACGAAGTTGGTTGAATTTCTTTCAAAGTACAGCTTACTTTTTCTTAAATATAATATTGCGTTTATGGGAAATTACATTTTGGTTTGCATTCATAAACATTCACATTACGGTAGTTTGCCTTTTTTGGACGGCCAATGCCTTTTTTATCTATACTAATAAGTATATTAAAGCGGAAGAGTTTGTTTATTTGAAAGCGCTAATCTCTGGAACTACAAGTCGGATTTGAAAAATTCTTTTTGTATTTGATAACCCGATTCTTGAGAAAAGTTATTGGATACGACCCTTAGAAGCCGAGGTAAAGAAAAAACAAGTAGGTAATAGCGCGGGCGGGCAATGCGATGCGGTGAGTCGTTGACCGAAGGTGGTCACCCGACGATAACCGAACTAGAGCCGAAATGAAGGCTATACTTTTTATTCCGGAAAGTCAAAGAGTTCCCACTGGATTATTAACAAGTGTAAATTAAAAATTTTATTTTTGAATGCAAGCTTTTAGTAGCTACATCATTAGACTCTGGATATCATCTAGGATCAGAGTACTTGTTATGACGAATCAAACAAGCCCAAACTCGATGGGGTTACGACGTTTTATTACAGAGTTTCCGATAGCCATCTTCCGTCTCCATCATCAGATCAGCTCCATGTCACAATAATATTGCATTGTCATCCGATTTACACATAAATGCAAATTTTCAGCTCGATCAGAAACCGGCAAGTGGGTCTAATTTATCTTCATCATCTCAAGATTTGACCCAAACAAACAAACTGGTCAAGCTAAATAAAAGCTTGTAAAAACTAAACCCACGCGGACTAAGTCGCTGACATCAGTTAGTCATAATCCTAATCATTTATAAGCCATGCTGAACATAACTGATACAGTTATACTCATTCCCCGCTCCGTTTCAAATAAACGTATTGTGTCAGGAGTGCTAGCGCAACGGGTGAGGATTGAACCGTTGACCTTCCAGTTTTCAGTCTGCTCCTTTAATGTGGAGGAGAGAGGAGTATATTAATTTGTCAAATTTAGCTTGGCTAATACTCTTCTCTTCTTCTATATTAAAAAAATAAACTATCGATGGACTTATTAATAATTAATTTATTATTCAAGGGAATACAACTTACTTAGCAGATTAACTATTAAAGGCCATAAAATAAGGAATAACACAAGTGTAAATTAAAAATTTTATTTTTAAATGCAAGCTTTTAGTAGCTACATCATTAGACTCTGGATATCATCATCTAGGATCAGAGAACTTACTTGTTATGACGAATCAAACGAGCCCAAACTCGATGGGGTTTTATTACAGAGTTCCGATAGCCATCTTCCGTCTCCGTCATCAGATCAGCTCCATGTTACAATAATATTACATTGTCATCCGATTTACACATACATGCAAAATTTCAGCTCGATCAGAAACCGGGAAGTGGGTCTAATTCATCTTGCAAGATTTGCTTGTAAAAAAACTGTCAGAACGTCCAACTTATTCCTCGGTTAAACGTCACGTAACGTTGGTGAACTCGGCACTTAGGCACCAAATATAGAAATCACAATTCGATCATTTTTCTACAGAAAACATCAATCTGGATTTAGAGATAAAGTATAGTAAGTGGCCGTTCTAGGAAACGAAGAGAAATATTTTTAAGACCGATAAAATAAAACAGATAGATTTATTACAGCCTTCTCTAGAGTCTTAGCTTTTAACTTTAAGTTAGCAGTACATTTTTAAAGATAGGACACGCCTTATTCCATTAAGGAAAACTGTAAAAATATACAACCCGTAAAATTACACTATACGGAGAAAATAGGAATAGAAACAATGCAATTGTGCGGTAAACGCGCTTTAACACAGGGATAACATTAGGAAAATTAGATAACGTAACTGCAATTAGCTTTTTGTAAGAAAAGTATGTAAATATTTTTTTACACGACCATTGACACCTCATTCATTAAAATCGGCTCAGTATCTTATGCGCCATGGTAGAACATTCGTAAAAAGTCATATACATACATACCTACAAACATACAAACACACATATATTATACGAGTACAAATATTTACAAACAACACAAACGGCAAGGTTTTGTCCAAAAATGAAGTAAAGCAATGATGAACAAGTGTAAATTAAAAATTTTATATTTAAATACAAGCTTTTAGTAGCTACATCATTAGACTCTAGATATCATCTAAGATCAGAGTTCTTGTCATGACGAATCAAACGAGCCCAAACTCGATGGGGTTACATCGTTTTATTACAAAGTTCCGATAGCCATCTTCCATCTCCATCATCAGATCAGCTCCATGTCACAATAATATTGCATTGTCATCCGATTTACACATACTGCAAAATTTCAGCTCAATCGGAAACCGGGAAGTGGTTCTAATTCATCTTGCAAGATTTGACCCAAACAAACAAATAAATAAACTGGTCAAGCTAAATAAAAGCTTGTAAAAAGCTTGTAATAAAAACGTCTTTCTCGCTTAGTGCGTTCAACAATATTCGGCCGCGGCCGATCAGTGTGCTCTTACCTTTAGATAATTGTACTTCTAAAACAATAGTTTTTAATTGCTCTGAGCCTCCGTGATGAATCTAGAACCGTCTTAAGTTTTAAAATATTATCTATTATTTATATTTTCGTTTTCAAGCCAGTCTGACCATAGAGCATTTAACCGACTTTAAGGTGGTATCTGATGACAAAACAATTAATTATATTCTTTAGGCTATACATTATTTTAACAATATAATATATCCTTATAATATTCACTCGTAAAATGGATCATCATTTAAAATTTTTGGTATATCTTTGTATTTCTACCTACAGAGTTTTCACAGTTTTTTCACAAGTTTACCTAAAAATATAGCAACAAAATCTAAACCTAATTTCCTCGAAATTAGTGGTCAAATTCGATTAAATTAACTTATCCACATAGAATTAAAAATTAATACCGCCATATGAACATACTCGTAGAGCCGACGCGTGGTAACAATTTAGGTCCTTAATTAAAAAGCGTCAGAAGCGGTGTACCAGACCGAAAACCCAACCCAATGCTGCGATTATCCGTTTTTCCTCATGAGCAAATTTACTATCTCGGAAGGATTTATTGCACCTATTATATGTTTATTTAACGTTTAAAAATGTGGATTAGGTCTCTAACTCTATATTTATCCAAATTTACATTAAATCACATGATACAAAATACATAACTGTATAAACATAATATAAATTCGGTAAAATAAAAATAGTTCAGAAATTTACGTTATCTCTGAATTACTTTTATTTTTTAAATAGATTTTGCCTGGTGACATCATCCGCACGGATTCAGGTTTTTTAAAAAATCCGGCGGGAACGCTATGTTTTTTTAGGGTTCCGTACCCAAAGGGTGCCAGTGGGACCCTATTACTAAGCCTCCGCTGTCCGTCCGTCCGTCCGTCCGTCCGTCCGTCTGTCAGCGGGCTGTATCTCGTAAACCGTAATAGATAGACAGTTGAAATTTTCACATATTGTGTGTTTCTATTGCCGCTATAACATCAAATAATAAAAATAAAATTAAATTAAAAAATAAAGGGGGAGCCATACATTGAAAAGGAGTCGAAATAAAATTTTATTTTTTTACCCTGGCATGTGGGGTTCCATTGTCTAGAGCTCATTAAGTGGAGTTCAAATATGTATTTTTTTATTTTTAGCTATAAAAATGAAGAAATGGGGGGCCGTCAAAGTTGTCGGTTTTAGACCAATTTTGTTAGGGGGTCTATCTCAAAAAGTAAACTAGTTAGGAATTTGAAATTTTGGTATATTATGTAACAATATATATAGTGTATTTGAACAGCAAATACTGAAAACGCCGATTTATATTGCGGTTTGTAAGTTATGACCAAAACAAACGAGCATTTTTTCCCCATATGCTAATTTAGTACTTTCTAAGAGCTAAGATATCTATATATTTAAAAAAAAGATTTGGTCATATGTACGGAACCCTAAAAGAGCGAGGCCCGACTCGCACTTGGCCGATTTTTTTTTTGGATAAAAAGTGGCATATGACACCCTCCATATTCATGCACAAAATCACGACAAACAAACAGACACACTTTCGTATTTATTATTTTTGTTTTTCAGTTTTCGCAGCCGGGATAGTAGTATTAGATCGGTACATTATTATTTGCGAATTTTTAATTATTCAGTTAATTCGCACTCAGCCAAGATGCAGAAAGCGACATGTATGTAAGTATGTTTTAATAGACTCGGCTAAGACAGTCCACTGGTTTCTCAACCTGTCACCTTCAGCCTCGTCCGGTTTCTCCTGACGGGCTGAAATTCATCACCCACTACAAATATTTATTTGTGTGTGTGCAAGTTTATATATATATTTTTGAATTTATTTTTAATCGTATTGCTTTTTGGTCTTACATAGTAATATCTCACTTGCATGATAAAAAATATGTATTTATTTTGTACGTGGGTCTTCGGAAATAACACAGCATAAATGTCGCCAAACCGTATAAATCCAAAAACGCATTCAAGATGCAGACCGACTTCAAAAAAAGAGGAGGTTCTCAATCCGTTGGAATCTTTATTTTATGTACATAATATATGTTCACCGATTACTCAAAGACACCTGAACCGATTTGGAAAATTCTTTTTCGTTGGAAAGGGTGGTGGACCCATTTAAATTTTATCGAAATCGGTCGAGGGGTTTTAAAAGAATCAAAAATAAATGATATACTTTGTAGTGGCGGGGTTGTGTGAATTCGGTTTTTAAAAATAATTTTGTATATTAAATTATATTTTATTCGATGACAAGATAGTCCTTGACTGCGATCTCACCCGATGGTAAGTGACGATGTAATTTAATATGATGGTAGCTGTTTTTTTCACGGTTTAATCATACTCAGAAAATACAATTTTATTAAAAAAAAAACTTATTACTATGAACCTTCGATGGCACCATAACAATTTGTTTTTTACTTAATTGAAAGATATTTTTTGCAGATTAATATTCAACATTTCCCAGATAAAAACGTATGTAACAAATAGCATAATAATACTTTGAGTATTTGCAATCATATTATTGTTCTGCATCTCGGATGAAAATAATCGCCCGATTAAATGAACACTGGGCGGGATTCCAACATGAAGCATTTCAATTGAATATTGTGCTCAAGTTGAGTCCATTAATAGCTGGATCATTGAATTTGAAATTCGTCAGTGGCATCCGCAATACGGCTCTGGCACTGTACGTAGAACCATATCACTGTCCTTTATATGCCTGCACACTATATTTTATTCTCACCAAAAAGTTCATATTATGTTAAGGCTAAAATAAATGTTCGATGTTGCTATGTTGATCAAATGTTATGCTCAGTCTATCAATCTATGAGAAAATCCGTAAGAGAACAAGAGTAATCGACATCGCTCATTGAATCACGAAGCTGAAATGGCAATGGGTGGCGCACACGTCTCAACCGATTTATATAGTCATCCAAAGCTGGTCATAGGTTTCTTGCGCTAATCGCCATAGAACACAATCTTGCGCGACTTGTGTTCCGCGGCTACTAGACTGACCATCTAACAATTAACTTTATTTAAGGCGGACGGGGAGGTTTTCCAACGGTGCATTGCCCGATGCAAGATCATTCGAGCATCTCTTATCTTTGAGCTATGTACCCCTCCTATTGCCATTTAAGGTTGATTATACGGGTCTGCCCGCGAAATTCAAATTTAATTTGGGTTTTCGCAATTTGTAAACTAATACGACAAAGTAGGCTTATGGCATTCTAATTGCGCTAGTGGCAGTATCATCTTCATAGGTTTATATAAAAATCTTTACTTGAAAGTGTCCAGTTTAAGAAGTCAGAATATCGGCTAATTTGTGAATAACTCACGTCCAACTCGATATTTTGATTAATTTCTTAAACTGGTCACTTTCAAGTAAGGATTTTTATATAAACCTGTGAAGATGATACTGCCACTAACGCAATTAGAATGCTATAAGCCTACTTTTTCGTATTACTTTACAAATTGCGAAAAACCAAATTAAATTTGAATTTCGCGGGCCGACCTGTATAATCATCCTTAATATACGTGTCTCGCGATTAGCGATACGCTTGAGATACAGCTAGTTACCTATCGGGGGGTCTTCAAAGCTGCATTTTGTGATACGGGGTTGCAATTGCATCGTGATACCCCAAGGTCTATTGGTTTTTGAGCTATCATTTATATTTAAATAGGCGATATAAATTAAATTAAATAGGTGCTAGAATTTCAATTAACAACAATAATTGTATTGATTATATGATTGATTGGCGATAAAGTTTCGTAATCCAGACAACGTAACGGTTGCTTTAAAAGTATTAAAGATAACGCATAGCGGTAATAATATCGAAAAAATATTGTTTTTTATATTATATTGCACATAAATATTATTCTATTTGAATGAAGCGTCATACTACAATACTCGTCCAAGCAGATAGAATAGAATAGAATAGAATAGAAATGTTTTTTATTCAAATAAACTTTTACAAGTACTTTTAAATCGTCAATGAGTCTACCACTGGTTCGGAATGCCGTTCCTGCCGAGAAGAACCAGCAAGAAACTCGGCAGTTGCTCTTTTCAAAATACTTTTACAACACTAACACACACACTAACACACTATAACACGATAACACTTTAACACTCTGTAAAAAATATTACGGCCGTTTTAAAATGCATGGACAGTTTTAAATATTTAGTTTGACAAATACTTCAATATGAAAATGTTGGCGCGAACAGTTTGGGTCCAATTCCCGAATATTAATTGGAAGCACGCATATCGAGGCACCAGACCGAGAAGTGTTGGTAGAGTAACTTACACATTATGAGTATATTGAAAACCTTGCGTCTCTCTTTCTGTGCCTTATTTCTCATTACTGAGGGTCACAACCCCTTCCCATTAATCTCTTAATGTGATGGGCTCCAAGATCATTCCACAAATGACTCAACTATAATATAAATACTATGATAAAAACCGGGATCAATGGCTTATAAGCATGCAAGATCGATCGAAAATAATCTAATTCTATTTTTATTTATTTTCTAAATCTCTTTAATATCTTTATTTGGGTTCTCTAAATTAAAAATATCGTATTTGGAAGCACCGTACAATTGTCTTAAAAGTTTAAAGCAATGTGCTGCTTTATAGTCTAGGCAATGAAGCTAGTGGACCCCAACATCAATTCCTCAGGCGACGAAACTTTACAGAATGATAAAGTATCAGTAGTTAAACATATTTTATAAATATCCAAAAAAAAATTAGAACGGAAGTTAGGTATTTTTACCTAAACTCTTTTATGCTTAATATCTCAGTTCGGCAAAATGCTCGGTCAAAACTTTCTTCACCTGAAACATTCATGTAAAGTCTAGAAACAAAATATAAAATATCCAAAATATACTCCTAGTCGAAACCACCAAATTTTGAAAAATACGTTTTTTCAATGTAACTTGCAGCGAAAAATTGCTCTGTGAATTTTTTTCACTGGAATGTCCTTTTATAGCCGTTTTGTACCTACAACTTGAAAATCCAAACAATATACCAAGAGACTATATTTTTTTCAAAAACTACCCTTTTACTCACAGTGCAAAATTTCTCCATCCATTTTTTTTATTGATATGATTACAATTATTTTTTTTGTATCAAGTATCAAAATATCCAAAAAAATAATCAAGCGCATTAAAAACTATAAACATTTTAGAAAGAAATATTTTATATTTAATCCATCAAGGGAAGCAGGAGTGTGGTGACGTCACGAGACCCGACATAATATTATCTGCCTATTATATCGACATACTTTTTCTACGGTGACGCGAGCCTGCACTCGATAATCGACTGTATTTCGTTGAATCGACAGTGCAATTGTCAATCAAAAACTGTTGCCAACGACGGTGACTATGACGATCAATTATTCGTTATGATTTATGAACTATACCGAAGATGTCCCAGATGTCAGTCAGCCTATACGAGATTAGTATGGCTCTCAAACAGCTCAAGAACAACAAAGCGCCTGGTGATGACGGAATCATTGCGGAACTCCTGAAAGCGGGTGGACGTTTATAGGTTGATAAAGAAGAAATAGATATGAATATTTTTTACTTTTTAAAATTAAAAAAAAAATTTTGATGATATTATGTTTTAGCTCAAGCTTTACGACCATTAGAATAGAATAGAATAGAAATGTTTTTTTATTCAAATAAACTTTTACAAGTTTTTTTAGAACCGTCAATGAGTCTAGCACTGGTTCGGAATGCCGTTCCTGCCGAGAAGAACCAGCAAGAAACTCGGCAATTGCTCTTTTCAAAATACTTTTACAATATACTTAATAGATATTATGCTATGAATGTATTACATAGTGTAGTACCATTAGTAGTGACCTATTTATTCGAAAATTCATGTTTAAGAACACCAAAAATCTAGATCGTCAACGACATTTTTAGCGAATATTGAGACGTAAATAAGACAGATCGAAAGAGCGTTAAAAACTGAGTATGATACCATTAAAAAGTTCAAGTTTTGGCCAAAATGTCCTTTACGCCCTTTGTAATCCGAGGTCCGTGTGTAATCCGATACATCGATGCTGGATATTTCAAATTTTGTAAGCGACAAACCCCTAATTTTCAGGAGGACCAAACAAATTTTTACCTTTTAAACTGTCATAACTCTCATTTTTAGGGTTCCGTACTCCGTACTAAAAACGGAACCCTTCTAGAATCACTTCGTTGTCCGTCTGTCTGTCCGTCTGTCAATACCCTTTTTCTCAGGAACACATGGAGGGTATCAAGTTGAAAATAGTATCAAATACTCAGGTCTGCAATCCCTTGTAGCTGTAACGAAGTCTAAGTCGACGCAATCAAAAGATACGGCCTTTTATGGTCCATCTATGCCGCATATTTTAACACTCGCAAGACCTAGAGGGTACTTCCTGTTGACCTAGAATCATGAAATTTGGCATGAAGCAATGTCATGTAGCACAAGTAAAGGAAAAAATCCGAAAATCGTAAATTTGTAGTTGCATCACAAAAATTTTTTTTTTGTGATGCAGTATATCCTACTATCCTAGTTACTACTATGCGATGCGATGACTATGCGAAAGTTTGTGAGGATGTATGGATGGATGTTTGGATGGTTGTTTATTACTTTTTCACGCTACAACGAATGAACCGATTTGGCGGAAATTTGGAATGGAGATAGCTTATAAACAGGATTAACACATAGGCTACTTATTATCCCGGAAAATTACAGAGTTCCCGTGGGAATCAAAAAACCTTAAATCACGCGGACGAAGTCGCGGGCATCATCTTGTATAGTATAACAAAGAAATATGAATAATCAATTTAATATAATAATATCGAAAAATTTTGGAATAAAATAAAAAAAATTGGTTGTCTGTAAAGTCGGTTTACGGACCATAGTTTTCCGTGATAACGTCATAAAGAAACATCGATGAATAAATGTGTCACAAGCCAACGCTTGGGCCGATCATGCCTCTCTATCGCTTGTTCCGCGCTCTCGCTTTCACCGTCAGGCTCAGGTGGAACGTGACACTTTGTCGTGCGTGCTGCTGGTGTTCATTGATTTATAAGACGTTATCACGTCAAAAGAATCTTACACCTTAAGCCTAATAGTATAATAGAAGTAATTTTGTCGTAACTGCCTGAATAGTCTTGCTCACTCAGCTATTAATTCATGATATAAAGCTTATAAAATTATCAGATTAATGACGTGAGTCGCTTGTCAAAATTGGTTCGATGACAATAAATAGAAAATAGTAGTACTCTTAAATAGAAGACAACTCATTGCTTGATAATTTTAGAGTTTTTTTAGAACTTTTGAAGTAGGTATAAAACCGTATTGATATTGTTCTATATTTGCATTAAACTTTTCAGATAATTGCATTTTGCTACAGATATTTCAGGTTCCAATTCAATTCTTACATTTTTAGAAGATTTTTGGTGCATTTGAAATGTTGGACTCTTCTTCCATTGATTTTTAACAATCATTAATTTTCATTGAAACACTTCTTTTATGCATTTTTTCTAAATTGACTTAGTTTATTAACAAAGAGCTTTTGCTATTTGTAAATAAACTAAGCTAACGCCTTTTGCTGTTTGTGTCGTTTAGGCTAAGGTCGATTCTTAAATATTTAAAACTTATTATTTCAAGACATTACCAAATATGTTAAAAACAATATACTTTGTAATGTCTTTGGATGTTATCTAGCACATTCGATTGGAATCAGACCATTGCATAGACAGGGTCGTCTTAACCACACTGGACGCCGGGGTGCGAAAATCCGCCTGCGCCCCCCTTGCCAACAAAAAAAAAATTAATTAATTTTCCATTTTTGTATTTCATTTACTCTAAAATAAAGTTAGATACTTTATAATTGACTTCAAAAAAAGGAAGTTTATATCGGCGCGCAATCGGCTCATATTTTTTTCCATGCAGGTATGTACACCAATTTCTTCGAGATTTCAGACCGTATCGCATTTTTTTTTATTTGAAAGAGAATGTTTGCTATTAACTATGAAGATTTAGAAAATATCGATTGTGTATTAATAATGTAAGTAATAGGTATCAAGCATAGACTACATCGTTAAGTTCGAGGCCCCAACTCCTCAATTCTGATGCTGCAGGGTGCTGCACTCTTAAGCTGTGAGAATTTAGGAATTTTTGATTGTGAATTCATATTGTAAAGACCAATTACCTTTAGTTAGATTACACCACGAACTCCAGATTCTATCACCTGACCTGAAAATCAGACCTGATGCTGCAGAATATTGCACTCCTAGGCCACTAAAAATAATAACGATTTTCAAAAAACTAACTTCAAACGCCTCTATAAATTACATATATAATCTTTGTTTCTACACGTATGTTGAAGTCGGATGGGCATATAAGAAACGTCGAAACAAACAGAGGCGCAACGCACACCAGATTTATACATTTGCCGCCAGTAGGCTATTCAAATTTTGCCGCCCCTACAAATCTCTACAATATTGTGTCAGTTCCTAGATTATTTTAACGACCCAATGATTTAATTAAGGCTAGCTGAGTTTGGTGGGCCGAAGCCCAGCAGCATCAGGATTGAGGAGTTGGTACCTTGAGCTCAATGATATAGGCCAGTGATTAACGGCCGTACTACGCTGCTATGTATTCCATACTTGATACCTAAAATATCAATCTGTAATGGAAATTTTCGCGAGCGAAGCGATCGTGAAAATATTTACTAAGTCAGAATCTAAAATTTGATCTATACGATCTAAAATTTTACTTTTTTTATTACTTACTATACAAATATTACATCTCGTATCTCCAGTCCTTATTTATAAGAGATATCAAAATTTAAAATATACAGGTCGATAGAGATAAAAATTTCGAGTTCAATGGTGTATCAAGTGTACTTAGGACAAAATGTCCCTTACGACATTTGAAATTTCCAGCGTCGATATCAATTCGTCGCTACTTACGTCAATGTTAATTCAAAATTTTTAAATACCAAAATAGATTTTAGATCGTAAAGAATTTTTAATTTTTGTAGACGCGTTACAGCATAGAAACCAGATAGTTTGAAATGAATTACGACATTACAAAAAGCTACAGTACCCGGCCATAAGGCCGATGTGCAATATATATCGCCGGGTACTGTACAAGACAGTTAGAATCTAAAATTTGATCTATACTAACTAAAATTTTACTTTTTTGTTACTTACTACAAAGTATTACATTTCGTATCTCCAGTCCTTATAATTTATAATTATAAGAGATATCAAAATTTTAAATAAATATACAGATCGATAGAAAGAAAAATTTCAAGTTCGATGGTGAATCAAGTGTACTTACGACAGAATGTCCCTTACGACATTTGAAATTTCCAGCGTCGATATCAGTTGCATAAACTGTCTAGCATTTTGCTTTAAACAGTTTGCAAATTTCTGGCGTGCCAAATACGTACTTAAACAAAATATATTTAATACATTTCCTCCTTTATTTCCTCAAATCCAAGTAAAAAAAATTGAATTTTAAGCTATTGCATAGCTTTTATCGCGGGCTTTGAACTAGGACAAACAGTTTGAGCGCGGCGACCGAATCAAGAAATTCCGTAACGAAAAAAAACCTAACACCGTCGTTCAGTAAGCGTTCAACATTTTAGAGGTTCACAAGTAGCTCTGTTCGGCCCAGTGGGCGAGCGGCCGCTTTCTTTACCGTATGGTGTATGATGTCGCAGGTTCGAATCTCACTCGCGAAGAAGTGACAGTGCGCTTTTCTTGTTTGTTTGTTTTTTAATTATTTTTTTGCATAATTTTTATCATGCAAAAAAAAATATTGCATAAATATTATAATTGCATAAGTTGATAAAAAATGCTATGCAATAGCTTTACTGCGGCAGTCCCCGAGTGCCACTTAATTTTTTATTTTAATTTACTTACCTAGACATAAGCTTACAAAAAAAATAATTTATGAGCCCTTATTTAAGCTCATTTATCTTGTACAAATAAATTAATGTTCAGTTACACGTTTATGTTCAATATATTTTAGCATTGTAGAAGGCATGTAGTAACATGTATATTATTTTGTGATGTCGCTTCGCTCGCGCACGCTAAACTATACCCAATGTTTCAAGAATTAAGGTGCATTATCGCGAAAACGCAGTTTAGATTTCAAAAAATCTGTTTCTATATCAATGTTCTTCGTGATATTTTTTTTGGATATTTAGGATAAGAGTGTAAATGTGACTACCTACTATGATAAAAAAAAGAAATTGGATTGAGAAATTTTTCATACCGAGTTATAAACAATTTTCAGTTGAAGTAAGATAAATAGATTTTGATATGGATTTTTTTTTGGATTTTCTTACACGTTATGCTAAATTACATTTTAAGGACATTTAAAAATGAAAAATTGACTGAGCAATTTTGTGGTCGAAATTACGGACAAAAAAGGAAACCTCTTTAAAAAGTGACAGTTCCGTTTGAAAAAAGTTTTGGATTTTTATCAAGTACCTCTTATTAAGGCTAATAATTAGTTTGGTAAAAAAAAATTGGACGGAGAAATTATTTATTTCAAAATATTGAGCTATTTGTACTTTTAGGTATAAATACCTAACTTCCGCATGGATTTTTTTTTGGATATTTTTGTGTAAATTTTGGGTCATCCCATACTACAACCCCGCCAAATTTCATCGACTGAGGATTTGATGTGGGGGTCTCCATACAACAGACCGCCCCATTGCCTAGGCTATTAATTGAAACTCGCACAAACTTCTCAATTCCTTTAGAGTTGCTTTAGAGCTAAGTAAACAATCGAGTGTGGAAGATAGCTAGAAACTTTGTGTTAATTAGTTTACCTACATGACGACATGAATTCTACACGTCGTGTGGAAAAAGTTTTGACCCAACATATCTTTGTCTGCTTTACTGAGAACTATAATTATTTATTTAAGAATAACTTAAATATTTGGACTAAGTATTTATGTTTCATTTGCCTTTTCTTTGTTTCTCTACTTTTAAGGTAAAGTTTACTTATAACCGTGTTACTCTAATATTATTATGATTGTATTAAATAGTAGCAAAACATATCTAAAAATATACTATTGAAGTATAAATCTTGTATCTGTTTATTTTAACTTTGAATTTTTCAAGCAAACGTTGCTCCGTTTGTTACAAAGCTAAAACACTACATTTATTGCTAATATGACCAGGAAGATAATATATTAATCAAATAATAATTTAATAATAAATTAGTAATATTGATTACTATTATTTTCATTTTAATTTTAGAGAATTTTATCTGTGAGAATTATGAATTTAAATGTTCTTGGTTCTCGAAAATATAATAATTTACATTTAAAATGGAACCTATTTCTACTGAAATTGGATAATTCATATGTATAGTTTAAATAGAATGTTAGAAAAAATAATGATAAAGCAACTGAAAATCTTTGCAGCTTGGTGACGAGATTGAAAGGATGTCAAAAGTTTACGAACAACTAATTCTCCTTAACTAAATGTTTAAGACAAGCTACGTAAATAAGAGCAGACAAGTGTCTGTGCAAGTCATGATCTAAAAGTACAATATCCACTTAATCAAGGAAAGTCTATTAGTCGAGTTTTTCTTCTTTTGTTGAGATACACGAGGCGTCTGATTTTATTTTATATGACAAAAAATACCTACATAATATTTAACCGACTTCAAAAAAAAAACAAAAAGAGGAAGTTATCAATACGACGAGTATTTTTTTGTTTTTATTTTTTTTGTCGATGTTACCAAATGTCTCCGTCAAATCTTAACTGATTTTAATTTTTTTTTTATTTTAATGAGTGTAAGGTAGGTCCCATATAAATATGGTGAAGATTTGATGAATATCTTCATCATTATCATCTCATCATCGAATGGATGGATGGATCAGATAATGTGTAGATTTATCCTATGAAGGTACACTAAAAAGCTTAAAATAATAATATATAAAAAGTCTTTGAAATAAAACTGACTTCAAACGCCACTGAAAAGTATAAAATAATTTCAGTTTGTACACGTATGTTGAAGTCGGGTGGGCCTCAATAGAACTATGAAACTGCAACGCTCGCCCGACTTCAACGTACCTGTACCAAGTACTATTATATTCTGTGCCTGGACCTAAAAACCAAAATTTTGGCTAGCGTGAACCAGTCGTTTCATCATTTCTATTTAGGCCCGCCCGACTTCAACATACGTGTACAAACTGAAAGTATTTTTTACTTTTCAGTGGCGTTTGAAGTCGGTTTTTAGGGTTCCGTACCAAAATGGCAAAAATGGAACCTATATGGTGAGACTTTCTCCGTCCGTCTGTCACAGTCGATTATTTTAGTAACTATTGAAGCTATCGACATGGGAATAGTTGTGCATAATAGTGGCCCAACATGATTGGAATTAAGAAAATTCAAAAATTATTTTTAGTTGAATTAAAAAAGGGGGAAAATCGGGGGTTTGAAATTTCAAAGTAAGATAACTATACCGAGTGGGTTATCATATGAAAGGCCTTCACTTGTACATTCTAAAACAGAGTTTTATTTATTTTAGATATAATAGTTTTTGATTATTCGGGCAAAATGTCGAAAAAAATACCGTCCCCCCCCCCCTCCGAAGTTTACCAATCTAAAAATCAGAAATAAGTATGGTCAATAGAAGTTTACGTATATTTTACAGGAAAAATACAATCAACGCGAAAATTATTTTAGTTTAATTAAAAAAGGGGACAATAAGGGGTTTGAAATTTCAAAGTATGATAACTATACCGAGTGGGGTATCATATGAAAGGCCTTCACTTGTACATTCTAAAACAGAGTTTTATTTATTTTAGATATAATAGTTTTTGATTATTCGGGCAAAATGTCGAAAAAAATACCGTCCCCCCCCCCCCCTCCGAAGTTTACCAATCTAAAAATCAGAAATACTTATGGTCAATAGAGGTATTATGTATATTTTACAGGAAAAATGAAACCAACGATCTAACTAGCATACTTTTTTATATTAACAATAAAGCTCTACTAACAAAGTTAACGGTAAATAAGCAAATTAATATAATATTATTATCGTTTTACTTTTACTTCTAGAGTAGTGAGTACGGAACCCTCGGTGCGCGAGTCCGACTCGCACTTGGCTGGTTTTTTTTAAAGAATTTTTATATATTATTATTTACTAGTAGATTATTATATTCGGCTTTCATTCTTTGGCGGATTCGAGTTTTAAAAATTTTTTTTTTAATATTATTGGCATTATTTTTTTTTTAATCTCTCTTAATTAATTATTTCAATCTCTTTAAGTAACAATTTCACCAACGTCGAGTAACGTTATACCGAGGAATAAATTGGGCGTTTTGACAGGTTTTGAAATGAAAATACTGTCAATATATCTTTACCCTCGGATAAGACTTTATATTTTACGTTGGTGAAATCGGCCCTTAAGTTGGTAAGAATGGACCTTTTGTTAAAAAATAATGCAAATTTTTGTACGATGATCAGATAGATGTGCAAATGTGAAAATGGTATTCATTTGATACGTATGTTTGTTAGATGAATGAATATAATGTGATGATGATGATTATGATGATGAATTTCATATAAATTGATTATAAATGCGAAAGTGTGTTCGTTTGTTGGTTTGTTGGTTTGTTGGTTTATCCTTCAATCACGTCGCAACAGGGCTGCGGATCGACGTGATTTTTTTGCATGGGTATAGTTGAGGACCTGGAAAGTGATATAGGCTTCATTTATCCCGGAAAATCAAAGAGTTCCCGAGGGATTTTAAAAACTAAATCCACGTGGACGAAGTCACGGGCATCAGCTAGTTTTTTATATAAGTAAAAGTTTTATATAATATTTGTATCGCAAGGAATTTTGACCTCTTTAAAAACATATAAACTCAAGATTATATTAACAGGTTTTTACCTATGAAATTACCGTTTTGTATGCAATAAGTGAAAGTACTTATTTTTTCAAACTTTTTTATTCTGTTATTCGAAGTAATCACCCATGCAATCGACGCATCTTTGCCAACGCATTGGCAGTTTATTGATGCCCTTCTTGTAAAAATCAGCTGGACGGGAGGCAACAAACTCTTCAAAGGCATTTTGTACTACCTCTCGGGAATTGAATTTTTTACCCACTAAAAATTTGTCTTAATTTTGGAAAAAGTAATAGTCGGTAGCTGCAAGGTCTGGTGAGTATGGCGGATGAGGGAGAGCTTCCAACCCCAGCTCTTGCAGCTTGGAGACTGTCTGTTGCGCAGTATGGGGTCGCACGTTGTCGTGAAGTATCGAGCAGTGGGGACGACCGATTGACCAAAGCTGGTTGCAGATGGGCAAGTGCTCTCCAGTTCTTCACAGTACACATCTGCATTAATGCTCATGCCGTTTTGTAAAAAGCTGTGGTGAATCACACCCGCACTAGACCACCAAACAGTGACCATCACCTTTTTAGGGGTCATTTTTGGTTTAGGGCATTGCTTTGGTGCTGAACCAGGGTCTAACCAACTTGCTGAGCGCTTTCGATTGTCGAACAGAATCCATTTTTCGTCGCACGTAACAATTCGTTTCAAAATTCCTTCATTTCTTTACCTGTTGAGCAGCGCAAGGCAGGTCTCGACGCGTACGTTGCGCTGGCGATCGTTAAGGTCGTGGGGCACCCATCTATCAAGCTTTTTTACCTTGCCAATTTGTCGCAAATGGATCAATATTGTTTTGATGCTTATATCAAAAACTGCTGCTAGCTCAGCTGTAGATTGAGTTTCGTCAGCTTCCACAATCGCCTTTAATTCATTATTGTTAACCAAATTCTCCGGACGACCACGAGCTTCATTTTTCAGGTCAAAATTTCCAGAACGGAACCGGGAAAACCAATAACGGGTTGTGCGATCGTTTGTACAGTTCTATCCGTAAACGTTTTTGATGTAACGGGCCGATTGTGTCGCGTTGGTGCCACGACGGAACTCATATTCCATAATTACACGAATTTTTAAAGTATCCATTATGACGAAAAATGTTCAAATGTAATGAAAATACAACGCTAATCAAAAAACAAAAGACTGAGTTTGTAAATACAATGTCATGGTTTTAAAACAAAATTAATTTGAATTTAGAATACAGAGCCATTACAAACTTTTTTTTATTTGAAATGACCAGTACTGAAGAAAGACAATTTCATAGGTAAAGACCTAATTTTAGAATTTTCTTTTTTAGTATTAAAATGTTACAAAAAACCTTATAGCTAAACTAACAGTTAGAAATTTGTAATTAATGTGCAGTTTATTTTTACCGCTGTCTTTTTGATATCATTCAAGACCTGGCCCAATATAAGTTATACGTAACTCGGGACACGTCATAACGCTCATCATAAAAATTGTCCCATAAAATGAATTAATACAGTGGACATCGGTTTACATTTTTTATGGCTGTCATAAAAAATCGTCGTAATTTTTTATCTCGCATATAAAAAGGTAATATGAAACATTAATTTAAATGACAGAATACATTTGAAAATTATTTTAAAAGTATTCTGTCATTTAAATTAATGTTTGAGTTTTTCCAAATCATTTCAAGATGAATCGGCAACTATAGATTAGTTTATCAACTTAATGACTGATTATCACGGTATTAATAATTCTAATTCGATTGCAATATTTGCAACGCATTGACCTGAGACCTGGGTCTCATGGTCTTCAGATTTTAATAAACAAGAAATTAATAATAGTAAAAATAACTAAGAAGCAGTGGTTTCAATTATTAAATTTATTCAAATAGTGGTTTGGAAACTTCGCGTTAAAAAATCCCTTGGGAAATCTTTGATTTTCCGAGATAAAATCACCATGTAAAAAAATCCATGTAAACATCTCCTTATCCGTAATTATAATATATTGCGAACATTGCGGTGATCGAAGGACAAACCAATAAACAAACATACTTTCGCATTTAATTTATAATATTAGTAAGGATTTAATTGAGTAAAACATAGAGAAACTGTTAGGTTTCAATTGTAATATTTCAAAAATAAAGTAAATTAAGTAAAAATTAGGCGCATCATTCACACTTATGTGTGACAATTATGTCCCAATTTTGCAGAGACCTGCCCAACAGGAAAAAAGAAAGGTAAGATATTATATACTAGAGACTATATTACTACTATATAGATATAATTTGCTCAAGAAAATATGAATTCTTTCCTAGCGCGAAGCTGGATTCAAAGGTAAAAATTAATTACAGCCATTCAGTGCTTCGTCACGCCTTTGATATTAGAGAACCATTTTTCTTCAACTTCTCAAAGTAAACTGACGATACTGTAATTACTTTTACTATTTACTATAAAATTTCATTTTATGTCGCGTAGTAAAATGTGTAGATTCTAAGGGTTCAGTGGCATATCATTGAATTTGTTTATCTCAACCCTTTACCGGTCCACTACCTGAACACAGGTCCTCTCAAATAAGAAGGTTTTAGGCCATAGTCCACCACGATGTCGTATTAGCAGATAAGCCGAATGCACATGCTTGCCTTTGAGACCTTTAGGGATATTTCTCAGGCATTCAGATTTCCTCGCGATATTTTCTTTTACTATTAATAGCACTATTTTATCGCTTATGCATATAACTCAGAGAAGACAGAGATGATTGCCTGGGAACTGACTCCTCGTTCAAACTCCCCGAAAATGAGGCCGAAGTCATTAATAGTAAGTAAAGTAAATCATTAACAATACATTTAATTCATAATATTATTATGTTAATCATACTAATGGTGTCGTGTAATGCGGGTTGTTACGTTCCCTCAAATATGGTTGAGCGAAGCAATGGCTGGGTCATGCGTCATGCTCGTGAACGGGTTCCACCAGCGGCAATGGGGCTACTTTCTGTCTGCCCATCTTAACATGTGTTGAATTATAATTAGAAATAATTATGTATGCTTTTGTGGAACTTCCCCTCATTGTGGAAACTCTGCATACATAGAATAATATCTATTAAGTATATTGTAAAAGTATTTTGAAAAGAGCAACTGCCGAGTTTCTTGCTGCTTCTTCTCGGCAGGAACGGCATTCCTTACCAGTGGTAGACTCATTGACGATTCAAAAGTACTTGTAAAAGTTTATTTGAATAAAAAATATTTCTATTCTATTCTATCTATCTTATATATATAAATGAAAGTGGTGTTAGTTACACTATTTATAACTCAAGAACGGATGAACCGATTTGGCTGAAAATTGGTGGAGAGGTAGCTTAGAACTAGGAGACGGACATAGGATACTTTTTATCCCGTTCGACCGCGTTTCCGTCAAGTCACTATAAAACGTGGTATAACAAAAACGCATCTGACATGGAATAACAAAACGCAAATGACAGTGGAATAACAAAACGTAAATGACAGCTAAACGTAATTTGTCTTTGGTTAAGTATGGTAAAAAATTTGACAATTATAAAAATGATAGCTAAACGTAATTGATAGTATATAATCAGAAATATGTTTTCTCTTTGAATCATCATTAACAATGCCGCGAGTAGTATTATAAATGGGAAAGTGTGTTTGTTTGTTGGTTTGTCCGTCAATCACGCTGAAACAAAGCTACGGATTGACGTGATTTTTTGGATAGGTATAGTTGAGAACCAGGAGGGTGACAGGCATCCCGGAAAAATCAAAGAGTTCCCGCGGGATTTTAAAACCTAAATCCACGCGAACGAAGTCGCGGGCATCAGCTAGTTATATTATAACTGTGAAAGTATGTTTGTTTGTTGGTTTGTCCTTCAATCACGCCGCAACAGTGCTATGGATTGACGTGATTTTTTCCATGGGTATAGTTGAGGACCTGGAGAGTGGCATAGGCTACTTCTTATGCCGGAAAATCAAGTAGTTCCCGAGGGTGTAGTGTAATGTTACACACTACTTCCAAAGTCACTTTACCTGCGCATTCGCAGTTCCATGACATATTAGATTTCCGAACGCACTAGACGGAACATCAGAACAGTCTGTCCCTCTCTGTGGCATCGTAATTCATAGCCCGTCTCTTTCATACTCGAGCGGCGGCCACGAGAGTGACAGACGACAACCGACAGTTAGTCGAGGCTCGAATACCGCCACCGGAGGTCGCGTACGTGATCGACTCCCGCGTTTTTGTCACCGTCTAACCTGGGACGCGCGGTTTATTTGGCAACCATGTTCTAAAATCATCCCGTTTTAAGGGCATCTTGAGAGTTTTTACCTCTCCTTAACTACCGATCATGTGACCGGACAATTTGCCGTCGCCGCAGCGACGTATTTTGGCAGCGGACCTATCAAATTAGTATGGACGCCTGCCACGCCACGCGATTACCCTGTCTACCATATAAGCGATATTCTCGTTAAGTAGCAAGAACAATGTAGTCGGCTTAGACTCAGTGACGTCTCTAGTGTAAATAGTGAGTGAACTATGTGAGCTCGACGCAATCTCCAGGAGATAGCCTCCTCGCCGCGCCGGTTCCCGCGAGACGCACCAAGGAGGCGGCGTGCTGACCGAGCCGCGCCTCCTCGCCTAACCAACCCTGCGGGGTCCGTAACCCCTTGGTCGAGCGGACCTTCCCTGCTACGGTCGGCTTAAGGCGGGCCTGACCAGGTCAGCCTCTGGCCCAGCTGTCAGCCCTCGTATTCGTGAGTTACAACATTAAATTCTACGGACGATGCGTTGGACTCAGTGCCACTAGTCTGTAAGTCTTTTTAGTTAATTTTAACTTAGTCATAATCTAAATCCTTGCAGAAACTTAAATTAAATCACCATCTTGTATTTAGTCAAAAAGGTAATTTCATTTCAACTGCAACCTCAGACTTCCCTCCTCATCAACAGCGCATCCAGACCGACGGCAAAAGGACGGCCTTTGAAAATAAAGGCCCGATGCTCACGCCGCTAGTATCCAGCAACCGGTCGCCACACCACAATATGGCGTCCCCTACTTTGTACAAAATCGCATTCTCATTCTGTTCGTGTGACACTACGCATTAAGTAGGTTGTTACCCCCAATCTTTAACCCACGACAACATGGCGCCCGAACGATAGAAATGTCATCGGTCCATCGCTGTTGATCGCGACGGAAGTCTGACCATAAATAATTTTCTTCATGTTGTTAATTAAGTAACATAGATAATGTGTTTGACATTTCCGGTTCCATGTAAATTACCAAAGAGTTAGAGCGACACTTGGCAACACTGCTAATACGGCCATGTTGGTAGACAGTAACAAATGACAAAAGCAACTGCCCAAGTGACACTCAACGAGTCATGTGACAACTACTGTCAACATTGACGCTTGACAGCAGTTTGTCATCGACAATTTTACATAGCTGGCTAATTTATAACCTTGTGCATTTTACTTTAATCATGTATAAATTAATTTAAGTGTTTTTTAACATAACGTGAGTGATTAACGCTAAAGATAACAATCTAGTAATTAACAATCAGTGTGAAACGAGAAAATCGTATAATGTGAGACGGATAAATAGTAGTTTTTATAACGCAATGTTTAGTTCGAAATTCGTAATTTATACATTCGAAAAATGGATAGCGAGATTCCGTTACGCGAGCCCGCGAGTGTAGCGACCTTTACTTCCCCCGTGTCGGTTCTAGAGGAAGGGAACGTAACCTCAGTGTACGTGGGTATGCAGGATGCGTACGTAAACACCAACCCCAGGCATGTCGAAAAGAAGATAGCCAAAACTGACGTGTCCTACACCACGATAACAACACCGCACGCAAAAACATCAAACCCAATAGCCTTCCAACCCGCCCTCAGCACAGGTAGTACACCCATACAATACAACGAGTTGAATAACACTCTCGCAAGAGAACAACCGATTATTTATAATATGCACAATTTAGCTAACCTGAAGTCCTGGAATATTAAGTTCTCCGGAGACTCTTGTGTGTATGAATTTTTAAACAGGGTTGAAGAAGTGCGAAGCGCTAGGGGCATAGACATCAACATAGTGCTCAGAGGATTCTCCGAGTTATTACAAGGTACGGCATTACAGTTTTACAGGCAAGTACGGCACCAAATAACATCATGGGCCGTCCTATGCTCAATATTTACACAAAATTTTCAGCCAATAGATTTTGAGTTTTCAACAGAAAAATTAATTAGGGATACAAAACAAAATAACAAACAATCAGTGTTTTCATTTGTCATACATATAAGAGATCTTAATAGTAAACTAGCTAACCCTATCCCAGATATATCATTACTGGAGATAATAAAACATAATTTATTACCATGCTACGGCTCATTGTTGGCTAACAACGCGATCACTTCTATAGAACATCTAATAACATTAAGCAGAAACTATGAAGCCTACGCATTACCAAACCACTCCGGTAATGCAATGAATAGAGACCGGGAAACATTTAAAAAGTTTCAAACTGCCCCCTCACAATCTATCACTTGCAAAAAATGCAAGCGGCAGGGGCACAGTCATAGAGACTGCAGAAAATACCCAGGGCTAGTATGTTTTAACTGCCACATGCCCAATGTATACTCAAATTCATGCCCGCGCTGTAGAAAAAACTCGGCAGGCACTAAAACAAAAAACATAGGCAATCATTGGTCAACACTGAATAGTTCCAAAAAAATAACTTCCACAAGTAACACTAAAGCCCCAAAAAAACAACTAAAACAGTTCAATATGATATTACCCGAGGTGCACACAATATCAAGAGACAACAGGTTGTACCTAAACTTCCAAGTGTCTCAGGAAAAACTAGTAGGTCTCATAGACACAGGGGCAAATCTATGTGTGTTAGGCAAAAACTTTCATAAAAATTTTTCAAAACATATTCCTTTAGTGAAAACATTTATCAACGCTCGACAAGCAGATGGGTCAGCGGTCCACGTACTAGGGGCCATGACCATACCAATAACATTTGAGCAACAAACTCGAAATATTGAATTTTTAGTTATGCCAAAAATTGACAAAAACATTATTTTAGGAATGAACTTCCTGTACACATTCAAATTACTAAACTTCCTAAAACTAAACAATAACATTTCAAAACAAACTACTACAGGAATACAGGGAGATCATTCAGAAACACATGAGTTACATTGTATTATACCCAAAGAAAAACTACCACCAAACAAAGCGAAGGCAATTAACAAAATTAGGGAAAAGTTTAAACAAATTTCAGCCGAGGACAAAGGCTTAGGAAAAACAAACCTAGTTAGTCACAAAATAGTAACAGAGGGCCCACCTATCAAACAAAGATACTACCCATTGTCACCGGTAAAATTACAAGCGCTGAACAACGAAGTAGACCGTATGCTCAAGTTAGGGGTAATAGCACCATCTAGGTCCCCTTGGGCCAACCCAGTGGTGATGGCCACAAAAAAAGATGGATCTCTGCGTTTCTGTCTAGACGCTAGAAAATTAAACGAGGTCACAAAAAAGGACTCATACCCTATACCTTATATAAATTCAATCCTAGACAACTTAAAAGGAGCAAGGTACCTAACATCACTAGACTTGTCCAGCGCGTATTGGCAAATACCTTTGGAAAGCACAGACTACAACGACCCTAGCAATAAACTCGACCCCAGTTCCTCCTGCCAGAAGACCGCGTTCGTAGTACCTGGTAGGGGCCTTTTCGAGTTCCGCAGAATGGCTTTCGGGCTTTCAAACGCTGGCGCAGAGATGCAACGACTAGTAGATAGACTTTTTTTACATCAGTTCGGCGACAAAGTATTCGCGTACCTGGACGACCTATTGATAGCAACTGAGGACTTTGACACCCACATAGAAATCCTAACAAAAGTGTACAAGGCACTCAAAGAAGCTGGCCTAACAATTAATTTAGAAAAATGCAAATTTTGTAGGGATGAATTAAAATACCTTGGTTATGTAATTGATTCAAACGGGTTAAAAACCGATCCCGACAAATTAAAATGTATAGAAAATTTTCCTTTACCCTCTACAGCAAAACAGCTCAGAGGATTCATCGGCCTCTGTTCATATTATAGGCGATTCGTGGAAAATTTCTCTTCCATTATTGCACCAATGACAGCCATGATAGGTAAGCGAAAAGGAAAAGACGGTATTGTCTGGTCCGATCAGGCCAAAGAAGCATTCACTACATTAAAAAAGGCACTAACAACGGCCCCAGTACTAGCCTGCCCGGACTACACAAAACCATTCGTCTTACACTGTGACGCATCCTCTGTAGGGATAGGTAGTGTACTAACTCAAGAATTAGAAGGATTAGAACACCCAGTAGCTTTCCACTCAAGACTCTTATCAAAGACAGAACGCAATTACAGCACCACAGAGAGAGAGCTATTAGCAGTGGTAGATTCAATCAACCATTTCCGCCCATACATTGAAGGAACAAAATTCACAGTCATAACCGATCACATGAGCCTAAAGTGGTTGAAATCGCTAAACAACCCGTCTGGTCGTTTAGCTAGATGGGCTATGCAAATATCACAATTCAATTTTGACATTTGCCATAAAAAAGGACAACTTAACATTGTACCAGACGCCTTATCCAGGTCATCAATAAACTTAATAACCTACTCAGGAGGTATTCAAGACACCAAAGATGCCTGGTACATAAAAACATACAAAGGCTGCGAAGCAAATCCTCAAAATTATAAAAACTTTTTAATACAAGATAAAATATTATATCGTTTTTCAAAACCTAAACATAGGCTAACTATTAGTAATTGGAAAATTGTAATCCCACAAGAAAAAATAACTGACTGCTTGAATGAGTGCCACAACGGCATAGACTCCATACACTCTGGCATTTTTAAAACTTATTCTAAATTGAAACAGATCTATTATTGGCCAAATATGTACAAAAATGCAGTTAACTTCATAAATAAGTGTGAGACATGTAAAGCCTATAAGCAATCGAATACACAACCTCACGGCCTAATGAATAATCAAAAGACAGTGAAATATCCCATGCACACACTATCTATGGACATAATAGGTCCATTTCCAAAAGCATACTCAGGTCATGTATACATTTTATCAACAGTAGATGTCTTTACAAAATACTGCTGGTTGCATCCCCTAAGGACTGCAACCACAAAGACAGTTACATCATTCCTGGAATCCGAAATAATAATGAAGTCAGGGACTCCAAGGATTTTAATTGTAGACAATGCGACAATCTTTAAAAGTAAAGAATTCACAAAATTCTGTGAAACATTTAATATACCAAAAATCTTCTACAACGCTTACTACTCACCACAGTCAAATACAGTAGAAAGATATAACCAAACTGTTCAAACGTGCCTGTCTATTCTAGTGGAACAAGACCACCGTACCTGGTCAAAACACTTACCCAGGGTACAACTAGCACTAAACAGCGCAGTGAATGTAGCCACAGGATACACTCCATACTTTCTAGCCACAGGCAGAGAGATAATAGTAGATGGTAACCTTCACCAACTCCACTCTGCTTTGCCACAAGACCTCGACGAGCTACAAATAGCAGATAGGGAAACATCAGCCTCCGCTCTAACAGAGTTGTCAGAGGTATTCAATAGCGTTCAAGAAGCCCTAACAGTAGCCTACCAACGAAATGCCGCCAAGTACAACCTCAGGCGAAAGCGAGTAGTATGCAACGTAGATGACATAGTTTGGAGGAGAAACTTTGTTCAATCAAATGCAGCAACCTTTTTTTCTGCCAAACTAGCCCCTAGATTTGTAAAGAGCAAAGTTATAAAGAAAATTTCAGACCTAGTATACATACTAGAAGATATAGGGACAAAATACACAGGTAAATACCATATAAAAGACATAATTAAATTCTCATAATTATAAACCATACAGTGGATAGTTTACCAACACTTTACCACTTTCATAAGAATTACACATAACATCTAGGTAAACCATAACTACCTATTCACATCTTAATACTCTTAATTTTCAAATAAATTAAATAAAACAACTCCTTTTTAATCTCAATATTTACATAATTTATTTAATATAATCACAAAAAAAAACCCTTTAGCATAACTAGCATATAACAATATTACATAAGAATTCTCATCTAAAATAAACATAAGTTAAAAAATGTCTTAAATTATATTATATACCTAATATCTATATAGTATTCAAGTACAGTAGATAAATACTACATACTACTGAACTAAAAATATCATTGTATGATTAGGTTATCACATCCTTTCCATCCAATTGAAGTTTAAACACTTTTCCAAACAATTAAATTTCCACGAGGGGAGGATGGGAAAAATAGGGGTCACAAGAAAAAAGACCTCAATCAAAAAATATTTTGATTCTCATTTAATTGTTTATTAACAAAGATCGGTGATATACAATGTACAAAAATTTTTTTTTTTTTCACCACAATTTTTTTTTCAAAATAATTTTATTTAAAAAAAAAAAAAAAAAAAAAGAAGATTTTTTTTTTTTCTCTCTTTACTTTTCATCGCTTACTAAATGAAGCATGACTGTAAATAATAAACATCTAGTAAGGTTCAACAAAATTTTTAGTTCAATAAGAACTCCACATGTCGAACCATTGGCTAAAGAACTGTGTACTAGTCTCCGTTGCCAACATGATACAACTACAGACTACTACTACACACACAACTGTAAATACTATTAATACCTACTCATTACTTATGGCTAGATATAACTTATTACTAACAACACATAAATTCTAATCGGAACTCTAGTATTATTGGTACGAGAGCGTGAGGTATGCCAGCTATGAATGAATGAAGACCAAAATTGCGCGCAACAAATGATTCGGAAAATGTATGAAAGGAATATAGGTTAATTTTATTAGGTTACAGTACTAACACACTAACTCCACATTTGTACATACCTTCATTCTTAACAAAAAAAAAAAAAAAAAAATTTTTTTTTTTTCTTTCTCCGGTTACCACGGCTGTGGAGACAACCGGGTTGTCTCTCTGCTTTGTTAGGGGGGTATTGTAGTGTAATGTTACACACTACTTCCAAAGTCACTTTACCTGCGCATTCGCAGTTCCATGACATATTAGATTTCCGAACGCACTAGACGGAACATCAGAACAGTCTGTCCCTCTCTGTGGCATCGTAATTCATAACCCGTCTCTTTCATACTCGAGCGGCGGCCACGAGAGTGACAGACGACAACCGACAGTTAGTCGAGGCTCGAATACCGCCACCGGAGGTCGCGTACGTGATCGACTCCCGCGTTTTTGTCACCGTCTAACCTGGGACGCGCGGTTTATTTGGCAACCATGTTCTAAAATCATCCCGTTTTAAGGGCATCTTGAGAGTTTTTACCTCTCCTTAACTACCGATCATGTGACCGGACAATTTGCCGTCGCCGCAGCGACGTATTTTGGCAGCGGACCTATCAAATTAGTATGGACGCCTGCCACGCCACGCGATTACCCTGTCTACCATATAAGCGATATTCTCGTTAAGTAGCAAGAACAATGTAGTCGGCTTAGACTCAGTGACGTCTCTAGTGTAAATAGTGAGTGAACTATGTGAGCTCGACGCAATCTCCAGGAGATAGCCTCCTCGCCGCGCCGGTTCCCGCGAGACGCACCAAGGAGGCGGCGTGCTGACCGAGCCGCGCCTCCTCGCCTAACCAACCCTGCGGGGTCCGTAACCCCTTGGTCGAGCGGACCTTCCCTGCTACGGTCGGCTTAAGGCGGGCCTGACCAGGTCAGCCTCTGGCCCAGCTGTCAGCCCTCGTATTCGTGAGTTACAACATTAAATTCTACGGACGATGCGTTGGACTCAGTGCCACTAGTCTGTAAGTCTTTTTAGTTAATTTTAACTTAGTCATAATCTAAATCCTTGCAGAAACTTAAATTAAATCACCATCTTGTATTTAGTCAAAAAGGTAATTTCATTTCAACTGCAACCTCAGACTTCCCTCCTCATCAACAGCGCATCCAGACCGACGGCAAAAGGACGGCCTTTGAAAATAAAGGCCCGATGCTCACGCCGCTAGTATCCAGCAACCGGTCGCCACACCACAATATGGCGTCCCCTACTTTGTACAAAATCGCATTCTCATTCTGTTCGTGTGACACTACGCATTAAGTAGGTTGTTACCCCCCATCTTTACACACGACAAGGGATATTAAAAACTAAATCTACGCGGACGAAGTCGCGGGCATCAGCTAGTACAATATAATAATAACTTCACAAAATACAATAACTTCAAATAATAACGGTAATTATAGCTAGTTAGAATACTCGTACCATAACAACTTGTATCTATCATAATGTTTTATAAAACTTATGGCAATTCATTTTGTTTGCAACTGCCGCTTAGTCAAAGATAAATCCAACCAACTTTAAAGTACAAGCTCTAACGAACTTCTGAAATATTCATACAGCAAAAAGTGGTTGGATGGATTTAGTCGACTTTTGTAATATCGAAGGAGTCCCGCAAACTTTGAAGCCATTCTTTATAACACTTAAGAGCCTTACAACATTATGTATAACTTCAGAAAGTATAGCCCTGTTGGTTAATTGCGGAAAGCTTTAATCATTGCTACAGTTGCAATTGTGGTGACTGGCTGAATTTACGGTGTTGTTACTGCAACTGCATTTTATACTGAGGCAGGATGGGTAAATCAGAGGTGATTAGGATTACGATCGTCATATTACGGTGGCAATAATTTTTAGACTGCGGCTGATAGAGTCTTCACTGCGGTAAGAGGTCGCCAAATTCACTCGGCTCATCGTTGTGCTCCTTATTTCGTAAGCAAGAGGCTTCTTAAGTCACCAGTCTGTTGTTTACAGTCCAAACAGAACCTGAATTCCCTTGGACCCACTGGAACATTGGACCCTTCCTATTTGGTTGCTTTCAAATAATGGCAAGAATGATCCTGGCATACCTACTTCAACAGCCTATCCGTTACACTGATGTCGTTTCCTCTCCTATCACAAGCTTTTCGTGTATTTTCAAGGAAGTGGAAAATAATATTTGTCAAGATCAGCTTAGGTAATTTTCTTAAAAAAAAAAAAACTTCATCCACCCATTCTCTCAAAAATACCTCGCTTCAGACCTACCCCCTGGCTCAGACAACCTCTTGCAGATTTCTTCGTCTCGGATATTTAAGCTGGAATCTCGTACGTATTTCTAGATTACATAAAAATGCGTTGTCAAGATTATCGTGAAGACTGAATCTATGTGATTAATGCTTACTAATACCACTTAATAAATTCGAAAGTGTGTTTGTTTGTTGGTTTGTCCTTCAATCACGTTGCAACAGAGCTACGGATTGTGAGTGATTTTTTGCATGGCTATAGTTTTTGACTTTGAGAGTTACATAGACTAACCGGAAAATCAAAGAGTTCCTGTGGGATTCATTAACGAAATCCATGTAGACAAAAACGCGGGCATCAGCTAGTATTAACCTCTGCAGCTAGGTGGAATCATAAAAACGCCGATGGTGAAATCTTTCTACAAAATTTTCCGAGCTAATTGCAAAAAGCTGAAGAAAATGTTTAATTAAGGCAATGAATACTTTTCCTTTTAATTTCCGCGCCAGTTTCGCTATGACCGCAAAATTGGAGTTGTTAGTTGAGAAGTTTTCTCCGTGTTGCACTCGATGAATATTTAGTTCAACCGCGATTTCCATAACCGAGTCTTTTGGAGAGGAGTAAGCAATAGCGTCTTAAATACTCCAGCGCTGTCATTAATAAGCGCGTGTTCACATTCACTAAGAACTTGCGGAAACGCGACTAACACGTTGTGCACTTCAGAGGGGTGCGCAAAATTCTGAGTGTCCCGCACCACAGCACTGCCGCTTTCAGGGGTAGTTTTAAATATGCTGCAACCCGGTGCTGGAACAATATTCCTCCCCCCATACGTGAATCTCGGAGTAGAAGTACATTTGTTAAAAAGTTAAAAAATTTTTTGCTACTGAAACAAAATTAATTTGAAAATTTAGCGGTAGATATATCAGTTATTTAATTTTATATGTTATGTTGAACAATTTAGTTGTCTTTTAAATATTATTGCACTATATTATATAAAATATTTTTATCTATGTTATATGTATATAATATGATATGTGTATAAAGCTTCCTCCTTAACACTGGTGATAATACCTTTATATTATTTAATAATGTGATTGTATTTGACACGACTGCTTACTTACTGCTTCCCTTCGAAATTTGCCATAGATTTAATTTACTGTTGTAACTTTGAAACTGTGACGTCACCTGGGTCACAGCTGAAAGTGCTGAGCTGTACACCCTTTCTGGGTGGTGTCACAGACGAAATTATATCTTTGTAACTAGTTTTGTCTGTGTCACCATTATAGTAAATAAAGATATTTTCTTTCTTTCTTTTTCTTTTTTCTTTCAAGAATAACGTGGATTTTGGTTCACAAATCTTATCAAATAGAGTATCAAAACGAAAGTAACGGGTAAAAAATGGTTGTTTTTATCTGGTATTTCTTCTTCATACCCTACTACTTCACAATTTTTAGGGTTCCGTACCCAAAGGGTGCCAACGGGACCCTATTACTAAGCCTCCGCTGTCCGTCCGTCCGTCCGTCCGTCCGTCCGTCCATCCGTCCGTCCGTCCGTCTGTCAGCGGGCTGTATCTCATAGACCGTAATCGATACATAGTTGAAATTTTCACATATTGTGTATTTCTATTGCCGCTATAACAACAAATAATAAAAATTAAATAAAATTCAAAAATAAAGGGGGCTCCCATACATGGAAAAGGAGTAAAATTTTATTTTTTTACCCTAGCATGTGGGGTGTCATTGTCTAGAGCTCATTAAGTAGAGTTCAAATATATATTTTTTTATATTTTTAGTTACAAAAATGAAGAAATGGGGGCCGTCAAAGTTTTCGGTTTTAGACCAATTTTGTTAGGGGGTCTGTCTCAAAAACTAAACTAGTTAGGAATTTGAAATTTTGGTATATTATGTACTATATAGTTAAACAACAAATGCTGAAAACACCTATTTATAATGCAGTTTTGTAAGTTGTGACCAAACCAATCGAGCATTTTTTCCTCTTAAGCTAATTTAGTACTTTTTATGAACTAAGATATCTAAATATGTATCTAGTTTAAAAAAAATATTTGGTCATATGTACGGAACCCTAAAAGAGCGAGGCCCGACTCGCACTTGGCCGATTTTTTATGTGAACCTGTACAAGCAATAACGCAATATTGGTAAACCCTTAAAAGGTGGATAGATGGCATCAAAGGCGTCGCAGGAAGCCGACAACTTACAATCGTTGCATGACCGCCTCTGGAAGTCGCTACGAGAGATCTTTGTCCATTATCCAGCACTGGACCAGTCGTTTGACGACGACAACGAAGTATACCAATAGTTAACTCGCCTAGAAAGTCGTACGCGTCTTCATTTTGTACGTAAACACGGATCATCATCATCATAATTAGCAAACCATCAACGGCTCACTACTGAGCGAGGTCTCCTCTCAGAGAATGCGAATTGGCGGACTTCACACACCTTCAAGAACTATGAAGAACTCTCAGGTGTGCAGGTTTCCTCACGATGTTTTCCTTCACCGTTGAAGCGAGTGATATTTAATTGCTTAAACGCACTTGACTCCGAAAAGTCAGAGGTGCGTACCCGGGATCGAACCTGCGACCCCCGAATAGGAGATCACAGTCCTAGCCACTAGGCTATCACTGCTTCGTGAACACGGATATAATTATGTATTATGTGCAGCAAATTTAAAATCAGTATGGTTCCTGGATTATCTTGGGAATATAATAAAATACAGTGCAATGGGTATTTTACACAATGTTTAGACAGTGACCAGGGTGTGATGATTGTGTATGAAGGTAATTTTGTTGGGGATGATGATAGTTGTTATACAGGTAATGGTGGAAATTGATGATGATAGCGATGTCAAGTTTCTAAATGAGGATTATCATAGACATCATGAAAAATACTGCCACATTATAAATAACTCTATATGTTTTATATAAGCAAAATTTCCCGCGTAGTAACCCGCGAGTTATCGTGAACATGCACTTAGAATATTTAAGGCATTGCCGAGATTTCTCTCGGCTACGCTTTCCCATTAAGGTACTTCGTAGAATTTGTCTACGGCAAAGTTACGCTTTACTAAATGCTTAGTCACATTATTATAATAAGCCTTACATTAAATATGAAATTCGCAGTTTCTCACTTTCTAGAAGCTAATATGGTGGCGTTTGCTCGTGATATCGGTGCATTAGATGTCTTATCTATTATTAGTAGTCGCTATGCCTACGAGTACCTTGTCGAACAGTGGGTTCAAGCACTATGCAGTAAACGGTATTAGAGTTAATGTGGCAGTATCACCATGCCTCAGTTGTGCAACTATATATAGTTATACGAGGCTTTTGCACCATACTCCGCGCCTCCCTGAACCGCAATACCACGTGACGTGCTACGAACTCAGCGCGGATGCGGTATTGTTGCGCTTTCAGAATAGCGTTTGTTCGTTCACGTATGATTTGGCTTTCGGCTACGCTCACAAATTTTTCCACAGAAAAATCGTGGCCAAATACGCATCTTCTAGGAGCTTAGACGAGCTTAATAAGTTCGTCAGTGCAAGAGCTTCGAAAAAAGATTCGTCCTTCCGCCTAAATCTAAAACCATTCTCACTTATGTAATTCTTCTTGAATACGGAGAATTCAACCAATCATTAATTAAAGCATGTTTAAATATAATTATGTTCTTTTAGGTATGCCTACCTACTTTCTTTTACCACGTACTAATAAATTATACTTACCTTTAAATAAACTTATTATATCCAAAAACAAATCAACATCTAATTTAATACCTAACGAATGAGGACGATGATCCCACACAATTATTAGTGTACGTATATGAACTGATCTTGAAGCTACTGCAGTTATTAAAATAATAATAACCCCAAACCTTAGAGCATTTAACCAACTTTAATGTTCCAAGCCTCAGACAATACGAGAACTGCGTCAACTTTTCGCGAAAATATTCCAACGAACAGACCAACTCATTGTGTAGGTTTCGTCGAGTCCCATTCCACGCACCATATTTCGCTCATAGGATACTTGCGCATTTCAAGCACCTGTGAGTGACTGATATTTCGAACTGCTAATGCATGCCCATTGAATTTGCTAACGTTAAAGTGAACTCCACTCAGGCATATACAAGTCGAATTGTCTATGTTAATAGGTAGGTACGGACTATGTTTGTTGTAAAATACCGACCAATTGTAACTATCACGCCGGCAGTGTAGTGGTTATTAATCTGGCAGCTATGTCACAATGTAAAGCGCTCGACATTACTCGCAGCGAATTAGAGAGCAATGAGAGAGCTGTCGGCAACATGCGGTGGACACATACAATTTAATTTACGGCGTCACACCAGTCACAATTAGGAACTAGAAATTTGTTGAAATGTATTGAACAACCAGTACTTTATCACCAACACGCTCGTTGGTTCCGTACAATTTATTAATTATTATTTTATCACTCTAATATTATTATTGTTACAAATACCTAGTCGACGGTGATTCTACGAGTGCTTTATTTGTGATCAGTGTGTGTTATAGTGTAAGTGCTAGTGGACTGTTGTACAGTGCGTGAATAAACGTTCTTGTTTCGGGTCCCAACCGATAGACGTTGGGGTCCCAAGATACTTGAGTGGCGACCTCGCACCGAGAAAGCAGAGATGGAAGACTCGACAATTAATGATCTGAAGCGAGTCGTTGGCAGTTGAGTTGCTGGATATAGGTGACACAATATCATATTCTAAGATGATCGTCACGACACATAGTATGTTATCGTCGTTAAGACACATAGTATGTTATTTTAATATGTGCCGTGTGGTAACGAATATATAACATACACAAAACGTGATCTACGTACAATCATCAAAGTGAAATGAAATCTTCCACGACAGTCAACTAGGGAAACTTTTCATGGACATTTATTGACAGTAAGTAATAGTAAAAAGATATTGTATGCTGATAATGTATTCTTCTGCTTCATCAACCGATAGATGTTATATACGAGTACTTAGTTGTCATGATTAAATAATTATGTCCATATCTATCTATTATATAATATATATATATATATATATATAATACCTTTAAACGAGCAATTCTTGTATAGTATATATATATTAGGGCGGAGTGAGAAAAACAATTTTTTTTTTCTTAGCCTGGGGGTCAAATTTGTAGCTTATAAAAAACAAAAATTTTTGAAAAAAAAATTTACTCAACATCTTAAGGCAGCCCACTCAGTTTTAAAATTAATTACGAGTAAAAATATTTGGTTGCAAAAAAAAATATTTTTGTCTTTTAATCTCTTAAAACATTTAAGAACTAGCAATTATGATCATTTCCAACTCAAATTTTATTCTAGTGCCCTAAAGAGGAATGTTACTTTTTGGGATTTTTTTTAAAAATTAAAACAATAGTCACAAAATTTTTTTTTAACTTGTGATTTTTAATTGGCATAAAAGAGGATACTCTGGAGTTTCTAGAACGCCTTTAAAAATTTTTTTACGACTCTCTGTTCCGGAGATATTAATAAATAAATATCGATTGTTAACGAAAAGTTTAGATTTTCAATTAGTTAGTTTAGATTTATATATATATATATATATATATATATATATATATATATATATATATATATATATATATATATATATATATATATGTGTATGTATGTATGTATGTATGTATGTATATACTTTATTGCACCACAAAACACAAATGAATTACAGGTAACAAAAAAGAAAACTGGCGGTCTTATTGCTAAATAGCGATCTCTTCCAGACAACCTTAACGCTAGAGAGAAAATGAACAAATAGACAGTGGTAGGTGGTGTATATAATATACCTAAATACTAATAGGTAAATAAACTAAACCATATAATATAATAATAATAACATATTAACACACTAATATATACAAAATAAATATAATACACATACATACGACTATACATATAATATACATACATATATATACATTACTGATCGTAAACTATGTCGTTACTGATGATAGCACAGAGATAGGTAATAATCTTTGACGTCAGTTTTAAATTTATTAAGGGATTCAGCACGATGAATTTGCGAGGGAAGCTCGTTCCATAGACAAATAGCCTTGACCGTGAAGGAGTTACTAAAATACTTCGTCCGATGTGTAGGCGTCACTAGCTCATTCAAAATCAGCTCAAAATTTCATGAAAATCATTCAAATATATATATATATATATATATTTGAATGATTTTCATGAAATTTTGTGTGCCCCTGCACACTCAATTTTGGGGGCGATAAATCGATCTAGCTAGGTTTAATTTTTAGAAAAGGTCGTTTTATACGTGTTTTCAGGCAATGAACCCTTTACAATATCATTAGAATACGAAGGTAAATTTTGCCATCATCTATAAATTTCGAATAGCTCGGGAAATCTGGCGGTCCGGAAACCAGAAGACGCCGGTTCGAGTCCAGACGATTATATTTTCCCCTATGATTTTTTTTTATTTTTTTGTTTTAATTTATAATTTCCAAAAAACATGATTTACCAAATAACCAGTCACCCAGATATTAATAGTTATGTCTGGACATGGGTCTCTTACTTAGATTTTCACGTCATGCTTCCACACGCTAGGTCTTACGCCGCCTGTATCCAATGGCTCCGTCGACTCGTCAAGTGTCGTCGGTCCACCAAGTGGAGCCCGCTTTCCTCACCTAGTGCGAAATTAATGTATTATGTTTGTTTTCCTTTATACGCTAAATGAAATTTTTGGTGAGAAGACAACTTTAGAAGCTCAAGGCTTGAAGTGTCTGAAAACATAATATCATACTGAAAACTTGAGTCATTGAACCCGAGATAGGAACGAGTACCTAATCGCCGTAATTGAGATCGCTATTTACGATAACATAAGAGGCGTTCGAGGATTTTTGAAGCACAGAAAGGGTTAGGGTGCCGACCCACTCGATATTGTAAGAAGTGCGGTTGTAGGCACTTACTAATGACAATAAGCCTCAATAGCCTAACGGTTATAGGAGTGGGCTGAAAACTGAAAGGACGACGCGACGGTTCAATCCTCACCCGTTGCACTATATTGTTGCACTATATTGTGTGATGCGGGTTGTTACGTTCCCTCACATATGGTTGAGCGAAGCAATGGCTGGGTCATGCGTCATGCTCGTGAACGGGTTCCACCGGCGGGAATGGGGCTACTTTATGTCTCCCCATCTTAAGATAGAAGTGTTTGGAACTTCCCTCATTGTGGTAACACTGCATATATAGCATAGTATTTACTGTATTGTAAATTTGTTTTGAAAAGAGCAACCGCCGAGTTTCTTGCTGGTTCTTCTCGGCAGGACGGGCATTCCGAACCAGTGGTAGAGCCAGACGATTCAAAAGCACTTGTAAAAAGTTTATTTGAATAAAAAATATTTCTATTTTATTATATTCTATATTGTCGTACGCATTCCTAACACAAATCTGACACTTCTTTGGAGGGGACAATATTAGTCAAGTTCAGCAGGGCTAACATTTTTTTTAAGTGTCAGTAGTAAACAAAATATCTAGTTATGTTATAGATAAGTTCTTTACGGAGACGATTTATAAAATGTTTAATGATTTTTGCTGATTTGGCTCCAGCTTTGGATGCAACTAACTACGAATACGACCAATCATATTACATAATATTATAAATGCGCAAGTTTGTCCGTTTCTTGTTTTACCTTCATACAAGAAGCAGTTGACTGAGGAACAAAGACGTTCTTACAGTTTTTGTATTAAAAATCTGTTAAATTAATTAAATAAAACGTATCTACTCGTCGGTTAAACGTTATGGTGTCATTGGCTCTTAGTACTAACTAGTAATAGTAGATCGTATAGTATAGTGGTAGAAGCAGTGATAGCCTAATGGTTAGGACTGTGACTGTGAGGGCGTCGCAGGTTCGATCCCAAGCACGCACCTCTGACTTTTCGAAGTTATGTGCGTCTAAGCAATTAGATATCACATGCTTCAGCGGTGAAGGAAAAGCATTGTGAGGATACCTGCACACCTGAAAGTTTAATGTTCTCGAAGGTGTATGAAGTCCGCCGGTTTGGATTGGACCAGCGTGGTGGTGTGGCCTATAACCCTTCTCTGAGAGGAGACCTGTAGATCAATGTAACGGTCGTAATGAACTCTGATTGGCTGAATTTATGTAGTTATTGCTGCATAAATGCATTTTAACCAATAGCGGGAGAGTATCAGCCAATCAGAGATAATTACACTGATGCAATCGATTTTAAAGAATACCACTACTGCACTCAGTATTGAGCCGTTGATGGGTTGCTGATGGTGATGGTGATGATGATGATGATAGTATAGTAGTGCCTCAGAAGCAGTAAATATTTTAACATAACGTTATGTAGACATCGAATTACATAATGTAGCCACGATGGAGATATAAAGAAAACTGAATTACGACAGCCGATACGGTATCTTTATAAATACAGATGCGTGGTTTCGAAGCAATAACGTGAAAATCATGGACTTTCCTCCTTTCACTCTCTTTTACGATTTTATCAATAAAGAAAACTCTATTACGAAATTGCTGTAAGGAATTCTTTTATCCACTCAGTTATTAATGTTTCTATACTAAAACTAATAATGTCAGAAATACAATAGTTTCATATCGGTTGCTTTAATTATTCCCAGTCTGAGTTTTACACTAGAAATCAGAGATCACGAGGGTAAAACTTCCATACTTTCCCAATTTCATCGAACCCAAAATCTCTCGTCCCTACATAAGGCAAAAAGCAGAGAGTTCATTAAAATAACATTTCGTGACTGAATTCGTTAGAATTCTGTATGAGGGATGAGTCAACTAATATAATAACTGGCCAACTCGGCTCTCGCAGTACTTATAACTTTCCCGGGAGACCTCCCTAATTATCCCAAAATACACAAATGTCTCTATGACATATTAATTGAGATATACGAAAGAGATATGACGAATGACGATGAGAATAAACTCGGTTAAATATATAAATTCGGCATAATATATAGGAGATTTATTACTACTTCAGATTAGGTCTTATGATACCATGCAAGCTTAATAAACCTTCAAAAAATACACACTGTGAAATGGTGCAATCTTTTTTTGAACATTTTTAGGCCGCTTTAATTGTTAAAATAGTTATCAGAACACAAGTTTCTTCTCTGTCCTATATAGTTAACAGTTCTCATGAAAAAAACTGAATTCGATAGTTAAAATAACTAGAAGAGTATAAACCCAAAGTTTCAGTATTACCTATCTCATTTTTCGTAACAATTTTTCTTAAGACTTTTCCCATAGTATAGTGTTCCTTTGCTACACAGCATTCCTTAAAACTTACAAGGAATTTCAATTTGCTTTCTTAACTCAAAAAGAGCATCTAGAGTATTCTATATTGCTTTAGCCCCTCCAACGTATCATTGCACAATTTATACAAGCTCAAGGAAACAAATTAACTTGGCTCCTTGGCTCACATCGCAACTGGAGTAAGCTGGCACGCATTCTGTTCCGGTTAACTAAAACGAAACTAAGTGCAATAAGCAAGTTGCAAGATAATTATATAAGCGAAATATTATATTTTTTTAAATTAAAAAAAAATATTTTATTTTAAAGTTGTGCTTTAAAAAATTCTTTCAAATCGTTAAGCATGCAACCGCTAGGTTTGGAATACCATTTCTACTGAGAGTAAAGAGCAAGCAACTCGGCGGTTGCTCTGTTTTTGGATGTCCTTGGTAAAATAATAGTAAAAAGTAAAAATACTACGTAATCAATTAAATATTGAGAAATCCGGCGTTGCTCAAATTGTATTTTTTCGTTATATTTTCGAAAACAGCTATATAGATATGTATTGGATTATAGCATTTAAAGTGAACCTGTCAGTATTTTAGTCAGATAACTACTTTTTCCGGTTAATAATTATTAAAAAAGCTATTCGAAAACTACTTCCATGACATAAACTGAAACGGAATGGTTTTTAAGCTTTGAGTAATAAACCAACACTTAAGTGTCAAAATCCATCACAGAACTTAAATAAAATAAGAAAGATTTCTAGATAAACCGATGTCCTGCTTCGGGAATTATCTAAAAAGGATTCTAAGACTTAATTTCGACCAAAATGTAGCTTAGCAGTGTTTTACGGAAGATTTTAACAACGAAATAAATTCCAACTGATTTAAATCCATTCGAAAATTCTGAGACCGATGGCTCCGCACTGCGGATGCACTTAACGATTTTTATTGATGAACTTAATTTGAATACGGTTTTCGATCTATACAGCACCGTTCTTTTTTCGAGATTTATTTCTCCTCTAAAAAAGAGACGAAATAAAGTTATATGGTGCTCCAATTTTAATTCGCTACACTTTTTTGACGTGATAACGTCTTATAAATCGATGAACACCGGCTGCACGCACGAAAAAGTGTCACGTTCCGCCTGATCCTCAGGGTGCAAGCGAGAGCGCGGAACAAGCGATAGAGAGGCCCGATCGGCCCAAGCGTTGGCTTGAGAGCGCCCGCCGCCGCCCGCCAGTCATCGTCAATGTTTCTTTATGACGTTATCACGTAAAACTGTCGTCCGTAAACCGACTTTACAGACAACCAATTTTTACCTTAAGTAGCGCTGAACAGATTTATTGTTGTCGTCTCAAGCAAAGACGTCATAGATCTCACAGATTACGATCTTGTGCGGCTTGTATCCAAAACCAAAACAAAGTTCAAACACACCCTTAATTCCTTCACAAAATACAGTTTACATTCGTCTCAAAACTTTAATATTTTGATACTGCTTGCTTCATTGTACGAAATAAACAAGCTTAAAGCTACAAATTAAATTGGCTCACACTGGATAGAGCAAGCTGGCGTGCGTTTTGGCAACAAAATAAATTAAAACAGATCTGTGTCTGGTTCAAGATTTTATTGTGATCAAATGCTTACTGACTTCCGAGTAAATTTTACCCAGAATTGCAAAATACTCGTACAACGAAATCGCAGCTACTACTGAGCCGATTTTGATTAATGAGGTTTCAATCGATACGATATTATGGTCCGGGTGACATAGGCTCCATTTTAAACAAACAAAATCAACATGACGGACGTTACATCCAATTTCCGTAGTCGAGTTTAGTTTTTATTTAGTTTCACCTGTCCCGATGTTTGTCATCACCGATGTTTGTCATCACCGATGTTTGTCATCACCGATGTTTGTCATCAAATCTTGCAAAGTAAATTTGATCAACTTCCCGGTTACGGATTGAGCTGAAATTTTGTGAATCGCGTGACATAATGTAATATTATGATGACATGGTGCTGATCTGATAATGGAGCTGGAAGGTGGCCATAGGAACTTCGCAATGAAACGACACAACCTCATCGGGTTTGGGCTCATTTGAATCGTCTTGACGAGTAGTTTGTCTTACAATGGTAACCAGGGTCTGATGATGGAGCTGAAAGGTGGTCATAGGAACTCTGTAGGTAATGAAACGACGCAACCCCATCTAGTTTCGGTTCGTTTGATTCGTCTTGACGAGTACTTCGTTTTTAGATGATTACCAGGGTCTGAGCTGATCAGGGTCTGATGATGAAACCGGAAGGTGGTTGTGGTAACCCTGTAATAAAATGACGTAATACCATCGAGTTTAGACTCGTTTGATTAGTGTTGACAATTAGTCTGGTCCTAGATAATATTCAGGGTCTCAAGATGAAGCCGGAAAGTTGTTTTGGCAACTCTGTAATAAAACAACGTAACCCCATCGAGTTTGGGCTCGTTTGATTCGTCTTGACAAGCAGTCTGTTTCTAGATGATAGCCAGGGTCTGACGATGTAGCCAGCTACTAAAAACTTGTTTTTAAAAAAAAAAATTATATTACACTTGTTTTTTTCTTTTTATATTCGATTTATAATTTCGCCCTTGACCTCACTATTTTATAGTGTAATCTTCAGATGTAAGCTGACTTAACTGGAGTACGGAAGTTTTAAAGAACTCGTTACCCTATTTTTCAATAGTCAAAGTTTAGGTCAAGCTGACCTATGAAACCTAACCCTTTCTTTGCTGTTAACCGATACTGAATACGACAACTCTCTGGTTAAACGGAAATAAAGTCGAGAAACTTCTTTATAAAAATCAACAAAAATAATCGAGATTCATTAATATCATATTTTATAACTAAACCGCAGTTCAAATAAATAAATTTTTAAAAGTATAATATTGTGTTTCGATTTATATTTACGTTGATCATGTAAAATATTAAAATATTATATTCTCATCATTAATAAACAAAATGATATTATTATGAGGACGTACGTAAATCAATCAGAAATTTAATTAAAAGCATAATAATAAATCAAGCAGCCGCCCGCATTGCGGCCCAGTTTTATGAACATAATCATTTTACAGACTAAAGAATAATATAGAGTAAAAACTCTGTTGTAGAGCCTGCCATTTTAATAATTTTAATAACCTGTTTTTGACTGTAATTGCTTGCTTAATAAAATGGTATCTATCGGCAGATTCTACTTGCAGTGATAGTTGTAGGTACCTATATCCTATACATCTATATCTATACTTATAATAAAACTGTAACTGGAAGATTTCTGTACATTTAATATATTTTGAAAATTTTAATTGGGGGATGCTTGACTATCGATACTGAGCCCAAAACAGATTTTTATTTAATTTTTGTCTGTCTGTCTGTCTGTCTGTCTGTCCGCGCTTCACGCGAAAACTACTGAACGGATTTAAATGAAATTTAGTACAGCGGTAGCTGATACTCCGGGTCAACATATAGGATAGTTTTTATCCCGATAAAACATAAGGTTACTCCAGGATAGGTGATGAAACTTTTTGTTGATTTTACTCCATAACTCAGTCAAATCTGAACGGATTTTAATAATTCTTTCTTTATTTGTGAGTGTGTAGGATAAGAAATACAATGACCAATTTTGGTGAAGATCTGCTAGATATTATCGGAGATAGAGGTCAAAACTTCTCTCGGATAGTTCCAGGTCACTCGCATACGATATATACGTATATAGATCTTATTACATTCATACCATAACCATATCTTGACCTGAGCTATTCATTACATACTGATTTTCGACTATATCACTGACCTCCAGGCCCTAGCTCCTCAATCCTGATGGTGCAGTGTACTGCCCACCTAAATCATGGATATTTACGAACTGTCGATTGTGAATTGATATTGTAGGTGCCAAATATTTAAAATATAATAGTGTAGTGGAGCCATAAAAGAGGACTCAATTCTGATGCTGCTGGGTGCTGCTCACCAATGATAGGTAACAATTAGTATGAACTACTTAGGGTAGTGGCATAACGCAGCCGTAAAAAAATTTGCGTCTCCGTTTTCCGTTTACTAAAATTTCCCACAGTAGCTTTGTATTCTTAGATGGCATCAATCTACTCAGCTAATTTAATTATCGCTCGGTTCGGTTTAGGAATCATCCACCTCCCTTCTCCTCCCCATGCTATAACTACTAATGGTACCAACTTCTCAATCCCGATGCTGCTGATGATAATACCCACCTAAATAGTGGGTGTTTACAAAATGTCGATAATGAATTCATATTGTAGGTACCAACCAAGTGAAGACTACAAAGTGGCATAGTGCAATCGTAAAAAATGTCTCACTCGCTTCGTTTGCGAGAATGTCGATTGTAGATTTCTTTTTAACCGACTTCGAAAAAGGAGCAGATTCTCAATTCGTCGGAATCTATTTTTTCAATTTTTTATGTATGTTCACCGATTACTTGAAGGCGCCTGAACTGATTTGGAAAATTCTTACTTTTTTGTTTGAAAGGGTACTTCCCAGGTGGTTTTTAAATTTTACCGAAATCGGTTGAGCGGTTTTAAAAAATTGAGAAAAAAAAATATATACTTTGTTTTTTAAAAAGTTTTATTAAATTATGTACTCATTAGTAAATGGACTACACAGAGGCGTAGTGCGATCAAAAAAACCTTCGCGCTCGCTAAAATATCAGTTTTCAGTTGCTACTGCGGGTGCCAAGTATGAACTACAAAGAAGCGTAGTGCAATCGAAAATTTTCGCGCTCGCTTCGCTCGCTAAAATGTGTCTTCTTGATTGGTATTGTAAGAACCAAGTATAACGAACCAATAAAGCAACGAAAACTGCAATATCTGGGACATATAATGCGTGGCGATAAGTACAAGTTGCTCCAACTAATAATACAGGGGAAGATACAAGGTAGGAGACCCCCTGGAAGAAGACGGACCTCTTGGCTCAAGAATCTCCGGACATGGTTCGGACTGGGTACTCGATCCTTATCCGCGCAGTTGTGTGGAAGGTCCGAATAGCCAATATGATAGCCGACCTCCGGTAGGAGATGGCACCTCAAGAAGAAGAAGAAGAAGAACCAAGTATGAAGGAAACAGTTATGTAGTGCAGCCCTAAAGAATTTTGCGAAATGTATGTTTTGGATTGCCAAGTATGGACTACATAGTGATGCAATGAAATTGTAAAAATTTTCGCGCTAGCTTCATTGGCGAAAATTTCTTAATTGTTGTTGTGAGTGTAAACCGTGTATGCTCGCTTCGCTCGCGAAAATATCAGTTTTCAGTTGCTACTGTAGGTGCCAAGTATGAACTACAAATATGCGTAGTGCAATCGAAATTTTTTGATTGTAGATTGCTTTTGTCTATACCAATTAGTATGGACTACACAGAGGCGTAGTGCGATCAAAATATTTTCGCGCTCGCTTCACTCGCGAAAATTTTGGTTTTCGCTAATGTAGGTGCCAAGTTTAAACTAAAAAAGAGCGTAGTGCAATCTAAAATTTTTGCGCTAGCTTTGCTCGCGAAATTGTGTCTTTTCTTGATTGGTATTGTAAGAACAAAGTATGAAGGACACAGTTAAGTAGTGCAGCCCTAAAAAAATTGCAAAATGTCTGTTTTGGATTGCCAAGTATGGACTACGTAGTGATGCAATGTAATTGTAAAAAATTTCGCGCTCGCTTCGTTCGCGAAAATGCCTTTTCTTCATTGTTGTTGTAAGTGTAAACCAAGTATGGAAAACATAGTTAAGTAGTGCAGTCCTAAAAAATTTCGCGCTCGCTTCGCTCACGAAAATGTCTTTTCTTCATTATTGTTGTTAGTGTAAACCAAGTATGGAGTACATAGTTAAGTAGTGCGTTCCTAAAAAATTTCGCGCTCGCTTCGCTCGCGAAAATATCACTTTTCAGTTGCTATTGTAGGTGCCAAATATGAACTACAAAGAAGCGTAGTGCAATCGAAAATTTTTGCGCTCGCTTCGCTCGCGAAAATGTCGGTTATAGATTGCTTTTGTCTATACCAATAAGTATGGACTACACAGAGGCGTAGTGCGATCAAAATATTTTCGCGCTCGCTTCGCTCGCGAAAATTTCGCTTTTCGCTTCCTAATGTAGGTACCAAGTAGAAACTAAAAAGGAGAGTAGTGCAATCTAAAATTTTTGCGCTCGCTTTGCTCGCGAAATTGTGTCTTTTCTTGATTGGTATTGTAAGAACCAAGTATGAAGGACACAGTTAAGTAGTGCAGCCCTAAAAAATTTGCGAAAATGTCCGTTTTCGATTGCCAAGTATGGACTACATAGTGATGCAATGTAATTGTAAAAAATTAGGCGCTCGCTTCGCTCGCGAATATGTCTTTTCTTCATTGTTGTTGTAAGTGTAAACCAAGTATGGAGTACATAGTTAAGTAGTGCAGTCCTAAAAAATTGCGAAAATGTCCATTTTGGATTGCCAAGTATGGACTACGTAGTGATACAATGTAACTGTAAAAAATTTCGCGCTCGCTTCGCTCGCGAAAATATCACTTTTTAGTTGCTACATCATCATCATCATTATCAACCTTTAGATGTCCACTGCTGGACATAGGTCTCCTGCATGGACCTCCACAGGCCTCGGTCTTGCGCCGCCTGAATCCAGCGGCTCCCTGCGACTCGTTTGATGTCGTCGGTCCACCTAGTGGGGGGTCTGCCAACACTGCGTTTACCGGTGCGGGGTCGCCACTCCAACACCTTGGGACCCCAACGACCATCAGCTCTTCGAACTATGTGCCCCGCCCATTTCCACTTCAGTTTCGCGACTCGCTGAGCTATGTCGGTGACTTTAGTTCTCCTGCGGATCTCTTCATTTCTGATTTGATCTCGCAGGGATACCCCAAGCATAGCTCTCTCCATCGCTCGCTGAGTGACTCTGAGCCTTCTTATGAGGCCCACAGTTAGCGACCATGTCTCGGATCCATAAGTCATCACTGGCAACACGCACTGTTCGAAGACTTTAGTCTTCAGGCACTGAGGTATTTTGGACGAGAAGACATCTCGGAGCTTCCCGAACGCTGCCCAGCCGAGTTGGATTCGGCGGTTGATCTCTTTCTCGAAATTGGACCTACCTAGCTGGACTGTGTGTCCCAGGTATATATACTCGTCCACAATTTCGAGCGCAGAGTTCTCAACGATTACTGGGTGGAGCGGAGCATGAGCATTGGACATGATTTTCGTCTTGCTCATGTTCATTTTCAGGCCCACCTGTTGAGAAACCCTGCTGAGATCATTGAGCATTGTATTGAGGTCTCTCAGAGTCTCTGCCATGACTACTATGTCATCGGCAAACCGCAGGTGAGTGATGTACTCGCCGTTTATGTTGATGCCAAGTCCGTTCCAATCCAGAAGCTTAAAGACGTCCTCCAACGCAGCGGTAAATAGCTTCGGGGAGATTACATCTCCCTGTCGCACTCCACGCTGCAAGTGGATTGGTCTCGTAGTCTGGTCCTGTATACGTACTGACATAGTGGCGTTTTCGTACAAGCACTTCAACACTTGGATATACCGGTAGTCAATCCGGCATCTCTGCAGCGACCTCAATACAGCCCAAGTTTCCACTGAATCAAAGGCTTTCTCATAGTCCACAAACGCTAAGCAAAGTGGCTGGTTATACTCTTCTGTCTTTTGTATAACCTGCCGCAGCGTATGAATGTGATCTATGGTACCAAAGCCTTTTCGGAATCCGGCTTGTTCGGGAGGCTGGAAGTCGTCAAACCTACGAGCGAGACGATTCGTAATGACTCTCGAGAACAACTTGTAAACATGACTCAGCAGCGAGATGGGTCTATAATTCTTCAGCAAGGTATTATCACCCTTTTTGAAGAACAGGACCACCACGCTCCTGTGCCATGCTTCCGGCGTTATACCCTCGTGAATGACGGAATTGAACAATCGCTGAAAGATCTTAAGTACCGGTTTTCCACCCGCTTTCAGGAGTTCCGCAGTGATTCCGTCATCACCTGGCGCCTTGTTGTTCTTGAGCTGTTTGAGAGCCATTCTAATCTCGTATAGGCTGACGTCCGGGATATCTTCGGTATAGTGTCGGGTCAGTTTGGCTCTGGGATCTTTGGCCAAATCTTCAACAGGTTTTTGTGTCGTGGTATATAACTGTCCATAGAACTTCTCGACCTCTCTCAAGATCTCAGGTCGAGAAGAGACGAGACGACCGTCACCAGTTTTCAGCCGCGTCAGCTGGCTCTGTCCGATAGACAGATCTCTCGCGAACACTTTTGAGCCTTTGTTCCGCTCGATAGTATCCTTAATACACTTGGTATTAAAGATCCGAAGGTCGCGAGTTTGCGCCTTAGAGATCTGCCTATTAATCTGCCGGTAGGCAGCCGCGTCTGCCGATGACTGCAGCCTCATCTCTCGTCTCTCCTCCATGAGCTTGAGAGTATGGGCAGAGAACTTGTCGGTTCTTTTCCTGCGATGGGTCTTAAAGAATTTAGACCCCACAGTATGGACAGTTTCCACGAACCTGTTGTTAAGATCGTCCACAGAAACGCAGTCTGCGAGGCAATCGAATCGGTTCTGCAGTTCGAGTTGGAAGTTTTCGGGGTTTTGGATATGAGCACGAGAAGGTCGGAGAGTTGACTTCACCAGTCTGGCCCTTTCCAGCTTTACATTAATATTCAATGTGCCTCTTACCATACGGTGATCGCTCCCGGTTTTCACCCTGTTGATCACAGAGACATCATTGAATATATGCCGCCTGGTCGACAAAATGAAGTCAATCTCACTTCTCGTGGAACCATCGGGGCTCATCCATGTCCATTTTCTGTGTGGCCGCTTCCTGAAGAAAGAGTTCATCATAAAAAGGCCCTCCTTCTCCATGAAGTCGGCCAGCATTTGACCCCTCTGGTTCCTTCGCCCATACCCAAACTGCCCCACTTTCGTCTCTGCCCCGCTTCGTTCGCCCAGTCTCGCGTTGAAATCCCCCATCACAACACTGTAGTGAGTGGTAGAGGTGTGTATGGCTTTTGATATATCCTCATACAGCACCTCCACCTCCTCGTCAGAATGTGTCGATGTCGGTGCGTAAACCTGTATAACCTTCAGCGAATACCGTTTGGTGATTCTGAGTATAAGGTACGCTACCCTACTCGACACACTTTTGACTTCGACGATGTTGTTGACGAGGGACTTGTGAACGATGAACCCGACACCACCCTGGGACTGTTGGTCGCCCTCCCGGTAGTAGAACAAGTTGCCGGAATTGAGGATTATCGAGTCCTCCCCCTCTCTTCGAACTTCAGATAATCCTATAATATTCCAGCGCAACTTGCTTACTGCTTCTTCCAGCTCGATGATCTTCTCGTCGGTCCTCAAGGTGCGTGCGTTGTATGTCGCCAGGTCCAGTCGTCGGGGTTGGCAGCGGAATCTCTTCCGGAGATTCTTAGCACCCCCTGCCCCGCCATTACCACGACAGTTGCTACTGTAGGTGCCAAATATGAACTACAAATAAGCGTATGGCAATTGAAAATTTTTGCGCTCGCTTCGCTCGCGAAAATGTCGATTGTAGATTGCTTTTGTCTATACCAATTAGTATGGACTACACAGAGGCGTAGTGCGATCAAAATATTTATGCGCTCGCTTCGCTCGCGAAAATTTCGGTTTTCGCTTGCTAATGTAGGTGCCAAGTAGAAACTAAAAAGGAGCGTAGTGCAATCTAAAATTTTTGCGCTCGCTTTGCTCGCGAAATTATGTCTTTTCTTGATTGGTATTGTAAGAACCAAGTATGAAGGACACAGTTAAGTAGTGCAGCCCTAAAAAATTTGCGAAAATGTCCGTTTTCGATTGCCAAGTATGGACTACATAGTGATGCAATGTAATTGTAAAAAATTAGGCGCTCGCTTCGCTCGCGAATATGTCTTTTCTTCATTGTTGTTGTAAGTGTAAACCAAGTATGGAGTACATAGTTAAGTAGTGCAGTCCTAAAAAATTGCGAAAATGTCCATTTTGGATTGCCAAGTATGGACTACGTAGTGATACAATGTAATTGTAAAAAATTTCGCGCTCGCTTCGCTCGCGAAAATATCACTTTTTGGTTGCTACTGTAGGTGCCAAATATGAACTACAAATAAGCGTATGGCAATTGAAAATTTTTGCGCTCGCTTCGCTCGCGAAAATGTCGATTGTAGATTGCTTTTGTCTATACCAATTAGTATGGACTACACAGAGGCGTAGTGCGATCAAAATATTTATGCGCTCGCTTCGCTCGCGAAAATTTCGGTTTTCGCTTGCTAATGTAGGTGCCAAGTAGAAACTAAAAAGGAGCGTAGTGCAATCTAAAATTTTTGCGCTCGCTTTGCTCGCGAAATTATGTCTTTTCTTGATTGGTATTGTAAGAACCAAGTATGAAGGACACAGTTAAGTAGTGCAGCCCTAAAAAATTTGCGAAAATGTCCGTTTTCGATTGCCAAGTATGGACTTCATAGTGATGCAATGTAATTGTAAAAAATTAGGCGCTCGCTCCGCTCGCGAATATGTCTTTTCTTCATTGTTGTTGTAAGTTTAAACCAAGTATGGAGTACATAGTTAAGTAGTGCATTCCTAAAAAATTTCGCGCTCGCTTCGCTCGCGACAGCGTCAGTTTTTTTTTGGATTATGTAGGTGCCAAGTATGGACTATATAGTGGCGTAGTGCAATCGTAAAAAATGTCACACTCGCTTTACTAGCGATAATGTCGATTATCGATTGCTTTTGTCTATACCAATTAGTATGGATTACACAGAGGCGTACTTAATGCGATCAAAAAATGTTTGCGCTCGCTTCGCTCGCGAAAATATCTGTTTTCAGTTGCTACTGTAGGTGCCAAGTATGAACTACAAATAAGCGTAGTGCAATCGAAAATTTTTGCGCTCGCTTCGCTCGCGAAATGTGTCTTTCTTGATTGATAGTGCAATCCTTAAAATGTCGCACTGGCTTTACTAGCGATAATGTCGATTATAGATTGCTTCTGTAGATACCAATTAGTATGGGCTACACAGAGACGTAGTGCGATCAAAAAAATTTCGCACTCGCTTCGCTCATGAAAATTTCGGTTTTCAGTTGCTACTGTAGATGCCAAGTATAAACTAAAAAGAAGCGTAGTGCAATCGAAAATTCTCGCCTGCATCGCTGGACTACAGTCCAGTGATGCAGGCGAGAATGAAGACCAGTTGCCAATCCATCATTGTCTTCAATTTTACCAGTTACCAACTCCTCAATCCTGATGCTGCTGGTCCTGCCTAAATTGTGGGTATTTACAAAATTTCCATTTTGAATTGATATTGTAGGTTTGCAGGTACCAAGTAGGTACAGAATATTATATAGTGGCGTAGTACAATCGTAAAAACCTCACGATTAACATAAAACAATTCTTTTTTATTACTTTTTCCACGCGGACGAAGTCGCGGGCATCAGCTAGTAGATTATAATTTTAAACTTCGTTGTAACTTATGTCGACGTCAATTTTATTGGTGTACGAAAAAACTCGAATGAGTTCACAACAAATCGTAATGTAAATACAATAAAAAATTATATACCTTGTATACCAGTCAGTGTTTCAAAAAGTTGAGCTAATAATACAGAGAATTTATCCTAAATATGCAGGTTTTTACACAATATTTCGTGCCACCCAAAAAAATGCATGTATTAAACAAATGTATTAAAAATTAAAAATCATAATTAAAACTATTACTAGGTATAACATTTTGTATTATAAATGCTCAAAGATTCTGGCTTATTTCGCTTAAAGCTGTGGTTTCGTTAAATTCCTTGTCTTCAGGAAGACATTAATTGCTTGCATAGACGAATGATATTTACTACCGATTGCTTGTAATAACGACGTATATTATTATTTATATTATTCTCGAAGTAGGTTGAAACAATCAGAGTTATTTCAAGTAACCTTGAGTTTCACACATGGATTTGACGTTTCGACATACCTAATATTGCCAATACAAAAGCTGTCAAAATGTTCATTCGCCGGTTCATTCCCTTTATTTTTCATCGCAAATAATTATTTAAGTACTAAGAATTTGGAAAAGTCTAACAGTTACGACAAATCTATTATTAACTTTTAAACATTAAAAATTATCTTTACAAAAATACATTACTTTACCAAACTCTTAAACAAAATGTACGTATTCTACGCAAATTTGATAGAAACTGAGTTTGAAGTAGAAAGTTTGAAGCCTCAATAGCTCAAAGGCTAAAGGTGCGGAATGAAAACTAAAGGTCACAGGTTCGAACCCCACCCGTTGCACTATTGTCTTACCCACTCCTAGCACAAGTTTTACGCTTATTTGGAGGGGATAGGAGGATATTAGTAAGCTTTCACCCGGAGCATTGAAATTTTAAATGGGTACTTCTACGCAGCATTTAGGCGATAAATTAGTTTCGTTTTGAAAGGAGGTTGGCGAATTTTGACCCAGCATTTTTAAAAACCATTCAGATTCAGAAATTATTTAATTTTAATTAATATTTTTAAGAGCATTTTTCTGTGTAAACTCGATATTTTATATGTCGGGGATCAAAAATATAATTATTCACAAGTACAATGGCAATACAAGTGAATATCTTTTTCTCCCAACTTTATTTGATGACTAATGAACTTTTTTGTTGAATTGGTTTACTAGAACAAGCATGAGAAGTTTGATTCGTGAACGTTGGGCCTCAACCCAAGGTTCAGTTCGTCCGGGTCAGAAACTCTATGGAATTCGTCGATCTCCTTTCGCGTGAAATTGTATTATAGGAAATTAAACGTAGCTATGACCTACTACATAAGCAAAATAATATAAAAATTAGGTATTGTACTAGTTATGTATTAGTAATTATTTAAAAATTAAATAATATCAAAAGTCATTGTTACATGTTACAATTTGCGAACTAACAGTCACTAAACATTGGTAGGAACAGTGAGTAGGTAATACCTCGCAAAGAGAAATATTATAAACCTACTAGCTGATGCCCACGACTTCGTCCGCGTGGATATAGTTTTTAAAATCCCTCGGAAACTCTTTGATAGTCTATGTCACTCTCCAGGTCCTCAACTATACCCATGCAAAAAATCAAGTCAATCCGTAGCTATGTTGCGGCGTGATTGAAGGACAAACCAACAAACAAACACACTTTCACATTTATAATATTAGTATGATACGAGTATTACATATAGCTTTATATTTTTCCAAATAGTAGATTCTGCAGCCCACAGCCTATATCGCAAATGGAATCAGTCGAAACGGTCGGCTGGATTCACTTCCTGCCATTCTAAATGCTGTAACTATTGGTCCAGCCAAATGTATGTATGCTTTAATTGAATGAAACACAACACGATGCACCGCATGATAGCGCTCTGCTTTAAATGGTAGTGCACGTTGATTTTACTACAAAGAGCTTTTCTACAAAAGCTTTTCTAAAGTACTTATCCTATTCCATTACTGTAATGTTATATTGTTTATTTATTTATTTGCTTTCATATTTATCGGGTTACAAACATGAGACCCGGTCAGGGCATTGCAAATGTTACAATTATTAGATTGTTACTACATTATAATATTCTAATATTAGTAGATTCAATAACAATAAAAATAGTTCAAAATTAAAATGTACATTAATGAAATGGTCAACATTAAGATGAGTTAAAAATAAAGTCAAAGTTAAAATTAAAATTATTATTATCTTTATTTACTTTTACTCATATTATTTACATTTTTAAATATTTCATTATAAAACAAAAATAAAAAATATATTTAAAAATATAAAAAATAGCGGTCCACCGGTCTCGGGAACAGGGTCCAAGCAACCGGCGGTCAGGGCCCCAGAGAGAGGAACCTCCTGACGATGCGAGCCGTGTCCAGGAGTACAGCCTTCTGGATCTGGCCCTTGACCCAGCTACCCAACGAGAGCCTCGAAAGATGTTGGTCGAGGTTCTTGGCTATAAGACCATTAGCGGTTATCACTATCGGTACAATGATTGCTGAGTCTACATTCCACATGGCGACAACCTCGTGCGCTAAGTCGAGATACTTGGTGAGTTTCTCTTTCTCGGCTTTCACTAGGTTTTCGTCATGCGGGACAGCAACATCAACAATCATTGCACGGCACTCTGATCGATCTATCACCACTATGTCAGGCTTATTGGCTACAATAGTCCTGTCTGTAATGATAGATCGATCCCAGTACAGTGTGATATGACCATTTTCAAGAACTGGGTCGGGCACATACTTGTAGTACGGTACCTCCGATTCCACAAGATTGTATTTCAAGGCAAGTTGCTGGTGGATAATCCTGGCCACTTGGTTATGTCTGTGTAAGTATTCGCCGTTAGCTAGATGAGAACAACCAGAAACAATGTGACGGATAGTTTCTCCAGGACGGCGACATGCCCGACATATGTCTACCGTTCCATCCTTCACTATGTATTTTCTGTAATTGTTCGTCATCATGACCTCGTCCATAATTGCACACACAAACCCTTCGGTTTCCCCAAAGAGGTCACCAAAGCGCAGCCAGGCCACGGACGCTTCAAAGTCAACATCAGGCCCGTGGAGGGCCCGATAAAAGCGTCCGTGAAGCTCCTTACCTTGCCATACAACCCTGCGGTCATTGGTACTGAGCACCACAGGTATGTGCCAGTTCTCTTTAGCCAAGGAGAGCGGCGTCAGACCCCTGTCCACTGCGACCACATCGCGGTGCATCTCCGTCTCGGCGTGGAGAAAGTACTCCCTGAGACTGCACACCTCGCGGTTGTGGAGGGTTTTGGCATTCAAAAGGCCTCTTCCCCCACACTTCCGCGGGATGTACAGCCTCATCACCGAGGAGCGCGGGTGATGCATCCGATATGCGGTCAGCAGCGCACGAACTTGTCTGTCCAGGGCGTCAAGCTCAGTCTGAGTCCACCTGAGTATGCCGAAGGAATACATCAAGACCGGCATGACCCAACCGTTGAAGGCGCGCACCTTATTGCCGCCCGACAAAAGGCTTTTCAGCACTTTCTTCAGACGGCCAAGGAAACGCTCCCTCACCGACTGCCTCATGTCGGCCTCTCTGATACCTAACGCCTCCGCCATGCCCAGGTATTTGTAGGTTTCAGTTGGGGAGAGCGATCTGAGGTATATGGAATCCGAGAGCTCAACACCCTCAGATTCCACAATCCTCCCTCGCTTTACATGCATGACCGCACATTTGTCCACACCAAATTCCATCCTAATGGAATCACTAAAGGCTTTAGCTACCTTTAGTAACTCTAGTAGATGTGATTTGTTGGGGGCAATGAGTTTTAGGTCATCCATGTAAAGGAGGTGTGATATAACCTGACCACCTCTCCTCAACCGGTAACCTAGCCCTGAATTCTCCAAGAGAGTACTCAGAGGATTCAGAGCCAGGCAAAACCACAAAGGACTGAGGCTATCGCCCTGGAATATGCCTCGCTCAATCCTTATAGGCTCCGCGCTCCCCAGGGTCCGGCGACACCCTGGATAGTGAAGGACCGTCCTCCACTGCCCCATACACGTCTGTAGGAAGGCGCGTAGTACTGTGTTTACTTTGTACAGTTCCAGCACCTTCATGAGCCATGTATGGGGCACAGAGTCGTAGGCCTTCTTATAGTCTATCCAACATGTCGACAGATCCTTTCGGGAGCGCCGAACCTGTTGACAAATGGCCATATCAATGAGGAGAAGCTCCTTAGTACCACGGGAGCCATTCCTACATCCGTTCTGAGAATTAGACATGATGGATTTTGTATCGATGTGATCGTAAATTTTCGTTCTCAGAATGGATGTAAGAAGTTTATACAATGTTGGTAGGCACGTAATCGGCCTATAATTTTTGGGCTCCGTGGTACTACCTGATTTATGGAGCAGGAGGGTAATACCTGATAGATGATTGGAATTGGGATGCCAAACGAGCGTGCGAGCTGCGTAGCCACTTTATCCAAAAGTTGTGCAGCCCGTCCGGCCCAGGGGATTTCCAATTGGGCAGGTGACGGGCTGCAGTGGCCACGTCTTCAGGGGTTATAGTAACTAGGTCCATTTCATTTCATGGTTTGTTGTTCTTATTAGTTTTTACTACGGTAAATTTATTGAATTAAATCTAAAATTCTGTTGAAATCCGTTTTATAATATTTATTTCGGCAAAAATGTAACGGTGAAAAAATATGATGTATGCTGACATTCAGGGTTGCCAGGTTATTGTTATTGTTATCCGTATATATTTAGACTCTTACACCCGCGTACAAAATAAATACATATAAAGCCAAAGGGAAATATAATAAACATAAATATATACACATATAATAAACTTAAACATACATTACATAAATAAATACTTGTAGCGGGCGGAGGATTACGCCCCGGCAGGGGAGACCAGACGGCCGGGGGTCAGGGCGACAGGCTGAGAAACCGACGGACTATCCTAGCCGAGTCTAGCAGCACCGCTTTCTGCATCTTGGCCGCGAGCGAGCCGCCACGGAACCCCAGTCGCCTCAGATAGTGAGCGAGGCTGACTGGGATCAACCCATTCGCAGAAATGACGATTGGGATGGTTTCAGTGGACTCCACATGCCACATGCTGGCAACCTCGTGAGCCAGATCTAGATACTTTCGTTTTTTCTCTGTCTCCGCTCTCACGAGGTTTTCATCATGTGGGATGGTGATGTCCACTAAAAACACCCTCGACTGTGCCCGGTCCATCAGCACGATGTCAGGCTTATTCGCAAGAATAGTCCTGTCCGTGATGACGGACCGGTCCCAATAGAGCCGGACTCCATCACGCTCGAGTACTGGCACTGGTGTGTACCTATAGTACGGCACTCTCTCATCCAGGAGACCGTACTTCAGAGCAAGCTCTTGGTGAAGGATTTTGGCCGCTTGGTTATGTCTGTGCAGATACTCAGTGTTAGTAAGAGCCGAACATCCTGAAAGCACATGCCTGAGTGACTCACCGGGATGGCGACACGCTCGACAGATGTCGTGAGTGCCATCCTTCAAGATGTACTTTCGGTAGTTCCGCGTCTTAACCACCTGATCTTGTATCGCACACACAAAACCTTCGGTTTCCCCAAAGAGGTCACCGAAACGCAGCCATTGCACGGACGCTTTTTTATCTACGTGAGGCTCATTAAGAGCTTTAAAAAAGCGTCCGTGCAACTCCCTCTCCTTCCATACGGTCTCTCGGTCAGAGGTGCTTAGTACCACTGGTTTCTGCCACTCGAGTTTGGCCAAAGATAGGGGAGTGAGTCCTTTGTCACATTCTATAACGTCTCTATGCATTGGACACTCCCTCTTCGTCTCAAAGTAGGTTCTGAGGCTGGATATCTCCCGATTATGCATGGTCTTGACGCTTAATACGCCTCGACCAGCACATTTTCGGGGGATATACAACCTCATAACAGACGATTTGGGGTGGTGCATGCGGTAGAGAGTCATAGTCATGCGGACTTTTCTATCCAGTGCGTCTAGTTCGGTCTGAGTCCATCTGAGTACGCCAAAGGTGAACATGAGAACGGGCATGACCCAGCCGTTATATGCTCGGACCTTATTGGCGCCCGACAAATAGCTTTTAAACTTTTGTCAGGCGGCCAAAAAAGACCTCGCAAACTGACTGTTTCACGTCCGCCTCCTTTACCCCCACGGATTGTGACATACCAAGATACCGGTATGACTCAGCTTCAGAGAGGGTCCTGATGTTAGATGGCTCGAGATTGATCTCGGCCGAATGAGTAACCTGTCCCCTCTCCACATGTAAGACCGCACACTTGTCTAGTCCAAGCTCCATCCTGATGGAGTTACTGAACTCAGTGGTGATATTCAGCAACTCCCTCAGGCGGGTGGCATTAGGTGCTAGCAGCTTGAGGTCATCCATGTAGAGAAGGTGAGGTACTTTTGTCCCTCCTCTCCGAAACTGAAAGCCTGTCCCTGATCTCTCCAGCAAAGAGCTGAGAGGGTTCAGCGACAGACAAAACCATAATGGACTCAGACAATCGCCCTGGAAGATACCCCGCCGTATCTTGATTCGGTCACCCGCAGCCGCTAACCGCTCGCCATGGAGACAAAGGATCGTACTCCATTGCCCCATACATTCTCCGAGGAAGTCTCGAACTGTACTATCGACTTTGTACAGCTCAAGGACCCTCAAGAGCCATGAATGGGGCACCGAGTCGAATGCCTTCTTATAGTCAATCCAATATTATTATTGGGAATTGTTATTATTATTATTGGGGAAAAAATAATAATATTATGGGCGTTATGTGAGTGGATCGTGCTATTGAGGTCTAAATTTTTAAAAATTCCTGAATATTATAGAAGCACTTATTGTCGTTCTTAAAAAAAAAAATATTGTCGCTCTTAATAAAAAAATAAGCAATAAAAACATTTTTAAATATTTATCCTATCTTATTGCTGGTTAACTCTTCAACATGCAGTAAGAGAGCAACGGATCGGTATAGAACTAAGTATCTGGAGAGCGACATGTTAATCTTTTTGGTTCGATGTCAAGGTAGCTCCTGACTACGGTTTCATCTGATGGTAAGTGACGATTCAGTTTATGATGGTAGCCAGTTAACTTAGTAAGGGTACGGCAGTGTAAATTAAACCCATACACCCGATAAATACGCCTAATCGGTTACAAAACGCTATCTTGCTCGATCGCTAAAACCTCTTAGCGGCACGTTCACAATAGCCACGGAATACATCTGTGGGATTGTCTAAAAATTACTAATCGAAGTTATTACGATCGTCACACTGTATGTGATGATAACAATCACCTCGAGCGGCCGGTACTCCCCGCTATCCCAGCTATTGCCTAAAGTACATTAATGCAGCAAGAATACCAATAACCACAATTGATTGGTGCCGCTTTTATTATAACCTACTTAACTATATTATAACCCAGAAAAACAAGTGAAAATTAAAAATTTAAAACACCCACGACATGTGAATGACCGGTTTTTATAATAATATGATAATAATACTAGATGATGCCCGCGACTTCGTCCGCGTGGATTAAGCTATTTTAATTCCCTAGATAAAATGTAGCCTATGTATTAATCCTGAGTATGAGCTATCTCTATTATACAATTGAAGACTATATAAATGACAAAAAAGCGTGGATATAATTCGTTCCAGCGATTCATGAGACAGTAGGTAATGATTAACCTGTAAATTCTCTTTTTCCTCATTGTGGAAACACTGCATACATAGCATAATATCTACTATATTGTAAACTTGTTTTGAAAAGAGCAACTGCCGAGTTTCTTGCTGGTTCGTCTCGGCAGGAAGGGCATTCCGAACCAGTGGTAGACTCATCGACGATTCAAAATCACTTGTAAAAAGTTTATTTGAATAAAAAACATTTCTATTCTATTCTATTCTATTCTACAGGTACAAGCGTCCATAGTTACAGCACTTGCCCATACCTATTGGGACTATACTAATGAACCCAAACACACTAGGTAGGATATCTGCTGGAAGTTGCTGAGGAGTTATAACCCGTAGACTACTTGATGCAAATACACAGATACACATATCAAACTTATATTTTTTATTATTAGCCTTTATTTCCTTATTTCACTAATTACAGTTAAATTCTAAATCTAATGTTAGTAACAGTTACATATTTAATCGCTTAACCTAATGTTAGTACATAATATTATTGATTATTTACGAACTATTATGTAACTCTGTTTTTTTTTTTTTTTTATATAAGGATCCCTCTAATTGGGTATAGGCCTCCCCCAGTTTCTGCCATTTTGGTCTATCCTTTGCAGACTCTAACCATTGTTTTCCAGCTATGGGTATTAAGTCATCACGCCAGCGTGAGTTTGGTCTACCGACTCGTCTCTTCCCTATAGGGCCAGACCATATAGTTACTGCGCGTGTCCATCTCTCGTCGTCCAAACTTATATAATACCCCTCTTTTTTGGTAGGGGGTTAACAAACGCTTTCCTCTGGATTTAAAAAAAATTAACTCTACACGGGCGAAAGTTGCGGGCATAACCGAGTCCACAATACAGGTTATACCTATTGTATTATGTAATAGGTAAAGTCAAAGCACGCTTTTCATTCTACGGTTTCATCGTGTGATTAGGTTTCGTATTATAGAACGGCTTTAAAGCGATTAAATGGCACTGTTGTCATGTCTTGGAGGGTAAACAGCCCTTTGTTCTGCCGTGTGTGAGCTCTCCGTACCTCTCAAAGAGCGCCTGTGAGTAAGCGTCATAAACGTGACCGGTGTATGCTCTTTATACAGCCTGTGAAATTGAGTTTCGGGACTTTGATGTCCTTAAAGACATACTGACGCCAGCGGTCTCTCGGTCCGCTAAATATTAACATACATAAAATTATTCAACGCAGCGTGATATTTGCGTGCATGGCAAGTGAAAATCGAGGAAAGCTAAATCTTTGAACAGGTTACAGGCATACTTGGTCTAAGACTGCAACTTAGGGGAATCTTGATTGTTCATTGAAACCTAACCTCTTACTAAAATTTCTTAAAGTACGAAAAACATACTAACTAATGTCATAATTACGAATGTCTCTTTGTTTGTTGGTTTGACTTTCAATCACGCCGCACCTGAGCAACGGATCAACGTATTTTTGTACATGATTATTGACTTCGGGACCTCGAGATGGTCAAGGCTTCTTTTAATTCTGAAAAAACAAAACCATTCCCGTGAATTATGTAAAATCTAAATCCATGCACGAAGTCGCAGGCAGAAGCGAGTTCTAAAGATAAAATAAAGTTAAATATCTAGATGCAATTCATTAAATAAAAATAAAAATTTACAATCAAATAAAGATTTTTCCTATTGCTCAATGAGACAGTCAGTTTATTGCTTTCGTCCATTTTATTTCTGAGCACGTAGCTTCTATTGAGCTGTGATTGGAAATTCGTTCTATACAAGTCAATTACTACTTTCAGTTCATTTATTGCCTTCATATTTAATTTGCTGTACTCACTGTTAATCTAAATCTATATACTTTAATATACAAAGCTGAAGAGTTTGTTTGTTTGTTTGCTTGAACGCGCTAATCTCAGGAACAAATCTAACACTGAAAGAATTTTTCAAATCGGACCAGTAGTTAATAATTATATTTTTGATCCCCATCTTTTAAAAATATCGGGTTTACACAGAAAAATACTCTAAAAAATATTACCTAAAATTAAATGATTACTGAATCTGAACGGTTTTTAAAAATGCTGGGTCAAAATTCGCCAAACTCCTTTAGAACCAATGTAAGCATTTTGGTGTGTAAAATAGCACTACTGTTATCGCGAGATGCTAGAATGCTTTAAGGAAGTAAAACGCGTAAGTAATGGTATGCCTATCCATCTGATTATCATTAATAAATTATGATAATATTGATATATTATTTATCTATGAAAAAAACCTTTTAAAAAGAACAGAGAAAAAGAGGTAGGCAACACTACACTACAATATTTTTAGGCATAATTTCTAAACTAGGTGCGTATCACAGAACGCAATTGAATCAGTATTGAATTATTATGCTGTTTTAAGGTTCCGTACCAAAATGGTAAAAATGGAACCCTTACGGTGAGACTTTCTCCGTCCGTCCGTCCGTCCGTCCGTCCGTCCGTCTGTCACAGTCGATTATTTCAGTAACTATTAAAGCTATCGACATGAAATTTGGCATAGTTGTGTATAATAATGGCCAAACATCATTGGAATAACGAAAAATCGAAAATTATTTTTAGTTTTATTAAAAAAGGGGGAAAATCAGGGGTTTGAAATTTCAAAGTAAAATAACTATACCGAGTGGGGTATCATATGAAAGGCCTTCACTTGTGCATTCTAAAACAGTTTTTTATTTATTTCTATATATAATAGTTTTTGAGTAATCGGCCAAAATGTCGAAAAAAATACCGTTCCCCCCCCCCCCCCCCCCCCTTATCTCCGTAGTTTACCAATCGAAAAATCTGAAATAATTATGATAAATAGAAGTTTATGTAGGTATATTTTACAGGAAAAATAAAACCATCGCTCTAACTAGCATAGTTTTTTTTATATTAACAATAAACTTTTACAAACAAAGTTAACGATAAATAAGCAAATTAATATAATATTATCGTTTTACTTTTACTTTTGGAGTACGGAACTCCCGGTGCGCGAGTCCGACTCGCACTTGGCCGGCTTTTTTTTTTGCTTAGCTTAAAAGCATCGATATAATACAATCATGTACTCTGCTTAAAAGTGTTTTACTCCGTCTGTCAAAGAAAAATGTTACAATAAAAACTTTACTATACCTACAGATGTCAACGGAGGCTCAAAGTTTTACTTCCCTCGTAATACTAAGCAAATGTCCGTAAAGAGCAAAATAAAATGGTTTGTGGGCGGCCGAGTGAAATATAAAACTGCAACCGGAAGTGGGCTCTGTGCCAAGTGTCGTTGGAAAACGCTTCCCCTTGTGAGATCTTGCTAACCCAAGTGCAGATATGGAAATTAAGCTGTACATAGATTTCCTAACCGTTTTTGTGTGAGAAATAGCCCAACGGTTAATGGTGCGGACTGAAAACTGAAAGGTCGCAGGTTCGAATCCCACCCGTTGATCTATTGTCGTACCCACTCCAAACACAAGCTTTCCGCTTATTTGGAGGGGAGAGGAGGATATGAGTCAACTTCAACTTGGCTGATATTCTTTAAAAAAAAACTGAATAATTATAGTATAAATATATATTATCTAAACTCAACAAAACGATGAGGAATAATACCTATTAGTCGATCACATTTAAGGTAATGAAGTAAAAACATATTTTAATAGTATTAAATTTATTTATTTGTCACACAAAACAGCTAGAAACCCAACAAAGATAGCATTACAAATAACAGATAGGTCACAAAACTGGCTGCTCGCCAAAATATATGTGTTCAACTAGGTACTTATAATTAGAATCACAATAAGAATGTTCAAGTTTATAAAATAAAAACCGGCCAAGTGCGTGTCGGGCCACGCGCAGTGTAGGATTCTGTAGTTGAAAGTCTCAAATATTATTGCTGACCTAGGATAGTGCTTTTATTATATTTATGAATACTGAATATATTTTGAGTTCCATGGCTTAAATACTATAATAAACTACAAAATATGCAACTTACACTACGTGTAATACCTAACTTAGAAAAAACAGATATAACTCCTTAACTAATGAACCCTACTTAACAGTGATAGTTTTCCTTTAAAATTCATTTTATATACTACTGCTGTGAATTTTTTCTTATATCCTATATACAACCATTTAGCTGGCAGAGGGGGGAGGACACTTGACTCCTCGTCGGGGGAACGACACCCCACACTATGGGATAGACGAGAAAAAAATAATTCATCCCCACTTTACATGTAGGGGAGGTACAGGTAGGTTGTCGGCGTGATCGATATTTATACCCTTGTCAAATTACAGATTTCTAGTACCAATAGTCTCTGAGCTAAACCGCGGACGGACAGACGGACGGACATGGCGAACCTATAAGGGTTCCTTGTTTACTACGAAACCCTAAAAATGATCAAGTTAACAAAAATTAAAATAAAAACAACTGAATTACTTACTTAGGTGCCTAAAACAGATTACAACAATAATATTTTACCATGTGGAATTAGTTACTTTGTTACGCGAAACATTGCATTTTTATTTTTTTCTTGTAGGGACCCTCGCGAGGGTCAAAGATATCTAGCTCCTCCTGATCCTTGGATGCCAGATCGTTGTACGTTCTGCATATTCGCCATTTAAACTTGTAGTAACCATAGACACACAGCTTGATAAAGTTTCTTTGTGCGTCTTTCTTTTACATTTAATTTATTAAGAAACTATTAGAGCTGATTATTTAAAGAAACCTGTTATCGATGGTTATCGCCATGTAGGCGTGTATTAATTCTCATTAATTCTCAATTCTCGTGATTTTCAAACATAAGTTTAAAACCTAATATTAGATAAGCTGTACCTAGTACTGTTCCTGTAATTCGCCTTTAGTTGGGAAATCGAGCTTCCGAAAAGCGACTAAAAATCGCAAGTCGCCGATCGCCGCTGCCGAAAGCATGGTGTCTGCCCGGGCCGCAACTTATAATCGAATAAAAACCACTGGTCCTTGAATGATGATGAATTGTCAGTTATGTTTGGAACAAAGAGATAGTGTAAATAATTTTCATTTATACGAATAAAACGAGTCAAAATGATAATATCTGTACAACAAGTATGTGATTAATGTTATGGCTTATGTTAATCTGTCTGATTTTATAATTTAAACCGTATTCACTAAAATTAAATACAGTAAAATAGTTTCGAGTTTAAAAATTAAAAAGCATATTCGAAATAATTATTAATTAGGTGATAAAAAAGAGAAGAAGAAGTCAGTAAGCTACGGAATTCTATAACATAAAAAATTATCACAGTCTATTGTTCATGTAATTTACTAATCAAAAAGCATTGCGCTTTATTATTTTATTTTAATTATTTATTGTTTGTATATATTTTATTAATTTATTCATACGCGGGCCAAGTGCGAATTTTGCAGACTTGATACACCTATGAGAACATTAAGGAGAATTTTCAGGCGTAGGTACATCGTGAGAAAATCTGCATGCCTGAGAGTAAGATTTATACCTACATAACCTACTCGTACATGAATAGGTTCTATTTTACTTATACTATTGTTTTATTTATATGTAGAATTTTTGAGAATTTTGGTCTCGAAGTTTGATGAGTAGAGACCATAGCCCGGGTGACATAGGCTACATTTTGTGGGTACGAAATCAATATGACAAACGTTACATCAAATTAGCTGTTGTCTGGTTGCAGTTTTTAAGCCCTAGAGGCTAGACTCTGTCTCTAGCTGAAGAACTCCATGACTCTAAGGATGAGATCTATAGACGGCACTCTCACTCAGCTCAGACTCAATACTGAGTTGAAACGAGACAGATTTATGTCAGGAGCAGGACATATTATTTGTGTCTCATTTTAACTCTATCTTGAGTCTCGAGAAAAGCCAGAGTACAATCTATAGATCTTAGCCTAAATTTTGAGATGTCGTCATCCCTCTTTTAAGAAGTTTAGAATGGAATGGATTTATTTGCATAATTGTAAATACAGGTACTTTACAATCAGCCAATTATGGCTTGCTTTAGATTATAATACAAATTAGAGTCTATATTGTTAAAGAATAATAAATATATTATATTTTTTACTTCTACACTTTAAAACTATTTTATTAAGTATTATTATCATATTATTATGTAAATGTGGATTATATTATTAAACATAAATAAGTATCATAATAATTTATTGTGAAATTTTTAAATTAAAGAAATCTTTTAAGCGAAATAATAACGAGTAACCTTTACATTTTCTAACTCTCATTAGAACGTTAAAAGCGCCCTAAGCGGTAATAGAAATTACCGTGTTCGTAATTTAACCTTAAATTTGCACATTGTGTCACCCACATCAACCATGCTTTTGCATTATGTGCTTTATATAGTTTATATCGTTAGGGTTAAATTTCTGTAGTCCACTATTAGTTTAGATTATGCAATTTGTAACTCTACACACGTTTCGCGTTAGTGCTAACGATGGAAGTGTACGCAGTTAAGGCTCAAGTTATTTAATTATATATTAATTGTAAAATCTCTCATTTGTTTGTTAAATAATTTTATTTTATAGAATTTTTTGAGTCAAGAGCTGGCAGCTGCCTTGGCCAAAGAATGATTAGCTTGGCCATCTAAATGCTCGTGAACGGGTTCCACTGGCGGGAATGGGGCTACTTTCTTTCTGCCCGTCTTAACATGAATTGAATTGTAGAACCTACGCTTTTTTGGAACTTCACCTCATTGTGGAAATATTATATTCTCAATAATACTATATCCCGGGAATTATTTAAATCAATAGTTTTAACTGTAAAAAGAAAGTTTAAACAAGTTATTATTAAACATAGTAATAGAAAATATTTGATCTAACAAGATGCGCAATACAATAAGATAAGTACCGAAAATAATTAAAATTTTGGCATTACTTAAAAACGAGCAAAAATAATATCACAAATTTAACCTGTCATAAACACAAAAGTGTTGCTATTTGGAGATTTATAAATAAACTCTATTCAAATAGAAGAATTTGTTTTGCTTCCACACAATAGAGTGAAGCGATAATATAAAGGACGTTGTATTTTGTGGAAACCCCTATATAGAGCAAACATTTTTCGCTAGATGGATTTGTCACATCATATGTCATCTCTTCACTCATCGCTCTAAGAGCAATATCATGAAATATGGACGCATTTCGTAAAACCTTTAACCAATAAAACACCTGCAACTGCTTCCGAAGTAATATAAATGGTACTAGATATGAGCTAATTTACAAAAGACTGAAAAATCTAATTTGTAATTTTTACGACACATTTCGAGTTCGTTAAAAATTATTAACTTCAACCCTCATCAAGTTAGGGTATAAAAAGCGAACAGCTATCTATGCAAGCTATGTAGAAGTTAGCTTATAAAAATTCTCAAGCGCTAAAAGTTTAGGTACTCGCAATATTTAAAAACAAAATTCATAATCTACCCGCATTTTTCAAAACTTTCTCAAAAGGCTAAAGGAACTTTTGTGAGTGGAGAATGAATATTCATGGGACCCCGCTCTTACACTGCGCTCTTTGTCATTTGCATAATACTCAGTAGCCCACTTAGTTAACTAAACTATTCTATATTTTCCATAATATTATATTCCCTTTGTTAAATCCATCCTATCGTACAGCAAAAATAGTATTTGACTTAAACCATCTTCCAGAATCTTCCTTATGGAACTAACTGAATAAAATCTTAGCTAAATTTTTATAATAAATAGTACTTTTACTTTTACTTTACCAAATGAGTTGTTTTCTTTCATTAGCTAACATTTGGTATGGCTGGCTCAAGCGAGTTATCGTATTTACTAGCTGTTATCTGCGGGTTCGCTCACGTTACGTTTGAATTTTCAAACCCCTACTTTACCGTATTATTTTCAAAAATCCTTTCCTAGCGGATACCTACGTCATAATAGCTATGTGCACGCCAAACAGCCCGATCTGTCCAGTGATTTGAACTGTGCAGTGCATTGATATATCAGTCAGTCAGTCAGTCACCTTTACATTTTATATATTTAAATAACAATACTTGTTTTCAAATGAAATTAAATTGTTCATAAAATTAACTCTATAGGTCCACTAAATTATTATGACAATTTGTAACGCATAACTCGCAGTCATTCACGATCCCCTTTTGTCGAAAGGCGTTCGTTTGAACTTTTTGTTTGCCTTTTGTTTGTTACGGGTTGGCAAGCTTAGATAAACAGACGTAAATCCGGCGGCTCTAGTGTCGCGAACTTTTGCTTATCTTGTGAATTGCGAGGACGCAAACAAACAGGCGGTTGTATATTTTTATAACAAGGTTACTACGGCACAAAATTCCGGACTGGTACGTAATATTTGGGATAGATAAGATAAATAAAATCCGTAACAATTTGTTGGGCTATCTTATACCATCTATGGTCTAACTAATATATATAGGCAAGTTACATGTAGCTATAGAATAAAGTAAAAAGTTTCAATTGAAATGAACTTTATAAAGGGCTTTTGAATAAATTAATTCTTGAATAGCCCAAAGTTTGGTGCGGAGTGCGGAGTATAAACTGAAAGGTCTTCGGTTCAATTCCCATCCGTTGCACCAATGTCGTACCCACTTCTAACACAAGCTTTACGCTCCTTTATCAGTCAAGTTAAGCATATTATCAAATATTCTTAAAAAAATTACTCGGTTCTACCACTTTAGCGGCTTGCTGTTCCAAACGAGAACATCTTCAAAGCAAGAAACTCGGCAAATTTTGACTAGAATATAACATATCCCAATATATAGGAGTAGTAAATCTTAAACGTTCTACTGAGAAAGATTATAACCATAATATTATCTAAATATAAACACACTTTCTTTTACAAAGCCCCGTTTTGTAAGTACATAGATATTTTCCTCATAACTTAGATTCAATGAAGTGTATACCGGATAACATAAACGGGGTTCAATGTACGACGACTGCTTGAACAAATGTATGTAAGTAATGCTATTGTAAATTTTTATTCGTGTTTGTGCCTTTGTACATGCATAAGTAATTTGTCTAGTTACCATAGATTTATGATAGGTAGTCGCTACGCTCGTACGAGTACGTCCTGGCTCCTCAGTCCTGATACTGCAAGATACTGCTTACCTAAACTGTTGAGATTTAGGAACTGTCGATTATGAATTGTTATTGTTGGTGACAAGCATAGACTACATCATGGAGCTGTAAATCCTAACTCCTCGTTCCTACAGCTACCTACCTATCATAATTCTATGGTAGTTAAATAATTATAAAAACAGAATAATAACCAAAATGAGGAGATTGTAAATAGCGTATCAATAGCGCAGAAAACTGATTGTTATGAACCTCCAGGGATAAAAAGAGATATTTTTATTACTGACAGGATCCGCTTTTCTGACCCCTTGAGAAGTTCACGTATTGAATTCAGTTAAAAGCGCTGTTGCGTATCTAATACCTACCAGATTATAAGGGTTTAATACCTACCAGATAACGGCGCAATCTGCTCATAGTTTTGCGTTATGTTCCCCATTCGATTCTTTGCAAAGTTACAATTTAAATAATGAAACACATTAGTTGCAATTATGTTGGTTCTATTTAAACTTGTTCATGATATTATGATAAATAATATTTTTGAACTGCACTAAGTACAACATAATGATGTTTATATACAATACAATTTAGCAAATGACAAAAGTTTACTAGGTTTAAAGGTTAATAGCATTTTTTACATACTACATACATAAAAAAAACACAAATCTACTAGAATTATTCGCCTAAATTGAAACTGTTTTTATTCTACTTATTTTGAGCTTTTTTAAATAAACGTTCGTAAACGAATTCTAATGAAGATTCCCGCTCAGAAAGCGTTTCCGTTTAGTTCGTTTCCGCAGCTTCGAGCCACCACCTATAGACAAAGGTTAACGGGCAAAAAGTTTGCTTGCTATATTTATTTCTTTTCCACTATAATAATTGCAGAATTCCAATATTCTATAATTATGTTTATTTGTAACTGCATGTAAGGAAAATTGGTCTTGTTTGTATCAGAAAATTTTAAATGGATCTTTGAATTTAATGTTTGTTCCAAAAATATCAAGTTCCAATACACTGGTTTTGTCACAACATTGTCAATATACCATTTCATTTCTATTGTGTCATAATAAAGGTGGGTACCGTTGCGTAGTCGTAATTCCTAGTTCCATGTACCGTCGTCATGGAATGACAGCTGTAAGTCTTAACAGACTTAGTGCCGATTTCACCAACTTTGAGTGACAATTTACCGAGGAACAAAGTGGGGGTTCTGACAGTTTTTGTATTGAAAATACTGTCAAAATATCAAATTTACGCTCAGATAAGATTTATTTTATGTTGGTGAGATCGGCCCTTACAATACTTGTATTAATATATATATAGCTGTTCGTGCTGATTCACTGATTCACTGACTGATTGATCACCTCTCCTGTAAAATTTTGTATGAAAAATTTTTTTTTCACTTATGGTTTCGTATAGAAGACAAAAATTCATTCGGAGGAAAATTATGGAGAGAGCTGATGATTGAGGATTTCGGAGACGGGTGAAGAGCACGGTCAGGGTATCGAAGATAGGTGGAGGGTGCTCGAACAAATGTCACTCGAAACCTCATCCAATTCGCAATGAGCTGAAAAAAAATTCAAAATGGCGGAAAAAAGATGGCCGCCATACAAATTTCGTCAGTATCTATCTCGGCGAGTATAAAAGATGGAAGAGTGGTTTCTTGGCAAAAGATGATCAGGACCCAAAGATCTATTTGATGAATAGAAAAAAATCCAACATGGCGGAATTTTTTTTTCTCCATACAAAATATATGGCGAATATTGAATAGACTTGAAGCTGAGAACTATGCAAGACTTTGATACGATTTCTTTTCAAAATTTGTTTTTATAAAAGAATTCTCATTCTGACAAATGATGAGATATGATGATCGAGGGTTTGGAAGGTGGGTGAGGAGCACGGCCATGGTAATGACGATAGGTGGGGGTGCTCGAACAAAAGTCACTCGAAACCTCATCCAATTGGCAGTGAGCTGAAAAAAATCCTAAATGGCGGATTCAAGATGGCGGCCATACAAACTTCAACGGTGTCTATCTCGGAGAGTATAAAAGATAGAAGAGTGGTTTTTTGATAGAAAATGATCAAGACCTGAAAGTCCACTTGACGATAGAAAAACCGCGGTCCGCTTGCGGGCCGCGCACCCACGCGCCCTACTAGTTAATATATATATAGCTGTTCGTGCTGATTCACTGATTGACTGATTCACTCACTGATTGATCACCTCTCCTGTAAAATTTTGTATGAAAAATTTTTTTTTCACCGATGGTTTCGTATAGAAGACAAAAATTCATTCAGAGGAAAATTATGGAGAGAGCTGATGATTGAGGATTTCGGAGACGGGTGAAGAGCACGGCCAGGGTATTGAAGGTAGGTGGGGTGTGCTCGAACAAATGTCACTCGAAACCTCATCCAATTCGCATTGAGCTGAAAATAAATTCAAAATGGCGGAAAAAAGATGGCCGCCATACAAATTTCGTCGGTGTCTATCTCGGGGAGTATAAAAGATGGAAGAGTGGTTTCTTGGCAAAAGATGATCAAGACCCAAAGGTCTATTTGATGAATAGAAAAAAAATCCAAGATGGCGGAATTTACTTCATACAGAATATATGGCGAATATTGAAGAGACTAGAAGCCGGGAATCATGCAAGACTTTGATGTGGTTCCTTTTCAAGATTTGTTTTTATTGAAGAATTTTCATTATGACAAATGATGACATATGATGATCGAGGGTTTGGAAGGTGGGTGAGGAGCACGGCCATGGTAATGAAGATAGGTGGGGGTGCTCGAACAAAAGTCACTCGAAACCTCATCCAATTGGCAGTGAGCTGAAAAAAAATTCAAAATGGCGGATTCAAGATGGCGGCCATACAAACTTCAACGGTGTCTATCTCGGAGAGTATAAAAGATGGTAGAGTGGTTTTTTGATAGAAAATGATCAAGACCTAAAAGTCTACTTGCCGAGTAGAAAAACCGCGGTCCGCTTGCGGGCCGCGCACCCACGCGCCCTACTAGTTTAAAATAATCTTATTAATTTGTCAAATATTGTGACGATTACCTCTTAGCTAATCCTTTTGTATTCAAGCCGATAAGTCAACGTAAAACCGATTAGACCGATTGAGATGAAACTGTCGAACTCAGTTCATCATAATGTATTCAAACTTCTTCGTATATTGCTTCAACTAAAAGGTATAAATAAGCTCGAAGTTGGACCCAGTATAGCATGAGTCTAATTTTCCACTAGTGAAGCTAGAATCTAGTTATCTACTTTATCCATTTCAAAAATCTAGTTGGTAGTGACCTTAATTTGTTCACTTACGTTTGATACTAGAGGAAAAATGCACAATCATAATAAAACAACTTTGTCACCGGTGATTAGTATGTTTTTTAATTTACATTGGGACAGCAATTTTTCGATGTTGATTTTTTGCATAGGACTGAGAGCTCTTAAGAAAATGTTATGATTTATTATTTTTAAAGCCTTGAATCTATAACAAATAGTCAATATTCAGAAGGTAGACACAGTTTTTATAGATACGAGTACAATATCGTTGTTACATTATTATCGCTACGTGAAATCTTTTAAAAGATACAAGTAGAAAATAACTTGAGACACATCTATTAGCCTTAAAAAAATCCGATGTGAATTTTTTCCTACATAATTATACCGTCTACACGCAGAATACCTACAACGATTTTTCTAAGATTGTTGAACTGATTCGGGTGAATTTTTTCAGAGAATAGTCCGTACCAACTTCAATACCTAACATCTAAAAACTTTTAATGTGACCATAATGATAACTTAATGCCTCATAAAAGTCTGCTAGTGAAATATTATATCAAGTCTAGCTCGAATTAGTGTCGTTTTTCAGACTATTGCAGAAAAGTTCTGCTTCGCTCTTAAAACACATTTCACTTTGGCTCCTATAGAAAGTAAATTGTGAACCAAGAAAAATGGTCGTATAGATCCATAAAGTAGGTAGGTTGGGAACGGTAATAGATCTTAACCGAATACAACCCTTATCAATTCAGTATTCATATCCAATATCCTGCGTAATGTTGAAATATAGCCTTCTGGAAATTGATATATAGACGTCTATAGTATCCAAGTCTATAAATTTCAACGTCTAAAGTGCCATCTGGAAAACTTAGAGTGGTACCTACAGTTTTAGTCCCAAACCTAAAGGGCTTTGACATACTTTGCTTTAATATATGACGGGCGATCATGTGCCTACGATTATTTTCTTTTTCAACCACTTTTAGATAAATGTCCACTTTTACACACAAAACGAACTTTGCTCGCTTGTTGAACACCTATTTATTAGTGGAGTTAGTTTTTAAAAATCCCTCTGTTTTCCGTGATAAACGGTAGCCTTAATCACTGTACACGACTTCAACTATACCCATGCAAAACATCACGTTGTTCTATTGCTGCGTGATTGAAGAAAAAACCAACAAAAAAACATATTTCCGCCTTTATAAAATTGAGTAAGACATCGATATATTCCTTGTATAATATTGTGTTGCATAGTTACTAAAAATGTCAACTCGACATGCCGTATCATCTATTCTTAATGATTAAACGAACTTACCTGTACGTGAAGTTCTATCATAATTATACGAAGGCTTTGTCCGAAGAGATTAGCAATAGTTTACATGTAGTACACACTAGGTGGCGCCAGTCTATCACTGTCCATTGAGATCCTTTTTATTTTTTATTTTTTATGTCGGTGGTATCACTATTCAGTAGGTACCTGCAATCTTCATTTAGTTAAGAGCATCTGACAATTCTTTGTCAATGTTGATATTTGAATGTACCTTTACTGAAATATATAAAAGGTTAGCCGATTTAACTGTAACATGTTAAATATACGCATATTATTCGGGAAATCGGGTGGGTGGGTTGCTAATCTCTTCGGACAAAGCCTTCGTATAATTATGATAGAACTTCACGTACAGGTAAGTTCGTTTAATCATTAATTATACTCATGCTTTGTCCTTCGAGATTAGCAATAGTTTACATGTAGATGTTGAGAGTGAAAATATCAACATTCAAAGAAACATTAGATTCATTTACTTAGCAAAAAGTAGATTCATTTACTAAGGAACAAATGAATCATCATTAATTATAGCTTAAGCACATACATTAGTATATAATATTATATTAATGAACATCAAATAAATAATATTTTTAATCATTTAATGAATCACTCATAATATCTCTTGCGAAAGAGAAATCATTATTAGCATCTTGAGTTATAATTCTATTTTAAAAAAGCTTTCTACTTATTAATATTTTTGGGAGCTACCGCTCCATTCTGAAGTTTTTTATTTATTTATTTAATAAATATAATGTACAGTCTAAATTAACAGCCCATGAGACAAGTGCTATGGGTAGGAAAAATTGATATATCTCTACCACAACTGCTTAGATTTGTTTAATCCATCTGCTCCAAGCCGGAGTAGTGATGGATTTATGAGTTTTCCTAACCTTTATAACAAGACAAGTCTTTTTATAAGTATAGATTATCTTCACTACGCAAAGATTGCGTTATATTTAGATAGCAGCGCAATGTAACAACAGGACATATTCCTGCCATTCATGAAAAGTAGGCAGAATCAGCAACGGCTGCGTTGTTCCAAAACAAGAGGTTTTTATCAAGTGTGGGATTTTTACGATATTTTTGTGGTGTAGAAATTCCAATTTATTTATTTTTATTATCTTAGTGATTGTTCAAGCTCTATGCGCTATTGTTAGCGCGAGTAGTCGCTAATTTATTTATTTGTTTTGATATATTTTCTAAATTTAAGGTTTGTAAGGGTACCATCTCGCTAAGGAATTGAGTATAAAAAATGTGACCCATTATGTTTATACATGGGCAACGGTGGATGTAATCTATGTACGCTTGTTAAGATCAGCATTGGTTAATTCCTGGCTAGGGATAAGAAAAAGAGGTGATCTACAACTGTTTTATAGTTTCATATTTTGCACCAGACTCATACGATTGTATTGAAACAATAGAAAATTATGCAAAAATTCCAAGTATAAAATTAATTTATTCGATTTTAAAAATATGAAACACTTCCTTAAGTTTTACTGAGTTTTCAGAAAGTGATGCCAACATTATGGTTAAGGAAACTGGGTGATCATTTCTTTACAAGAGTGAAGTCCTGATAGCATCCCGGCAATCAGGGTAACCTTCCGATGCACATTTTGATTACCAGAGTGGGAGATAATAATCAACGTGTCAGAAGGTTTTAGAATCAACGGATTAGAAATTAATAGACTCTTGGATAAAGATTATCACCGTTGCATGGGCCAAAATGGGACTACCATGATTCCCCTAACCTTGTCATTAATAATAATTTCCCAGTGCCTTCATTATAACGGCAAATGGTGGAAAAAACCTCTTATATACCAAGTCTATGGGAAAAACAATATAAATAAAGATCTGGCCACAGAATTATAAATGCATCTCCGAAAAAAAAAAACATCATCAACTATGCCATGATAGTTTATTAATAGTTCAGCCTACTAGCAAATAAGTATGTCAATTTAAATATTTCCAAAAACGTTGCATGTTTTTTTTTTTTTTTTTTTAATTTAATAAATGTTTAGACAACGTTTGTGAGATGCGGGAACTAGGCTCCTCCCATGGTAGTCGCAAATCCTAGTTCCATGCTTCCAAGTGATTTATATATGAAACTACCGTCAATCCTTCAAACTTTTGACAGTCTTGATAAAATTTTGCAATGAGTTATAAACCAAAAAAGGAAGCTAAGAGTTCTATATTTCTAAATAATTAATATGTCGAGAACCCTCACTGCCCTTCGACGTCCCACTAGCGCGTTTTCCACTATAGGCAGCTCTTTATCCCATAGTTGAGGCTTTACTATAGATTTCCAAACAAAACTCATTTTGTTTTATGGGGTGAACCATCGTGTGAGATCACCACTCAATATCTATTAATATTGACGATGGTATGCTCATGTATTAGTCATAATTTTTATCACCTTTCATGATTAAATATTTACATCGCTCCAGTTCTTTTGTGTAAAGTATTTGACGGCTGGATAACCAGAGGTAATTATCCATGTATCCATGTATCCATGTATTACATGTTGTATCAGGAGAAAAATTATTCTTTTTAGTGTTGATAATGAAGCCTAGGACCTTAAAAAACCTAGTTGTGCCGTAAATGTTTTTTAGACATGATTTTAGACTAAGTATTAGATAGATATCAATAAAGTATCATCTAGATAATATATTGCCGATAAATGGCCACAATAAGTCAGTAAACTGTATGACAGAGTACATTGGAATAGGACTGTACTGTTTACCGGTTTCATAATCTTTTTTAATAATCCAAAGGAGCAGTAGGTACCAAGGCATGGGTACCATGGTAAAACCTTAATTCATATCTAAAATTTATTGTTAAATTGAAAGCTGAGATCTTTTTTAGAATAGTCATGAACGCGTATAAAAATATGCGTTTTTTAGATTTACCGTACTTATAAAGCGGTATCTAAAAACAAGTTTCAGGGTCGTTCGTAAATCTTCAAGCTTGCCGCGAGAAGTATCAATAAATTTATTTTATGATTTTAATTTTAAGTTTAGAGTAAACTAAAAAACATATTTTCCATTAGGTTTCGTTTCTAAAAATAAATGAGACAGAAATTGACCATTGCAAGGTTGATATTTCATAACAGCATATCAGCTATTTTTAATATATCACGATCAATCAAACATATTGCTTACTATCGTAAGCAATCAATAGAACATTCGTATTAGATTTTTCCGTGACAAAAAACATTCTTGTCAACAAGAACGTTTGTTTGTTTCACTGGATGGGGAAGGTAATTTACACCCCTTTATCCACGAAAGTAATAATACTGTCGCTCGTTATGAGTGACCATTGATCACAAAGGTAAGAAAGCCTACTGGCGCAACTCACCCTGTGTAGCTGCAGTTGCGGCTGTGATTGTGCGCTGGACGCGACGACAGCTTCTATGAACTGGCGGGGCGATCCTCGTAGACAGGCTTTTACGTTCTCAGAGTCCCTTTCGGCCTGTGGTACTGGGTACGAGCACATCAATTTAAATCTTACAATAATTATGTTGGCTTCATGTTCGCTCCGGATTTAGATAAGCTTTCACAGCCTTTAATGTTGTAGTCAAGTCTTCGCTAAAAAGCGATATTTTTAGATTCTGAAGGTATTAGCAGTGTGAGTGCTTCAGCAATACAAAAACACAACAATGGAAGAGCGTTGCTTTTGTCTGACCTCTTACACCTTTAACTCTTTTAACCACAGCCTCGGGGACAGTAGCATCACTTCCGGATTGAGAATGGGTGCTTCAATCAAAGTGCAGTTTGCCAGCGGTAAATAATTAGGTATCTATGACCTTCTTATTACGGATGTCTGTCGGCCAATTCATCTTAGCTATATGCTTCAGACGAATAGGCAAGGTCTGGTTGAATCGGTTCACCGTACGACTTTGCCTGCGTATGATCCTCTCCCAGTTTTAATAGGAGTCACGGACCAAGACGGTGTCGGATCTACTAAAGCCGGCATCATGCCGATTCCATCATTGTAGGTGGGTACTGATGTACCCCGCCGGGAGGCAACGCTAACTTAGGGCAGCTCGGCGGCGGCAACAGCACTGGTGGAGGCTAAGAGCGCGGTCTCAGAAGGCGTTGGCGGCAGTGGCACTAGTCGCATGTATTGGCACAATTGGGTAATGAAATTCCCAATAAAATGTATTATAGATTGTCGACCGAGCGAAGCGAAGGTCTTTGAGTCTACTTGAGTGAATTTGCACTTGTCCGTCCGTCCGTCCGTCCGTCCGTCCGTCCGTCTGTCAGAGCCTTATAACTTCTGAATTACTGAACGTAATTACTTCAATTTTAGATATAATATGTAAACCGATGGCCTCCAGCCGAAAATGGCTTAAAAAGTTGTAAAAATCTTTATTTCAGGGGGGCTCTCATAGAAGCGAAAGCGACGAAAAAAAAAATTTTTTGCTTTTCATAGGGTTACAGTACGTCATTTTAAAGATAATTTGGAACAGAGTACAAAAGTATTTTTTTTTAATTTTTTTCCTAAAATTGACGAAATGGGGGGCTTTCAAAGTGGAGATTATATTTGACCTCACAACGGAATAACCATTGAGAGCTGGGGCTTGAAAGTTTTATAATTTTAGCGTAATATCATGTACTTGAACAACAAATACTAAAATTAGATAAATGTAAGAAGGAAACTAAATTATTTAACTTTTAATGAGCAGCAACAACAGAACTTCACAATGATGTCAATAGATGGCGCTCTCATCTCATAGCAAATGCAGCTATGTAACATAATATATTCAATTAAAATTATTATTTAGTCATTTAGCAAACATCAATAAAACTTCACGTTGCAGCAAAGCGTTGCAGTTAGTTTTTACATGTTTTCTGATCGTGTCGATAGTTAATGACGCTGTGTACAAGTAATTTAATTTGAATGTTCCAAAAAACTATACCTAAGTTTGATTGAGGCCTTGAGGATTTCACTATAACAGTTCCCTAACCTTTACGGGCTACATATGTTAAGTTAGTTGACACTTTCTGTCAACTTTGTTATTACAAACCTCTACGGGACAACTAAAGGTGAAAATGACATATGGGATGTTAGGATTGTATTTAGGGGCTACCTACGTAAAGAGACTTCTACAAAGGGGATGATTTAGGTATGGTTGGTGAAAACGGGCATAATAATAATGTCAATTTTGATCGTCATGTATCTATTGAATGAATAAGTAATTATGGGAAACCGTTACCGCGAGGTCTCAGTTCGGGGCGAACCACTAGTATATTTTGGTTAAGTGACAGCCCCAAAGGCTGACCGCATCTCCAAATTAATGCTACTGCAATGATTTGAGTAGGTGTGCCATATACAAAGCAATAGCAATGAAGTGACATTCCCAGAGAATGACCGCATCATCACTTTTGTTTAAACTTGGTTTAAACACGTCAATTATAGTGCAGTGAAAGTCCCACAGACTACCCGCAACACTATATTATGACGTAAATGAAAAAAAAGAACGCCGAATATTAATAAAGTGATAACCCCATAGGTTAACCGCAGTATTAATTTAAGACGAATGTGTGGGTAGGTAGCTTTGAATTTAATACTCAAAGGTAGGTAGTGATAGCGGCATTCATCACTTTTGTTTAAACTTAGTTTAAACACGTCAATTATAGCGAAGTGAAAGTCCCCTAGACTGCCCGCATCACTATAATATTATGACGTACATGAAAAAACTCCATTTATCAATAAAGTGATAACCCCCTAGGTTAACCGCAGTATTGATTTAAAATGAATATGTAGGTAGGTTGATATTTCATCTACCTTCAATGTATATCGCGGCCGGTGGCGGCGACCGCGAACCTGAAGCGGAACTTGAGCGTGATGATCTTGATCAGACACTGATAATGACGACGATGACAGCCTTGTTGATCTCGCGCGCGGTGTTCTTCATTGATCTTTGCGTCGTGTGTGCATCAATTTTTGTTCAAACTTTCTAATTTATTAGCTATGAGCTATAGATTTATAGTCCTCGGAAAGGGTACGATTACGTTTACCGTTTATTTTTTGTAAAATAACACTTGAATGCACAACACGATAGAACGCGTGCAGACTGGCGGATCACTGAAAGTGTAATGAAGATTGCAGGTACCTACTGAATAGTGATACCACCGACATAAAAAATAAAAAATAAAAAGGATCTCAATGGACAGTGATAGACTGGCGCCACCTAGTGTGTACTACATGTAAACTATTGGTAATCTCGAAGGACAAAGCATGAGTATAATGCTTTTTAAAATTTAAAGTGTACCTATTGGCCATGCAAATGCATTCAATATGCAATAAACTAGAAATGCAGTGACGTCTCTCTAGAGCTTTTGAAAAACTCTTTGAGTCTTTTGTTGCCCGATGATATTTACGTTAAAAAGTTTATTTTCTTAAGTATTTAAAATTAAAACAGACCTATCTGAATAATATGTTGATCTTGCTTTTGATGGAATCTGAGTAAGACTTTACTTTTTTTTGGACCAAATTTTTACTTTAAATATAGATAGTATTATGATTGCTCTTTTGTCTGTTTTTTATCTCTTTACGGCTCGACCCTTTGACTGACATTAAGAAAATTGGCACAGAAATAGACAATTTTCTGCTGCTTTCCGAACAGGTAGTAGGGTCTTGACTTCTCGTATTATGAGCCGTAGGTTGGTTTCATTAACATAGTATTCCAACCGTAAGGTTGGTTTACTTTTATGAAATAATTAATTTGAATTCTTTTTTTTGGATTCTGTATTTAATACTGTTCACTTGCATTTTTCCTTTCTTGTCTCTTCTCTTTCGTTTGTACATATGAGTGAATATTCGTTACTTGCTATTGAGTTTAATAATGGCTGAATACGTCAATGTAATTTGATATCTCAGTTACCTAATTATATTATATAGCAAGCATTTACCGAACACTGAACTTGGATAGATTAGTATATAGACCGCAGAAACCAATCATAATTAATACAAATCAGTGAGATATCAATAACATACCACTGACCACAGGTAGAGATACTAAATGTACTGTCCCATGTTTGCAATTGGGTGTTTGGCCGATATTTATATCATTAAAATAACGTTTTTAAATATTACAACACACTGGACATTTATCTTTTTCCAACTTTACTAGTCTCGGAATTATAAGCTGTTTTAGTGTGACTGTATCTGTCTCTTTCTAAAACGAAATTTTCTATGGAGTGTGTATGGAGCTGCTGAATTGTGACATCACACTTCAATAGCGCTCTCTCTGTCTAATACCTTAAAGCTCTATAACTTATTTGTTATTGGACCGATTTATTTTCTTTTTTTTTACAAATGTTATTCTCACATGTTACATTTTCGATTATAAATAATGAATATCAACATTTTGACTACAGCCAAATACCCAATTTCGTTGGTAGATTAAAGCGAAACTCTCTCATTGACCTGTTCAGGTAGAAAAAATTGGAACTAAGGCTAGCGGCCTGTGTTCACGGTCTTCGCTACTATCAGTTCTTTCTAGTGCGAGTGCCGTACAATGTTATGAAAATGTAGTACCGATTTCCTCGTAAATTTCTTAAGTAGCAGTACTTACTAAACTCTCCACTTATGTCTCCGTCAACTGAACAGATAAGTTGATGGATCTATAAATGTAGCCCATACTCAGGTATCGAGTATAGGAGATAGAGACAGATTCTTCTTCTTCTTTGTCAACCGATAGACGTCCGCACCTGGACCAAGGTCTCTTGCAAGGACTTCCACAGCCTCGGTCGGAGAAAGATTAGCTTAAAGGACTATGCAAAAAATTGTATGGGCACTGTCCCCACCCCCCAACAGACGTGGCACTATTTTTAATACTATTGTAACGCACATGGTTCGAAGAGCTGATGGTCGTTGGGGTCCCAAGGTGTTGGAGTGGCGACCCCGCACCGGGAAACGCAGTGGCCGGTAGGCCCCCCACCAGGTGGACCGACGACATCAAACGAGTCACAGAGAGCCGCTGGATTCAAGCGGCGCAAGACCGAAGCCTGTGGAAGTCCATGCAGGAGACCTTTGTCCAGCAGTGGACGTCTATAGGTTGATAAAGAAGAAAGAAAAGAAGAAGATAAAAAGACTTATAACCAATTTCAATCCAAAAATGATTGGGGTTTACAAAAAAAGTACAAAAGAAGTACGCACGGTGCAGTACGCGCGCGCGACGCAGGCGACAGACGACGCAAGGGTCCGCCCGGAGGTGGTCAGAGGGAGCGCGGGCAGCGCGCGGCGCTTTTTTTTCTCTGCGTCTCAGATACGCATCTACATCTAACAATAGCTTTTTTCTAGTTGGTTAATGCTCCTGTATGTTCTTTTTACAGTTGTAATTTTCTAAACTGGTATCCAAAACACTTTACTGAAAAATGAATAAATAAATAATTCTAACTCGATTTGCATGAAAACCCCATTCCTACGGCGAATGTCGTCATAATAAAAAATCATCAGGCTACTGTGATGTATTAACTTGATATACGTTTGAAATCTGTTGGTGAGTGGGGACGATTTTTTGCATGCAATACTTCGTCAAAATCAATGACTGAGTAGGTACTCAGTGAATGTTACTTTAATTTAAATTATTATGACTTGTAATAATCAGTCGAGAGGGCACCATACTTTGTTCTTATTTGTATTTGAGAGTAGTGTTAACCTAGTGCAGTGGTTAGAACTATGGTCTCCTATCGGGTATGCACTACTGACGTTTCGAGAGTTATGTGCGTTTAAGCAATCACATATCACATGCTTTAACGGTGAAAGAAAACATCGAAATTCGAAATTGAAATTGAAATTATTTATTTCCTTTCTTTGTTACATAGGTGCTTAAAATCTATGAACGTTGACGGCTGGAAAAGTTAAAACTGCGTTCCAGCCGTCACGCCCACCTCCTCCGAATCTTAATTATAAACGGAAATATTAACAGCATTCAATTTATCCATTTATACAATAATATTAAATAAGCACAGGTGCAGCATGCATGAAGTGTGAGTGACTGAGTGTGTGTGTGTGTGTGTGTGTGTGTGTGTGTGTGTGTGTGTAAGAGTGAGTGTGAGTGAAATGCGTTCAAGGTGTTTACGCAGAATTGTGCACAAAATAAACAATTGTCTCACTGTTAAGACCCCTGCAGTGTATGTAACATCGTGAGGAAACCTTCACGCCTGAGAGCTCTCCATAATGTTCTCAAAGGTGTGTCAAGTCTGCCGGTTTGCATTGGGCCAGCGTGTTGGACTATGGCCTATAATTTATAATATTTCAAATTCAATTTCATGTTTAAAGTTATTTATTTCATGTAGGCCAACCTGTGGCTCTTATGATACGTCATGACTGTACCGCCGGTTCGAAAAGCGGATTTCTCTGAGAGGAGATCCGGACTCAATAGTGAGCTACTGTGCTGGGTTGCTGATGATGATGACGATGATTTGTATCTGATTCGATGATGAAAATGATAAGTCGCGTGTGAGGTTCATAAATGCTCTACTCATAGAGACAAAATGGCGCGTCATTTCGCGAAACTGCAAAGTCTATGCAGCTAGCTAGCTCTTCAAGAGAATTTAAGCTTCATATTAGATTTGACGTAACTCTTCTTTGAGCTGGCATATTACCGGGTTTTAATGAGCTCATTATTCCTTCCATATCTAACAAAGTAACTATAATCTTACCTCATAAGCCTCAACAAACAACGAACGACGTTGATAACAGCCCAATGGGATGTCACACTCAATGCGCGCGTAAACGTGCATAGTATATTGATACAGTATGAAGCACGTCTAACTCAAGATGCGCAACTGCTTCAACGAGCGCTCTTCTATATTATTATTAGTTCATAAAAAAACCCTTCCTTTATAAAAAAACTTCTATATGCGTGCTGTTTTTATTTAGGTTACTATTCGTAGAAGCTGTGATATTTTAAGGGATATTTTCATACTTTCGTCACAGTTAGGAAATCTCGTCTTATTTTCATAATTTTCATAATTCAAATTTTCATATTAAAAAATTCACATAAGGGTTAAGGGGTAAGGGGAAAAACACATGTAGAGATTGCAATTTATTTTACAAATTGGTAAACACACACTCCTATGTAAAGTTTTGCTCTTTAATAGTACTACAAGATAATTATATTATTTGGATAAGTTTTCAACATGCGACCCGCAGATTTTGGATAAGATACGAGTAGGTTACGTACCTACGTACCTATACGTTTTATGAATGCTCCCAGTTTTTAAAGTTTTACCAATAATTGGTAAAACCATATAAGTGAAATTGGTATAACTTTAGTAATTTACCTCCCTTTCATACGTGAACTTTTAATGAAAACAATAAAACAAAAATGCTTAAATACCCTTTCAGAAGAAGGTTATTCAAGCATTTTAATATAAGTATTTGATGTTTATTCCTTGAACAAACATCAAATATTTAATAGCTACGGCCTACGCTGCGATTTCCTTTCAGTCAGCTTAATGGAGGAAGGCGTGTCTAATTCTTAATATAGAGTTGGCTCATAGCTTAGACTTTCTATTAGCTACAAATCGTTCCACTTATTGTGCCGATCCTGATTCTTTTGCTTTCTTTTGGTTGGAAGGCTAAACAATGTGCGCCAAAACTGATACAGGTTCTCAGGAGATTTTTGACTAGATTTGATAACATGAGAATCTTTTATAAAATATTATAAATGCGAAAGTGTGTTTGTTTGTTGGTTTGTTGGTTTGTCCTTCAATCACGCCGCAATAGGGCTATGGATCGACGTGATTTTTTGCATGGGTATAGTTGAGGACCTGGAGAGTGACATAGGCTACTTTTTATCCCGGAAATTCAAAGAGTTCCCGAGGGATTTTAAAAACTAAATCCACGCAGACGAAGTCGCGGGCATCAGCTAGTCTTTTATAAAGTCTAGTCGAAATGGTTAGAAATATATAAATATAGAAATCAGAAATATATAATAGAGTTTAGAAATGGTCTCTGTATAAGTACGAAATTGATTAAAAAGGCTGAAGAAATTGGTGCTGAAAAATATCACTTTATAAATACTCGTATAGGTACAGTTAGATAATTGAATTGACAACATGAACACTAGTGAAGAGTATCTAGTAAATGGTTTGCTCTTATATTGAAGGCGAAGAATCTTTAAAACAGAAGAGAGGTGGCGTCGGTGAGCGACGGAACCATTAATTGTAAAAATAAAAAACGCAAGTACCCAGCCACGAAATTAAACGGCTTACACTAAGTTGTTAATCGCTTGGACTCTCGCCAGATTCCAATTTGAAGAAATTGCTGACAATTTGGTGGAGTTTTACCAGACTTTACTAATTGAATACGGCACCCTCTAGTTATGAATAAAGCGACAGAAAACAAGATTTTTTTTATGTCTGGTACGTAGAAATAAAATTAATGGAAACCCATCGAAATACTATGCAATACCAACTCCTTGCTTACTGTAACGGATGAAACAAAGAAAAACTGCTATTAAAGGCAAAGGGAACGTATGCAGAGTCCCCTCTAGCCAAGTTACACTTCTTTGTATCGTTTCTCTTTCTACGATAGTTGTAACTTGAAGTTTTGGCTAGGCTAGGGCTCGACTAGGTGGCGCTGCAGCTGATCAAAGACAGAAGTGTATTGATAATATTTCGCGGCATTTTGTATTATAAATATTTTAAATGCTAAAAAAAGCAATATAAAATGTCGCGAAATATTATAAATACACTTCTGTCTTTGATCAGCTGCAGCGCCATCTAGTCAAACTCTAGCCAAAACTTCAAGTGACAACTATCGTAGAAAGAGAAACAATACAACGAAGTGTAACTTGGCTACAGGACAAGCTATCATCAGCGAAAAATTTTAAAATTGTCAACTGCCTACAAGGCCTACGTTCTTTTATTATTATTTTTTATTATTTCTTTACATAGATAATATTAATTGTACACTTAGGCCCGCTTGCAGAAACCCCGGATTATCCTTTTAAATCAGAGTTAGCTGCTGTTTTGACAGATTTCGTATATAGCTTCTGTCAAAATTACAAAATTCTTGGGCTAACCTAACCCGGCGTCTCTGCATGCGGGCCTTACATTGTTAATTATGTGCACTTAATTATGTGCAAAACACGATAAATAAAGCTTAGAAAAATTTCAAAATGGTAGCTCTATTACTGTTCAAGTCAAGCCCTCTCCAGTATCACGTGAACGTGCGTGAGAGAATAGAAAATCAAACGAACTTACCTGTAAGTGACGTTCGATGACTATTAAACGAAGCGATTCGCCCGAGAGATTACACTTTTTTACTAGTAGTAGCACGATCAGTGGTGCTGCCATCTACACAATTTTAGAGCAAAAATTTAAAAAATTAATATTTGCTCTAAGGTGGGTATTTCATAAATTCATACACGTTTGCCCCCTATGGCCATCGTGAGTCACTATTTCGTGCAAATCTGGGGAAGATCCTGGGTTAGGGTGGGAGTGTAATCTCTCGGGCGAATCGCTTCGTTTAATAGTCATCGAACGTCACTTACAGGTAAGTTCGTTTGATTTTCTATTAAACTTCACGATTCGCCCTTCGAGATTACACTTTTTTACTAGTAGATGTTTAGAGTCGCACGAAATGGTAGTAGGAAACTGTTATTTGGGGAAAAAAGAGAGATTTAGTAGAACAATAATTAGGGTATTAGGCTTTGATCATCTTAATAATTTAATTATATGTAAATAATATGAAAAACAATATTTAATAATATACACAACTCTATGAGTCGTTGATCGAGACTAACCGAAAACAGAGCGAGCAAAAAACGTCTGAGGCATCGACAGCTACTTCTCTATTATAAAACTTCGCAAAAGTTTTTGATCTGCCAGTCCAACCCGCAGTTCTTTTAATGACATCTATGCTAACACCGACGTAGCTGCGTGTCTTGCGCTATGAGCGCTAAAGATGTGTTTATGCCGATTTCAGTTAGGGTATCCTTAATTCAACGACTTAATGATTGGGAACTTAGAGCATTAAAAGGCTTTCCAACACTGATTAATAAAGAATCACAATTAGATTATCTTTTATCCGCTGAAACAAGTAAATATTGCCCTAAAGCTCTAGCAGGACAAATGGAAGGTCTTTCATTGAAATAAGAAGAAGAATCAAGATCGGTGGCGGACGGTTCACGGCACTGTTCTTGATTATATCTGTGATATTAATAATGAAATTTTCGTTAATATATTTTTTAATGATGGACACTTTAATCAACGACAGTGTCTGTACTCTATGAGCAGTAACTAGAGCCAAAAGCGATGTTAATTTTCGAGACAACTTATCAAAAGAAGAACTTTCATTAGGGTACCAATCACCTGAATAATCTAGAACCATTGACGGGTTCCAAGTAAAATTATATTTTGGAAGTGGGGTTCGGAACTTTTAAACTCCTTTCATAAACCTCGTACCCCTTGGATCATTCATAATCGCAGCATCTAAAAGAAACGATAATGCTGCTTTTGTACAATTAATTGAGCCATACTTTTGACCCTGGTTAAAGAACTAAAAAATCAAGCACATTATTTACTGAGGCTTGAAGTAAGTCTAATTTTTTATCCTGGCAGAACGTAAACCATCTTTTAAAACTGATATTATATTGTTTTAAATTGCTACCAGCTAAGGACGCTAACATCACGTCTGCAGCCTCCGAAAAGGAAACCTTGTTTCAGGAAGGTTTGCTTGATAATACTCCGGCAACCAGGGTAAGACTCTCTCGAAGTTTGTGATTGGCACTATAAGAAGATAATAAATTGCTAATAAGTGCAAATTCAATTGGCTTTAATAACTTTTTAAAAAGTGGATACCAAGGTTGTGTAGGCCACAAAGGGATTACAACAATACCAACATTTGGCCTTATCGGAGAATTTTTTGCATATAAGCTGAAAATCCCTGTCAGCTAGCTCCCACTCAACATCAGCATGAATGCGGCGGGATTCCGCGTCTGCGACATAGTTGTCCTTAGAACTTATGGGAGACGCAATGACAAACAAATGTCGCTCTTCACACCATTGCCAAATACTTATTAAGATGGGGAAATCGAATCCCGCCCATCCTATATATCTATATATATATATAAGAAACTGCAGTAAAATTATCAATTCGTAAGAGAATTTCGCAGTTACGATGATTATGGGCAAACATTTTCAATCCAAAAAATGCCGCAGTCAGCTCTAAGTAATTAATGTGTTCAGTTAATTCCTTTTTAAACCATTGTCCACTAGATCTTTGGCCTAAACAGCTGATACCTCAATCAGTTCGGGACGTCTCAGAATAAATCTCCAGCTTGTAATCGCCGGATTAAATAGGACTGGCGCAATTGTCAATATTATCAAGCCACCAGACGAAATCTTCGCGTAAAAACTCCGGTTGACTAATATATTGATCGTAATAATCATTTTCTTTTAAACTAAGGTATTTAGTTCTCTCGAAATTTTTTATGTATAGCCTACGGTTACGGTTACGCAGTACGGTTGTACTGCGTTGCTGGGCAAATAGATATCAACAATCCTATTAAATGAGCAGAATTACGTAACTTACATCTTTTTAATTTTGAAAAGTGTAAAAGTTCTAACTTGATCTTAAGTTTCTTTTCTATCGGAATGCTAATAGTAAGATTATCAGAATTAAAAAAGAATCCCAAAAAAGGTTGCAGTTCAGCTTGGTATGCTTATGCTTTTTTGTAGGTTTATTGTAAAACCTAACGACTGAAGTAAATTTGAAGTAATTTTATAATTTCGTTCACAATCTATGTAATTATTACCAAATAATAAAAGATCATCCAATAGTTAACGGACAATAAGCCTTGTTTACGCAAAATTGCATTACTGGACGCATAATTTTCGTAAACACATATGGGCTATATTGAGACCAAATGGTAAAACTTGAAATTCAAGTTTTTTCCGTTACTTTTTCTTTTTTTTTTTTTTAAACAAAGAAAATATTTGATAGGAATTGACCCCCACATGGTTCACACTCACTTACAGCGCCAATACATATAAAATAATTTATCTCTCTAGTCATGCGCAGTTTTTCTGTATCAGACTTACGGCTATTCGGCGAACAAAACTGATGCTGACAATCTTTAAAATAGGGAGTTGCAAACCGTTAACGCAAGATAACACTACGGAATCATTTGTGATTTCAGATTTGCGACCAAATATGATAACAAAAAAATTTAGTCCACCAAAAGTTTATCCAGCTTGCGTGTAAGATTCGACCGCTTCGATTAACGAAACGATTGGTGATATTCGCCGCGCGTCGCGTCGGTTGCAGCTTGCGCCCACCAGCCGTCTGGGTCTGTCTCGCTGGTGCCCGGCGAGGCTGCTTCTGAGGCGGTGGCGGGCCCCTCCAGTTTAAAGCCCTCGATGTTGCTTCTTTCAGTTCTACATTTTTTAGTGGTACTTTTGACTTGGCAGGGGTAGGCTTTAATTCAGTGGGTGTCTTTATAATAGCCTTCATCGATTTTAAACTATCTTGTAGAACACTACCAAAAAAGTAAGTTATCACTTTTTAGGTCCTTTACGTTATCTTTAATTTTTTTATTAAGGCAGGTAAGCAAAAAAATTGGCATGCAAATGCATGTGGCATAAGAGCCTGCCTGCATGGCTAAGAGATTTTAACGTATTACCTTTAAAAACTGTCATCGTCAAACCCAGTATTCAAAACAGACGTGACCGTGTTGGCTACACAGGATATGACAGTAGACAACACCATCTGTTTATCAAAATATTAGACCATCTGCTAGCAATGTCCTCATGAACATTTTTACCAAACTTCTCTTCCCGCACAGGCTCCTCACCTAGTAAGGACAAGATATCAGGCTCTAGCTCTTGAATACTTTCTGCAGGCGCATGTTCTACAGGCGATTTAACCGCAGGAGTAGCTGCAGGTATAACATGGGAGCGCAGCCTAAGGAAGCTGTTGGAGCGGTCATAGGTATAGCAGTTGTCATTGAAATTGAGTCGGTGATAACTTCATATGTGGACCCTGTAAAAATAGGTATTTGACCTATTTTTAACAAATTCGCGATACAAACTCACGGTTTGTACTCTAGAATTAAATAACAGCGACCCACAAAAATAAAGTGATAAGACAATATAAATTCATGACATAGCCTCTTGGACTATGTTCTAGAACCTGTACAAACACTGTCATAAATTCATGATACAAACTCACGGTTTGTACTCTAGAATTGAATAACAGCGACCCACAAAAATAAAGTAATAAAACTATATAAATTCATGACATAGCCTCTCGGACTATGTTCTAGAACCTGTACAAACACTGACATAAATTCATGATACAAACTCACGGTTTGTACTCTATAATTGAATAACAGCGACTCACAAAAAAATAATGTTATAAAACTATATAAATTCATGACATAGCCTCCCGGACTATGTTCTAGAACTTGTACAAACACTGTCATAAATTCATGATACAAACTCACGGTTTGTACTCTAGAATTGAATAACAGTGACTCACAAAAAATAATGTAATAAAACTATATAAATTCATGACATAGCCTCCCGGGCTATGTTCTAGAACTTTACAAACACTGTCATAAATTCATGATACAAACTCACGGTTTGTACTCTAGAATTGAATAACAGTGACTCACCAAAAAATAATGTAATAAAACTATATCTATAAATTCATGACATAGCCTCCCGGACTATGTTCTAGAACTTGTACAAACACTGTCATAAATTCATGATACAAAATCACGGTTTGTACTCTAGAATTGAATAACAGCGACTCAGAAAAAATAATGTAATAAAACTATATAAATTCATGACATAGCCTCCCGGACTATGTTCTAGAACTTGTACAAACACTGTCATAAATTCATGATACAAACTCACGGTTTGCACTCTAGAATCAAGGAACAGCGACAATACAACAATGTAATAAAAAACATAGAAATTCATGACATAGCCTCCCGGACTATGCGCTAGAATATATGGTGCCATCCAAAAAACAGCGATTAACCTTACAGTTTAAACTGAAGTATAATAATGGTTGTATTAGCCTTACAGACAACTCATATGCACCAGGCGTCACAAAATATAAAAATAATTAAAATGATCTAAGTAGGTCAAGGCCACGCCGGCCAAGCCGGGCGACAGCGGCGGCGCCAGCGCTTTGTCGCACCTTGCCTGTAACTATTCGAAAACGAATGGTATTCGAAATTTAAAAATGTTACTAACCTTCATGTTGTGATGCCTCTTGCAAGGACGCATTATCACTAACAGAACAATGATCACGTTCCAAACTTGATCTGGTACTACGGTATCGTCGTTTACGGCGAACTCGAGACATCTTTTTCTCCAACTTTCTTATTTTTCGAGCTAAATACTCCTCTTCATTATGTTGTTTTCTTTTTCCCATGATAAACACTAGGAAAAAACACACTAAAACCACCTAAAAACTCTATAGACTAATTAAGATTAGAAAATACGTGCGCGATGGCAGCCACACAAAACGTGTATGAATTTATGAAATACCCACCTTAGAGCAAATATTAATTTTTTAAATTTTTGCTCTAAAATTGTGTAGATGGCAGCACCACTGATCGTGCTACTACTAGTAAAAAAGTGTAATCTCGAAGGGCGAATCGTGAAGTTTAATACTATTTTAGTCAACATTTACGGGTCAGAGTATACTGAATCACTACTAGAAAGAGATAGGTGATGTTACGTTACGTTAATTTTTGGATAGTATTTATAACAAAATAAACCCTTTTAAAATTATTAATAATATGTAACATATGGCTCTTATCTTCCTCATTTTGCTATGAATTTTCTTTAAATGTAGTTTTCTTATAATTTATTCTAAAATAGAGAGATGAAAAAAAAATAGAAATGGTTGAAGGGTTTACTTTTTGGTTTGGTTAAATACATCAACAAAAATATAATTATACTTAATTATATTATGTATACTGCAACTTTTTAATATATAGTGAATAAATAAATCGATACCGGGCAAAGATTTATATTATTTAAAAAATAAAAGATAGACTTATCAGCTTAATAAATACGTTGCACGAGTAACATGACCTTAATAAAGATTAAAATATTATATTTACGTTATGATATTTAACTTTACAGGGGAACCTTTTCACCTGGTGTTGCCATCAATTAGTATATGTTAGGAGTCAGCAGAAAGGGTAAGGGTAGTAAATAAAACTTAAAGAATTATTTACATTCCTATACCGAGCAGCATCAACTAAACCTAAGCCCCTTTCACATTCTGTGGTTGGATTTGGATCTAATATAATATTATCCCTCTCTTCAATAATCCAATAGTAGCTGATGCAGTTCGTAACTTTGAAGTCGAGACACGTATCTACCGTGTTACTCATAACGAAGGTTGATGGCGGAAATAGAAAGTTACCCGACATAGAATTTATGCTACCCTTATTTGGTTAGATCCTCCATAGCTCCTCAATTTTTTAAGAAATAAATGATTACAAATGTGTTTTTACGTTTACGTTTTAGGGAAATTTGTACGGCTCTTCATTATTATTATATCTATCTATTACTGTTACTATTGTTATAAATACTAAAGATCTTCAAAGTTACAAAAATAATACCTGATTGTATCAAAAGTTACACTTATTTATACTGGATAAGTGTCTACTATAATTTACACTAAAACTCAAAAATATCTAGATTGATGTAACGGACACTAAAAAAACAATAAAAAAACTAAAAGTAGCACAACGGGCAATGCACGAGGCATGCTCGGCATATCGCTCATTGACCGGATACCTAATACCACAATTCGTGAAAGAACTGGACGTTTGTACGGCTCTTCATTATTATTATATCTATCTATTACTGTTACTATTGTTATAACTAGTGGTTCGCCCCGAACTGAGACCTCGCGGTAACGGTATCCCATGATTATTCATTCAATCGATACATGACGACCAAAACTGACATTATTATTATTATGCCCGTTTTCACCAAACATACCTAAATCATCCCCTATGTAGGAGTCTCTTTACGTAGTTAGCTCCTAAACACAATCCTAAGTCCTAACATCCGTCCCAATGTCCTTTTAGGTGTCCCGTACAGGATCGTGATAAAGAAGTTGACAGTAATCATTACTTAACTTATCATAGGTAGCCCGTAAAGGTTAGGGAACGTCAGTGAAAACATTGAATTATTATGTAGGTACTAACGAGTGACAACGGGTTAGGGGCATCTGTACAAATCGTCATCTATCGACGCGAATAGAAAATATACAAAATGATATTTAACTAAAGAATAATTTTAATTGAATAATATGTTATTATATTATGTACCTAAATAATAATGGTCGACGCAAAACTGTTTTTGGGATAAATGATCGTAGTCGTAACTCCTAGTTCAATGGAATAGTTAATGACTGCGCCATCTATTAGCATTATTGTGAAGCTATGTGAAATTTACTGATGCTCATTAAAAATTAAATAATCTCGTTTCTTTATAATATTCATATAATTTTAGTATTTGTTGTTCAAGTACAGGATACAAGTGAAGTAAGAAAATAAGTACAACTTGAAAATATATAGAAAATTTTCCCAGAGAGCGTCTTCAAGTGAGCGTATTAAATCGCCACTTTGGAAGCCCCCCATTTCGTCAATTTTAGGAAAAAAATTAAAAAAAAAATACAGTTGTACTCTGTTCTAAATTGTCTTTAAAATGATACACAGAAACCTATGAATCGCAAATAAAAAAAAATTTCTTCGCATTCGCTTCTATGAGAGCCCCCCTGAAATAAAGATTTTTATAACTTTTTAAGCCATTTTCGGCTGGAGGCCATCGGTTTACATATTATATTTAAATTTGAAGTAATTACGTTCAGTAATTCAAAAGTTATAAGGCTCTGACAGACGGACGGACGGACGGACGGACGGACGGACGGACGGACGGACAAGTGCAAATCGCTCTAGTAAACTCAGAGACCTCGCTTCGCTCGGTCAAATACTAAAGATCTTCAAAGTTACAAAAATAATACCTGATTGTATCAAAAGTTACACTTATTTGTACTGGATAAGTGTCTACTATAATTTACACTAAAACTCAAAAATATCTAGATTGATGTAACGGACACTAAAAAAACAATAAAAAAACTAAAAGTAGCACAACGGGCAATGCACGAGGCATGCTCGGTATATCGCTCATTGACCGGATACCTAATACCACAATTCGTGAAAGAACTGGACTGACGGATATTGTTTTGAAAGTGACCAGGTCAAGGAAGACATGGGCGGGGCATGTTGTGAGGACAATTACAGATGGACTCGCTTGGTGCTTTAGTGGAGACCACTGACCACGTACCGGTAAGAGAAATGTGGGGAGGCAACCATCGCGCTGGTCCGACGACATCGTCAAGCTTGTGAGCAAAACTTGGTTAAGACTGGCACAACATCGACATAAATAGCGTGCACATGAGGAAGCCTGTGTCCAACGATGGATAACATTAAGAGGCTCGAAAAGAAGAAGAAGATAATAGATATATCCATACTAATACTTATATACCAATAATAATATAATATACTAATAATATAATAAAGAGGAAAGATTTTTTTTGTTTGTTTGTACCGAATAGGCTCTGAAATTAATGGACCGATTTGAACCTTTTTTTCACTAATAGACAGCTAAATTATCATGAAGTAACATAGGCTATAATTTATTTTCAAAAAATTAGAGATCCTTAAGAAAATTGCAATAATGTAACCCAAAGTAGCAAAATTTTGCCTTAATACATTATTTGGCGTGTGCTGAGAAAAATATTGATAATACATAAAAATTATATACTACATGATTAAAGTACTCCTTATTCTCTAAAAAAAAGTCCCCGAGGGAACATATCTAAGTATCATAGTCACAATAGTAGCTTTTGTGTTCTAAGATTTATTTAGATGGCCGGCAGTAGAAACAAACGTTGGTTACATTCGTATCGTAGTATTAATTCTTCCTTACTATAATATTCTAAATGCGGAAGAGTGTTTGTTTGTTGTTTTGACAGAGCTACGGATCGACGTGATTTTTTCCATAGGTATAGTTCAGAACCGTGACGGTGACATAGGCTACATTTTATCCAGGAAAATCAAAGAGTTCCCGCGGGATTTTTTAAAATAAATCCGCGCGGACGAAGTCGCGGGCATCACCTAGTAAAATATATATTGGATTCAAGTCAGACCGTACACTAATAGTGTTAACAGTTTCTTTAGAATAGTTAGGACGAAGTTAACGAATTTTCGTACATACTTTTGTATGTACAAGTTAAAGCTAGACCGTGCCTTGGCCGAGAAAACTGTTATAACGCTTTCGCCCGTGACGAAGTATGAATTTTCCTTTATTGATCCTATTTCTCAGTACGGTGGACATGAATGTGTTCAGCCATAGTTTAGATTTAACCACGTGTTCTGGCATTTTTATGGAAGGAAGCTGTAAAGATAAAAAACCAAACATGACTCCATGTCAGAGAACCGCGGTCACATAAAACCTGCGCGTAAAAACAGACTGTCCCGGATATCGGGAACGATGATTCACATTGAGACAATCGCGTATAACCGCACGTATGACAGTTCTATTGTTCGACATTATTTTTCACTGAGGTTGTGTAATACCTAACCTACCCCACCCGTGCGTAGGTATAATATTACCAGTTTAGCATACGTAGGTACTAACGTCACAAAAATCTGTTTTTTCATGTTAGCTAAAGAATACAAAATTCCTTGCCTTTTTGCAACTTGCCATGTATGTTATGTTTATTTAGGTCAAAACTTGCAAGATGAATGTTATAAATATTTTCCGGTTTCCGAATGAGCTCAAAATATTATGATATGGAGCTGGAAGATAGCTATTGGAACTCTGTAATAAAACGACGTAACCCCACCGAGTTTTGAATCGTTATATAATAAGCCTCCCGACTGTTTTGGAAACAAATCACCGATTTTAATGAACACCCCAACATGATGCGGGGAACCAGTAATAGGCATTTAAATTGTATCCGAGTGAAATACATTAACTGTCGGATCATTGAATTTGAAATTCCTCAGTGCAGTCCGCAGTAGAATTGCAGCAGCTGATGTTGTTTTAAATAGACTCGGGTCTCATGCAAATGCCAGGTAATCGTTGAGGTTCAATTTTGGTCCGTTAAATAGTAGGGAATGCAGAGAGTTATTTCAGCAGCGGTTGTTGTGGTGTAATTAAGAAACCATTAGTGAAACTATTATATGGGCAAGGCGCGTCTAGAAAAACAAATAAGCTTGGAAATCAAGCAAGAGATTTTATTCATGCAAGGAGGCTAAATGACTGTGAAAAAATATTGTATGGGCACTGTCCCCACCGGACTGTGCAAAAACTGTATGGGCACTGTCTCCACCCCCCAACAGACGTGGCACTATTTTTAATATTATTGTCCCATAAAAAGACATAACCATTTTCAATCCAAATATGACTAGGGTTTTTTAAAAAAAAAATACGAAAGAATTACGCACGCTGAAGTACGCGCGCGCAACGCAGGCGACAGGCGCCGCAAGGGTCCGCCCGGAGGTGGTCAGGGGGAGCGCGGGCAGCGCGCGGCGCGGTTTTTTCTCTGCGTCTCAGAAACGCATCTGCATCTTACAATAGCTTTTTTCTGGTTGGTTAATGCTCCTGTATGTTCTTTTTATAGTTGTAATTTACTAAACTGGTATCCAAAACACTTCTCACACTGAAAAATGAATAAATAAATAATTCTAATTCGATTTGCATGAAAACCCTAATCCTACGGCGGATGTCGTCACAATAAAAAATCATCAGGCTACTGTGATATATTAACTGATATACGTTTGAAATCTGTTGGTGGGTGGGAACAATTTTTTGCATCTTCTTCTTCTTCTTCTTCTTTATCAACCGATAGACGTCCACTGCTGGACAAAGGTCTCTTGCATGGACTTCCACAGGCCTCGGTCTTGCGCCGCCTGAATCCAGCGGCTCCCTGCGACTCGTTTGATGTCGTCGGTCCACCTGGTGGGGGGTCTGCCAACACTGCGCTTCCCGGTGCGGGGTCGCCACTCCAGCACCTTGGGACCCCAACGACCATCAGCTCTTCGAACTATGTGCCCCGCCCATTTCCACTTCAGTATCGCGACTCGCTTAGCTATGTCGGTGACTCTGGTTCTCCTACGGATCTCCTCATTTCTGATTCGATCCCGCAGGGACACTCCGAGCATAGCTCTCTCCATCGCCCGCTGAGCGGTCCTGAGCCTACTTATGAGGCCCTTAGTTAGCGACCATGTCTCGGATCCGTAAGTCATCACTGGCAACACGCACTGTTCGAAGACTTGAGTCTTCAGGCACTGAGGAATTTTGGACGAGAAGACATCTCGGAGCTTCCCGAACGCAGCCCAGCCGAGTTGGATTCGGCGGCTGATCTCTTTCTCGAAATTGGACCTACCTAGCTGGACTGTGTGTCCCAGGTAAATATACTCGTCGACAATTTCGAGTGCAGAGTTCTCAACAATTACTGGGTGGAGCGGTGCATGAGCATTGGACATGATTTTCGTCTTGCTCATGTTCATTTTCAGGCCCACCTGTTGAGAAACCCTGCTGAGATCGTTGAGCATTGTATTGAGGTCTCTCTGAGTCTCTGCCATGACTACTATGTCATCGGCAAATCGCAGGTGAGTGATGTACTCGCCGTTTATGTTGATGCCAAGCCTGTTCCAATCCAGAAGCTTAAAGACGTCCTCCAACGCAGCGGTAAAGAGCTTCGGGGAGATAACGTCTCCCTGTCGCACTCCACGCTGCAAGTGGATTGGCCTCGTAGTCTGGTCCTGTATACGTACTGACATTGTGGCGTTTTCATACAAGCACTTCAACACTTGGATATACCGGTAGTCAATCCGGCATCTCTGCAGCGACCTCAACACAGCCCAAGTTTCCACCGAATCGAAGGCTTTCTCATAGTCCACAAACGCTAAGCAAAGTGGCTGGTTATACTCTTCCGTCTTTTGTACAACCTGCCGCAGCGTATGGATGTGATCTATGGTACCAAAGCCTTTTCGGAATCCGGCTTGTTCGGGAGGCTGGAAGTCGTCGAACCTACGAGCGAGACGATTCGTAATGACTCTCGAGAACAACTTATAAACATGACTCAACAACGAGATGGGTCTATAATTCTTCAACAAGGTATTAGGTTCAAAAAGGGTGACTTTTTGAAGAACAGAACCACCACGCTCCTGTGCCATGCTTCCGGCGTTGTGCCCTCGTGGATGACGGAATTGAACAATCGCTGAAAGATCTTAAGTACCGGTTTTCCACCCGCTTTCAGGAGTTCCGCAGTGATTCCGTCATCACCATAATTCCGCAGTGATTTTTTGCATAGTCATTTATTATTTTTCAAATCAGATTCCTATTATTTGGATAACTCTAATACAATACCAGTGTAAAAAATTGTAAAAAGAATCTACAGGTCTGAAAGAAAAGACTGAGATAAAGATTATCAAAGTTGTAACCATAGGTTGTAACGTTGTTGTAAAGCGTCATTAAAGATGATCGCTAAAGTAGACATGAATGATACAGTGTATATTGAGGCTGCGATCTATAGAGCGTACTTTGACTCTGCTCGAGACTTAAGATAGACTTAAAATGAGACACAAATTTATATTCTGAAATAAATCTGTCTCGTTTTAACTCAGTCTTGATTCTGAGCTGAGTGAGAATGCCATCTATAGATCTCAGCCTTGGACCTAAAACTTCAAGAGACAATATTAAATACCTATTTATTTCATAGTAGTCATAAGTGAATTTTATCATGTTTTTTTTTTCTTATGTTCAAAATAATTTATTATTTAGCATCAAGCGTGTACAACACTAAATTTATTTTAATAGATAGATAATATATATTTTCTATTACTGATCTGATATTTTTTCTATAACATTTTTATTTAAATCCATTAAAAAAAGAATAAGTAAGTAATTATTAGTATTATTAGTTAAGGAAAGGCAAAGAAAGTTATGAAGTTAGGTCACAAAATATATCAGTTTAATAACTATCATGAAAAATCATAAAGTCAGCTTCTGCGTCTGCAATGCAGCTGTGCATTTAATACTAAATACACCGCTCTGTCAGCAATCTACACCCTAAACACTCCACAAAAGTGCACTGCAAGGACTTTTATGCAGCGTCGTTCTCCCGCCTGTTTTCACGACGGGGCTTTTTAATTTCACCCCTGCCTTGCAATTATAACTTGCCAAGTATGTGCAAAAGCGATTACTCCCCTATCCGCTACCTGGGGCATCGTTTCCTTTTCCATGCTAGATAAATGCGCTAAAATTGTAAAACTAGCCGCACGCAAAAAGCAAAGTAAGGAACTGAACCTAAGCAAATTTAAAAGCAATGCTTTCTTTATCAAAGTAGCAGACCACGTATATTCTATTATTTGCTATTTAGTGTAGGTACACCTTGACCTGTATTTTTAACCCCTGACGCAAAAAGAGGGGTGTTATAAGTTTGACGTCGATGTCTGACTATCTGTGTGTGTGTCTGTCTGTGGCATCGTAGCTCTCAAACGGATGGACCAATTTCAATGCGGTTTGTTTCATTTGAAAGCCAGTTTCCTTGCGCTAGTTTTTAGCTATGTTTGGATAATATCAGTCCAGCAGTGTAAGAGTATCAGCTCTTTTCCAAAATGATGTAAGGCATTTTTGGCGTATGATTACTTGATTAAAAGTGCTTCACGCGTGCCATGTCGGGGGTGTTTTAAATTTTCAATTAACACTTGTTTTAACTTTTCTCTTGCCATGGGTTGCATGGGAAATATCGCTCCTTAGCGATAAGGCCGCCTATTGCTCTCAGTTTTTATTACTTTTTATGTTAAATAAAATGATGTTTTCTTCTTTTTTGGTGTAAAGAATATTTCATTCATTTACGTTTATCTCTCAGGTCATTAAAGATTAAAGCGCAGGTGTTTTGTAGGTACAAGAAATAACAAGCTTATTGTGACTATCAGAGAAGGTGCAGTAAGCGCGTGTCGAAGGCAAGATAGACACAACTGTTATCTCAGGCACTATTTGCTAAACAATATTTCGGGGGCCATTTACTTATCAATACAGAATGCCAAGCCTAGGTCCGAGTCGTAAAATAAACAAGTATGCAACGGAATAATATTGTTACATTATTATTTAAATAAACAAAGCTACAATCTGAACATAATAATTATGTATGGTATTAACAGTTCTTACTGAGATAACGATAATTTAGTAAAGGCCTTAGTAAATTAATCTGTTGATCCCATTTACTATCATTAACACGAATTATCTTTCACTTTCAACAGGAATTCAGAATGCAAATATTATAAGCTCGTGCAACCTTGAGGTTACATTATTGCTATTTATAATGATTTACGAATAACATTATCAGAGTTAGGCTCTTCAAAAATCTCGTGGAATCACTTTTTAGAGTTCCGTATCCAAAGGGTGCCAACGGGACCCTATAAATAAAAAAATAAAGGGGGCTCCCATCCCATACATGGAAAAGGAGTCGAAATAGATTTTATTTTTTTTTACCTTGAAATTTTGGTATATTATGTACTATATGTGTATGTCAATTCGTTGCTTCGTTGCTTCGTTGCTGCGTTACAATATGAAAACAGGACATCGGCATCGGGAGGAGGAGTCGATCTCCGAGTAATAAAGGTAAAACGTTGGTTTAATACTCAAAAGGTAAGACAGTATTTCGCTATTACAAGCAAATATTACAGTGAACGTGAGCAAGGTAGCCGAGAATAATTGATAACTTAGTTTAAACAACTGGAATGCTTTAGTTAAAGTAACTTCAACGGAACTTGGAACTTTTATCATCCAAGTTTACAAGTTTGGCACTTACAATGTTCGAGCAAGAGGCATAACTGACAAGTTTATCAAAACTGTTGAACTGATTAATTTGTTACATAATTTAAACCGAATTATGTCTATGTTTCTTTAAGGCCCGCTTGCAGAAAAGCTGGGTTATCCTTTTAAACCAGAGTTAGCTGCTGTTTTGACAGATTTCGTATAAAGCTTCTGCCAAAATTACTAACCTAATTCGGCGTCTCTGCAAGTGGGTTAAAAAGTTTTGTCGTGTTAATTTCCGTCTATTTATGGCAAAAGCAATTAAAACACCATACCTACTCGACGCGTCAAAAGTCACAATTTATTAGTGTATAACTCTTATTGAACAATATTGTAGCGACATATTGTACTTAAAGATCTAAAAATAAGCTCAGATCAAAATAATCTTAAGCTCAGATTCAGTATCATCAGTGCAGGCTTACAAAGATGAATGCCATCATTTGACCACTTTTTAGACCAAGAAAGAGTTTCATTTGGCCAAATATTTTAGTCAAATACAAGTGCAAAATACCAGAGTAAATTCCAACAAAACACCTGGCTCCATTTTCCTGGGCGTGGATAAATGTGAATATCGCTGTTCGTTACGTGCCCGCCTGTTTGCATTTGTCAGCAAAATATGCGCAAATAAACCTATATCATTTGTAACGTTTAACACGCACGCAGCGTTTGCTTGCTTTGCTTTATTAATAATTTCAATACTCGCCAATTATCATTTGCATTTAATTACAACTTTAGCTTCATTCGAGCTAGTTGGTTCATGTTTAGTTGCCAACAGCTGTTATACGCAAAATTGCACGCGTGGCGTTATATTTTTCAATCAACACGATGGACTTTCTCAGAATCTTCTATAAATCTGTAATTTTACAAGGCCGCTAGTAATTGTTCTAAGAAAGTTTTAAGAATGTATAATTTATTATACATAAACAATGATTTTAACATTGAATATTCCGCCAATTTTAGACATTGAAAAGCAAATAAAATATTCAATTCTCCTTTCAACGGGCGGTTTAAATATTTAGGCCACCGCCAAAGCGCTATGGAAGTCGCAATTGAACGAACCTATCCACCTGCATAAAATATACACACTTGAAAACCCATTTTTGAGCCGTGAACTTTTGTGATACTTTTGGTGATAAAATTCCACCACCGTGAGATTAGAATAATTTAACCTGGGTTGAACAAAATAATATAAAGAAAGTTAAAAAACTTCAATGCGTGAATAAAAAATGCAATTCTCTAGAACAAAATTATTCGATAACTGGGACACAAACAACATTTCTAAGCGAGCGTAGGATGGTGAGAGTGCCTCACTCTACTGAATACATTTCCTCACTCTCATAGTCCGAAGGGACGGAAATCTTACACGACCGGAGAGGGATCAGATCCGAGACCTGGAATCGAACCCGGGACCTCGTCATCCGCAGTTGAACATGCTAACCACTAGATCCACGAGTAAATTTAATAAGCAAGCACTGAATAATAATTATGGAAAGTAATACGTAGGTACATAAAAGCTTTCTACTGAACCCCGGCCATTTACCCGTAGCAGACGGCAAGATCTACGTCCGAGCTAATTGCGTGCCAGGAGTGTTGAGAATTGCAGTAGTTCTTAGTACTTCACCAACTACTTAGTGCAAGTCGCCTGTAGATTATGTGCCACGGAAACAGCGGTAGGTTTCTTCCTAAAACCTTGTAGAATAATGTATCCTTACTGGCTGGCTCATTTTTTGCGCAAAGGATCAGCCTGGCTGTCCAGCGCGGAAATGCAGCCAGTATTCTTGGCACCATTCCACGCGAGCATGATTTGTATACTAATTAGATTAGTTTAGCTATAAGTTTTTTTGTAACATTTTAATAAAAAAAACATCCTTACTAATATTATAAATGCGAAAGTGTATTTGTTTGTAGTTTTGTCTTTCTATCACACAAAAACGGAGCAATGTATTAACGTGATGTTTTGCATTGAGGAGGACTTGGAGATTGACGTAATATGTTACCTTTTATAGTATAGTGAACTCATAATCCTTATTTTTGTTTTGAGGTACTATTGTAGAATTAACACCTTCAATAATAACAGCCGTACATTAGCCAGATCTGTTTAAGTTTTCATTAGAACCTCTTAGAGTAGAGAATATTTCGTGGTTAAGTAACATTAAAACTTAAGCTAGTTTTGTATATTTACCCATACATGCGGTTAATTTTAGACTATAATATCTTATACAGATTCCATTTTAATGATTCTCTTATTTGTATTACAGTTGTAAAGCGCTCCCTAATTCAGCCTTTAAGGGTTATACAGTATCAATATGGCGGTGCAACCCGCCTTTGTGCGCTTTAGTATCAATTTCAATATTACCAAGTAACGTTTGACCGAGGATTTTTGATGTGTTGGCAGATTTTCAATTCGAAAACTGTCAGAACTTTGAATTTATTCCCCGGTAAAACTTTGTCGGCGATGGTGGAATTGGCACTTAGAAATACAAACAAATTCTGCCTTTGGAGAAATAATTTAATCAGTCAATACGACACCAAACAGAAAAAAATGGTACATCAACAGATAAATAAGTAAGTATGTATAACACCTTCATCAAGAATTAACGCATACATCGATTTACTTGTATTTTTGCACATTATTTCAGATTTCTCACAGTCATGATCAATTTGCCAAGCAGAATCACCTCTTACAGATCACGTTTTATAGAACAATCGCGTCAGTCTACGGTTCAACAGAATGGTCCTAATTATCCAACCGTAGTAAATTTGATGTTATCAAATACCAAAGGCGCATGAGTGCCGTTGGCTTTGCGGTTGTCCTAATCAGTATCGTTATCAGTATAACTACCGCTATTTGCAGCTATAGATGTAAACAAGAATTTAACTAATATTTTTGGTTGCACCGTTTTTTAAATTACATATTTATTTATTTAAAAAAACTCATAGGTAATTTTCGAACTAGCTACTGCTAGTGAGATATTAAAAAAGTGAGAAATAATATTTTAAAGATGTACTTTGTAAACATTGTTAACTGTATGAACAATTCTCCTGCTGATAACATTGTCCCAACCACCGATGTGTATGCAGTACTAGATTTGTGGTTACGCACACTTACCATGTTCAACTGAATTGTGCTGAATTCACAACACTACAGTTAGTGTGGCCGTGGCATGCTTGTGAATGGAAAAGCCAACAATACCTATATTCAAGTAACAAACAAAAAGTATAGTGATTATAGTGAATAATTAGATAACAACATCGTAATTCGTAGCACTAGCTAAGAAATCAAAATAAACATATTTCTACATATATTCAAATAATTTTATAATACGAACTACCGAGCGATATTTTCAAGGATATAATATGCCTCCCGCATCTCGCACACCGTTCACGCCCCTGCGACCCGCGGCCGCGTGATTAAATGACGATTTGCAACCTTATTCACCATGCCGGCTCTCCTCTCTACCTCAGCCAGCGCAATTCAAAACTGCGACTCAGTTCTTATTCCGAATTGCCGGTACATAGAATTCCTTGGTCCCCACAATAACATGCAAATACCTACCATAAATCTAACTAATGAAGTCTAATAAATATATTTATTAATTTCAATTCGGAAATTATTTTAATTTGATATCATTTACATCGGCATAAAGGCGTTACAACCCTCTTTGGAAAAAACTTTGTGTCTAAGTGCCTACTGACTATATTCTTAGATGTGCACTCAACAATTTCTCTAAAATCAATTTAAATTAAAATTTTTTGTTTCTGTAAAAAGTTTAAAAAAAAATCTGCGACAACTCAAAAGCGATCAGTTGCAAGCTTCAAAAAAGCATAGTTTGTATTGCTTCACGCTAACCTCTTAAAACCTTCAAGGTGAGAGAAGACATTGTACTTTATTTTATAAAGCTGAGCATTCAATTTACAGTGTAGGTTTGATTTAAAAATCAAGATAATAAAAGTCAAGCGCTTCTGTAAAGTTAGGTTTAGGAGGCCACCGCTTGTATTCGATTTTGTTTCGGGAAAATTGTTTGGCTCTATTTAAGAGGTTATCCCACACTTTTATTGAACTTTAAAATAGCAATGAAATGAAAGCGTGGTTGGTTCCCGACCTTTTATTTTATTGCTAAAGTAGTAGCCGATGAGATGTTCTGTTTCAACTCCGCTTTCCAATTCCTCGATCTTAATGAGGCAGAGATACTTACTTACCCATTTAAAACGCATAAACAAGATGCTGGCGATTGATAATAAAATTAATATTTGGACGTAGTTACGAAAAACGGATCTGTAGAATCTTCTGAATATTTGATGATGATTCATCGACACGCTGGGTGCCAATGGTTGCCAATGGGTGCCAATGGCACAATATTGAAAAGGTGTATTTATCCAACAGTGATACAACAATAATAGAATAGAATATAATAGAATGGAATGGAATGGAATGGAATGGAATGGAACGGAATGGAACGGAATAGAACAGAATAGAATACAATAGAATAGAAGTATTTTTTATTCAAATAAACTTTTTTACAAGTGCTTTTGAATCGTTGATGAGTCTACCGCTGGTTCGGAATGCCCTTCCTGCCGAGAAGAAACAGCAAGAAACTCGGCGGTTGCTCTTTTTAAAACAAGTTTACAATACAGTATTAAGTGTATTCAGTGTTTCCACTATGAGGGGAAGATCCAAAAATGCATAGCACTTACTATTATTCAATACATATTAAGATGGGCAGACAGAAAGTAGCCCCATTCCCGCCGGCGGAACCAGTTCACGAGCATGACGCATGACCTAGCCGTTGCTTCGCTCAACCATATTTGACGGACTGTAACAAAACGCATCACACGACACCACCACCTGTTTAAAGAGAATAAAATGCATTATGTATATTATTTTGTTAATTTAGTTATACGAGTGTGAATTCAAAACATCCATTGGCATGTCTATTTTCTGTTGGTTGACAATAGGTACTGGTTACATTGATAATAATACATTATACCTATTTAATTACTAACCACGGCCATCCGTAATGGTCGCAAATAGAATCACTATTGCATAATACAGTATACCTACATACTAATATTTTGATGTTTATTAAGTTACTAGCTGATGCCCGCGACTTCGTCCGCATGGATTTAGTTTTTAAAAATCCCGCGGGAACTCTTTCATTATCCGAGATAAAAAGTAGCTCTCCCGGTCTGAGGAACCACTACTACATCCATTACTATACCCATGCAAAAAATCGCATCAATCCGCTGTTCTGTTGCGACGTGATTGAAGGACAAACCAACAAACAAACACACTTTCGCATTTATAATATCAGTAATGCTTTATTATAACATTTTTTATAATTGTCAAATATTTTACCATACTTAACCAAAGACAAAATTACGTTTAGCTGTCATTTGCGTTTTTGTTATACCACGTTTTATAGTGACTTGACGGAAACGCGGTCGAACTGGATAAAAAGTATCCTATGCCCGTCTCCTGGTTCTAAGCTACCTCTCCACCAATTTTCAGCCAAATCGGTTCATCCGTTCTTGAGTTATAAATAGTGTAACTAACACCACTTTCTTTTATATCTATATATACTAGCTGATGCCCGCGACTTCGTCTGCGTTGATTTAGTTCATAACATCCCGCGGGAAATCTTTGTCACCCTCCAGGTTATCAACTATACCTATCCAATAAATCACGTCAATCCGTAGCTTTGTAGCAGGAAACATTTGATCGTCTTGCTCGCGGCATTGTTAATGATGATTCAAAGAGAAAACATATTACTGATGATGTTATCAATTACGTTAAACTATAATTTTTATAATTGTTTTTACCATAATTTTCTACCATAATTAAACAAATACAAAATTACGTTTAGCTGTCATTTATCTACGTTTTGTTCTTCCACTGTCATTTTCGTTTTTTATTCCATGTCAGATGCATTTTTGTTATACCAGGTTTTATATTGACTTGACGGAAACGCGGTCGAACGGGATAAAAAGTATCCTATGTCCGTCTCCTGGTTCTAAGCTACCTCTCCACCAATTTTGAGCCAAATCGGTTCATCCGTTCTTGAGTTATAAATAGTGTAACTAACACCACTTTCTTTTATATATTTATATATATATTGTTAATTTAGTTATACGAGTATGAACTCAAAACATCCATTGGCATGTCTATTTTCTGTTGGTTGACAATAGGTACTGGTTACATTGATAAACTAGTGGTTCGCCCCGAACTGAGACCTCGCGGTAACGGTATCCCATGATTATTCATTCAATCGATACATGATAACCAAAACTGACATTATTATTATGCCCGTTTTCACCAAACATACCTAAATCATCCCCTAAGTAGGAGTCTCTTAACGTAGGTAGCTCCTAAATACAATCCTAAGTCCTAACATCCGTCCCAATATCCTTTTAGGTGTCCCGTACAGGATCGTGATAAATAAGTTGACAGAAAACATCAATCACCTAACTTATAGGTAACCCGTAAAGGTTAGGGAACGTTAGTGAAAACATTGAATTATTTATCAAACATTGAATTTAACTCGTAGTTCCATGGGAATAGTTACTGACTGCGCCATCTATTAGCATTATTGTGAAGCTATGTTGATGCTATATGAATTACTGACGCCCATTAAAAATTAAATAATCTCGTTTCTTTATAATATTCATATAATTTTAGTATTTGTTGTTCAAGTACAGGATATAAGTGACCTAAAAACATAAAATCAGTTTGAAAATCCATAGCGGATTTTTCTAGAGAGCGTCTTCAAGCGAGCGTATAAAATCGCCACTTTGAAAGCCCCCCATTTCGTCAATTTTAAGGGAAAAATTAAAAAAAAAATATTTTTGTACTCAGTTCAAAATTATCTTTAAAATGATACGTAACAATTTTATGTAACGCGATTTTTTTTTTTTTACTTCGCATTCGCTTCTATGAGAGCCCCCCTGAAATAAAGATTTTTATAACTTTTTAAGCCATTTTCGGCTGGAGGCCATCGGTTTACATATTATATCTAAATTTGAAGTAATTACGTTCAGTAATTCAAAAGTTATAAGGCTCTGACAGACGGACGGACGGACGGACGGACGGACGGACAAGTGCAAATCGCCCTAGTTAACTCAAAGACCTTCGCTTCGCTCGGTCGATAATAATACATTATACCCAACGATGTTAATTATACCTATTTCATTACTAACCACGGCCATCCGTAATGGTCGCAAATAGAATCACTATTGCATAAAGTATACCTACATACTAATATTTTGATGTTTATTAAGTTATGTGATTTAATCGCGGTCGTATTGCGGTGGCCTGCCAATTGTGAAATTGGTCAGTTTACCTATTTATAAATTCAATAATTTAGTGTGGTAATTAGATAGTCACATTTGCATATAAAATTGTAGGTTTACCGATGCTAATACGGGTGTACGCAAATGTGTAAACTAAACTAAAATGACAAGAGTCCATGGCTGTTAGCACATCTATGGATTCTCGGGACAAAAATATTATATTTAAATATTCGTGTTCAGAATTTATAATAATAATAACGTTGTACTAATTGTATTTACTTATCGGACGGTGCGGATGAGGGCTAGACGAGAAAAAGTGTAAGATTTTTTCCGTCACGACCCTCATGTGTTCGCCTTCGTTTATTAGTTATTACACACGTTCCGTCATAGCTTTGGTGGCGTAGCGGCTAAACGAAGGAGTGAAACTATAGGTTCGGGAGTTCGAATCCAGACTTCAGATTATTTTTTTTATTTTTATTATTAATTTATTATTAAAAGGAACTTGGTTTCAACCGAGTATTCCATGAAACTTGCGCATTTTTTTTCTTGACGTTGCAATACCAAAACTAATGTGAAATTGTCTATTCTAGCGCAAATGTTTGAATATATTATTATTTATGTATAATATTATGCATCTTTCGCTATCTTCACTATAATATGCTACGAAGCTGTAGCAGAGATACGGTTTCGTAGCGTCGTTTTTGTCGTAGCGTTGTTATAAGGTTGTTAGGTATAAACTATTCTTTTCTCATACTAATATTATATATAAATGTGAAAGTGTGTCGGTTTGTTGGTTTGTCCTTCTATCACGCCGCAACAGAGCTACATAGCAACAGAGTTTAGTTGAGGAGAGTGACATAGGCTACTTTTATCCCGGAAAATCAAAGAGTTTCAATTAGAGATTTTAAAACTAAATTCATGTGGACGAAGTCGCGGGCATCAGCTAGTCTTTCATATCGCTAAGTTAATTAGACTCTGACTTTAAAGGTTATAAAGAGTTTAACATGACTACAATTACTATAGTTATCAATATCTGAGATTACTTTGGTCCACAATAACTATAATATCTCATTATATTTACAGATTTTGTTTAAGCGCCTGTTATTCATCATTTCTGTATGAACAAAGCTTCAGAAGGAATTTAATAATTTGTATGTACAGAGAAAATAATTCCAAGAAAGAAAAACAAGAAATAGGAAATTAATATAATTCCTGCTTTGAAGAACTCCAACTAGTTGATTGTTAATTTATCTTTCACTCTTCGGAAATTAAATTAAAACCGAGCTTATTGCAGAAACTAATTACTTGCCTGTCATTGGATTTGATCTTAGCAAATTGAGCTTTAAGCTAGAAGAAAATTTAGACTTAAGTAAGTCAAAGTCTGGTTGTAGGTATGATATCCGCTCTGGGATGGCATTTGTAGCTTAAATCGTGGCGGTTACGGTTGCGATAGCCGTAGCGGTAACGCTGGCGATGGCGATGGTGATGGTGATGGTGTTGGGATTGGCGATGGCGATAGCGATGGCAATGGTGATAGCGATAGCAATGGTGATGGCGGTAGCTATCAACGAAACGGTAGCGAGGGTTTGAACAAAAATGTCGAAAAATTTACGTTTATTTTCTGTAAGAGAAAAATAAAATGAGAACCTTCATTTTAGGTTTATCCAAATGACTTTCAGACATTCTTATTGGCATTTCCTGAACAGCCTAGGAAGAATCCTGATGGGTAACTCTCGCAACCCGGCACTCTTCTGGTTGCTGAGCTTCTCAATCTGGTTCTTTATCACTACAATTTTCTTTCCAAATTGGCTATAGAGTCACATTTTAGTGACTTCATATTTATAAGCGCATGTAAAGCATACACTGTATTTGAGTGTACTTGTCTACTATTTTACTATAAATTAATGAATTTCATTTACCACCCATTATTGTGGACCATCAAATGGTAAGCATAACAAAAGGACCGAGAAATAAGCGTGCTCTGCAAGACCCAAAGTAAAGTAAACGAACGAATTCAGTGCCACAGTCAAGCTCCTTTGAGCTGAAAAGTTATAATAAATGGAAGTCGTATATTTCTCATGGAAATAGTTTTCAACGTGCAGTTGCATTTTTCAGTTAACAAGGATTTAACTTATTTTCCTTTTAGGATTCCATAGTAAAACAGCAAGGAGTTCTTACAGTTTCGCCCTGTCCATACGTCTGTCCGTTTATCGGCGATTTCACTTAAAGACTAGGGGTACTAAAAAGTTGTTATTTCGCATGATTAAACATATTAATCAGGCCTACAAAGTTGTGAAATAAAATCTTGAAAAAAAATTTTTTTTGGGTACCTTCTCTACACTTAATCTTGCAAAATTTTTTAAGACAATTTTTTAATACACGCGAAACCATAAATGAGACAGCAGTTTTACATTATAAAATTTGAAGGAGGAAATGTAATATTCTTCCGTCTTACGTATTTACTTGTTCCTCTATTCGTAGACTTGTCTCAAATCCTGCGACTTGTTGAAAATCATGCGTCATACTATTTTGATTCTTGAGCGGGCTTCCACATTTCTATTGCCCATATTTCATGTCATACGTATTCACAATGACAGCCCAAATGCCACCGAAACGCTGGTCTCGAGGGGATAACTGTCATGCCTCGAGTGTTTGTGTGGTTTCAAGAGGGGGTATTAAAACAGAGCCTTCTAAATAGCAGTACATCGGGAGCTGTAAATATCAATGATTTTACTGTCGTTAACAGGTAGACTTCCACTGATTGATATAGGTCAGTTCTAGGGATTTCCATACTCTAGTCTTTTGCCTCTTTGCGACTCGTTTGATATTTTGTTCTGAGTTTTGCACTGCTGAAAGAACATTTTACCCCAGGGAAACATTTTTACTCTTTATGCGTGAGCGCTTAGCGGTGCCGCTAATAAATAGGAGTAAATCGGGCAAGGTTTGTGTGTTGCGAACTTTTGCTTCTTTTAAATTGCACGCAAATAAATAGACGCATTTTAACGTTTCCAACAAGTTATTTTACTTGAAAGGCACGTTTATTTGGAGGGGAGAGGAGAATAAGTCAAGTTCAACCTTGGCTAATAAGTATTTAAAAAAATCACACGCGTTAATCACAAACATGATTAACGCGTAGGTACCTACTTCATACATTTAGTTTGTTTTAATTTATGTCGAGCATTAGTTAGGAAATCGTTGGAACATTGATAAACTTATAACCGTACGGTATCGTGTCGGAAGGCTTAATTACCTACTTGTTTGGTTAAAGTTCGCCCGAAAGGGAAGCGGGCGGTGGTCAAACTTCCAACGCACGCAAGGTCGCGGGTTGAAATACTTAACAAACATCTTTGTATGTAACGATTTTAAACTTATTTCATGATTGAAAGAGGCATAACCGAAAGTCCACGATATTCCATGATGTCAAAGCTCAATCTATCTTCTATATATGAATACCGGAAATAAAAAACGCTTCAAGTGCCAAAACAAAAACAATTAAGAATTTGAATATGAAATTATAGCCCATGTTAGAGAACAGTTTCTGGATTTCTTTTGATGTCATTTCCATTACCACACCTATATGACTTTAGAAAAGTAACTAAAAAGTACTATACTAAAGAATTGACTAAGTTATTAATATACTTTTCATTAAACTGAAGAAAATCTTAAGTACTTCATGTAATAACTTTAAAGGGGGTATATGTGCCTTGCATCTTGTTATTTTATAAGATCTAAGTTCCTAATAGTATTAAGCCTTGGTGCTAAGGGTCATAACCACGACATTAAACACTAGGGATGTGACAAAATATTATTTTATTATTGTTAAAACACTAGCTATTACCTATATTATGTTAAATTTTTTCAATTTTCCTGTGAAAAACTGCGTCGATTTATAGGTCTTGAATGAAGGAGAAATTCGTATAAAAGAGCATGCTATCCCGTGGGACCTGATTTTTTTTCCGGGATGAAAGTAGCTTATGTGAATCTCTAGGTCCCATAGTATTACCATGCAAAAAATTAACTCAATCCATTGCTCTGTTGCGGCGAAATTAAATGACAAAACAAAAACCAACAAACAAACAATTTCGCATTTATTAGGTATATAAGTGAGGATAAACATTACAATTTCACACTAATTAGTTATTAAAACACTAAAAAAAGAGAGGATAATTTTAGTAAACAGAAAAGTAATTCTAAAAAAGTGAATCATCTATTCATTTTCTATCTTACAATTTGCTCTTAATCTAATAATCTTTAATCTTTTAATTATTATAGACTAATCATTCAAAATAGACTGATAGAAATTCTTGTGTGCTTCATTTCGTAGGTAGGGAATCATACCCAACAGATCTTTCTTCTTTTCTGCTGTTATTTTGCTTTTACACTGTAGCTTTCTTAACGTATATGCGCCTATTTGCTTAAGCGTCTGTCCTCTCTTCAAGAGATTCACGCATTTCCACGATTCCAAAGTACTGTGGGTTTCTTTCATTCGCACAACAAAGGGATGCACGCTGTCAAATTTTAAAATATGTGCCTTTGAAATTTGCAATGTACTTGAATTTATAAAGGTATCTGCCGCCAGTTTAAAATCCAAGAAATCATCACCAGTCATTGTTACGACACGAAATGGTTGCTTTATCTGAGTGTTTTCGATGACATTCTTTATATCATCGGGTACCATGCAGTTGGACACGCGTTTTCTTTTTTCGATTAATGCAAAGTCTCGGTCGCATGACAGAAACGAGTGCCCGCTGATTAAAAATTTGTGTTCAATAGTTTGAAACACTTTTTTATACGTTAGGTACGCCCACAAAAATAAAAACATTTTGTTTTTGTTTTGGCCGCAACAATTGTCACTCCACATGATTAAATTGTTTTTGTTTAATACCACGTTGTTGTTATTCAATAATTTAAAAACGCATGATGCAATCTCATTTCCTCCCCTACCCGTGATACTCTCGTTCCAAATTAACATGTACCCATCGCCTGTGTTTTCAACATGTACTCCGAGATTATAATTGGACAGTTGACGGGAGTAGTACATAGCACCATGAGTAAGGGTTGGAGTGACAATTACTTGCTGTAAATCCATGGATGTTACTAATGTGGTGCTGCTTGGCATTTGTGATTTCTTAATGTCATAAGACATTTGCATAGTAGCTCTTTCGGCTCTTCTTTGGTGAAGTTCTAACTGATGTTTATGTATTGTTCTGTTGCTTGGGTCCGAAACCATTTTTGCTGCAAGTAAATCACATGTAGCGCATGTGTCTGTTCGCTTTTGACCAAATTTTGTATTGGGGAAAAATTTCTTGAAAACGGAACTGTAATATTTGTAAGTTACGACAGTTTCCGGGTGATGTAATTTATATGCTCTGAAAAGACGATGAATATTGAGGTCGGGGCTAAGGTAGTCTTTTTGTGACCTCGCACGTCCATAATGACTCTCTAATCTAGGGAACGAATTTATGTGGTCTTTTACGTTATTTTCATCACTCTCTGTTTTCCTATGTTTTTTCTTGTTTCCTCTTTTTTCAATATAATTTGTGTGTCCTTCCTTTTTCCTTTTAACTAATACCTGTAGTTTTTTTTGCGAAACCGCGAATATATCGACAAACGTTGCTTTGCAAACATTAACAACATTACCTTTTCCATTTGGTACAACATAATATACAGTGCACTGCCGTTTGCTCTGTTCTGGTGTTTCATATTTACCGTGCCTCCTTCTTTTTACTGGACTCAAATGTATAAGGCTCATTAAAAAGGTTGATTGCTTTTCATTATCAGCTAAACCATAATTTTCTTGAAATAATTTTAATTTGTGGTCTGCATCGAGAGTTTTGCATTCATAACGGCATTTGCAATCAGCCTGAAAAAAAAAACAATATTAGAACCTGCTTTAGCAAGCGAAGTTGCATCAAATTGGTACAGATTTATGTAGGGTGTCTTCAATATAATTTATTTGATAGGATTATGTATTTTACGAATAGATTTGCTATACCTATTATTATTATTGATATTTTGATATTAAAAGTAGAAAGCAATTAAATTTTTAAAACCATTTGTAGCTAAATATTTTAGTATATACTTTAGTAATGTTACAATTTACGTATTAGTACTCTATTTATTAACTTATTTAATTAAATCATCGGTCCGCTTTATCTGTAAAAACATTTTGAGTACATGTATTAATATGCGATACGATAACAATACTGCACAGTGCACATCCCTAGCGTTACATGCCGCGCGTTTGGCCGTTTAAATTTGCTGTTTAATCTGAAATAATAAAAATCGAATTACCTCATCTCTCGGCGGTTTTTTCGCAGGAATTAGCGTTCCACGAGATGTGGAATACTCTTTTCCAGCATCCTTTAATGCTTTTTTCGCAACTTGCTCACTGTTTTCACCCTTTTTTCGCCTTTTTTTGCCCTCACTCGCAACAACACAAGGTGTAAGAGCCGCCATTTGCATATTACTGGCGTCTCAATGGTTTGGAACTTAGATCCTTTTAAAGAATAACGCTCCCCGCGTCTTGTACCCCCCGCTCTGTTCGGATGGATTTATGTGCCAGTTAAATAGCAACTAGGCACTTATTGCATATTTTAGGGCAATGGCGATGGCACATACTATACATTTCTGCAATAAAAACTAAAATAGGTTTTGTGGCACTTATACCCTTTTTTATTTCCAGTATTCATATTATTATATAAAAATCTCGTGTCACGATGTATGTTCGGGATAAACTTGAAAACTACTGAACCGATTTTTATCAAACTTCCTAACGATCTGTAATTTGTTCCAACTTAAAAGTTAGGATAGTTTTTTCTTAATTATTGATTACTAGCTGATGCCCGCGACTTCGTCTGCGTGAATTTAGATTTTAAATTGCCTCGGGATCTCTTTGATTTTGCGGGATAAAAAGTAGCCTGTCACTCTTCAGGTCAACTATAGGTATCCTTGCAAAAAATCACGTCGATCCGTAGCTCGGGTGTGATTGAAGGAGAAACCATAGTGTGATGGTTATATATAATATTTACATATAAAGTGCAAGTGCATATAGTTGACGTGGTTTTTTACACAGGTAATGTTGAGGACCTGGAAAATAACACAGGCTACTTTTTGTCCCGGGAACATACATTTAAACGACCGCGCCACTACAAAGTCTATAATTTATTGTTGATTTTTCGATAAAATTTAAATGGGACCACCTGGGACCCTTTGAAACAAAAAAGAATTATTCAAATCGGTTCAGGTGTCGTCGAGTAATCGGTGAGCATACATAAAAAAGATTCCGTTAAATTGAGATCCTCCTCCTTTTTTGAAGTCGGTTAAAATAATAATAAAAATTAGTTTAAATTCAACGAAGTTATGGAGTAAAACAGTCAAAATAGTTCAACCCCTGTCTCAGAGAACATCCATCCATCCATCCATACATCCCTATACTACAACTACACAAACATACATCCGTATACAATATACATCCATCCTCACAATTATTAATAATATTAGTGGGATAAGTAGGATCGAATATAGTTAATGTAGTTATTGGAGGGGGAGGATACAAACATACATACATACATGCATACACACATATATATGTACATACATGCATGCGTACATACATACATAAAATATACATACACACACACACATACATACATACATACATGCATGCATACATATATACATACACGCATACATACATACATACATACAAACATGCATACAAACATGCATACATGCATATTACCGCATAATTTAAGGATAAATATGTGAAAAGTAGGGAGCGGGTATCCCGCGGGAACTGTTTGTTCTGTGCATATATACATACACGCATACATACATACAAAAATGCATACTTGCATACATACATGCATACACACATAGATATGTACATACATGCATGCGTACATACATACATACATACATACATATATACATACATACATACATACATACATACATACAATATACATACAGACAATATACATACATACACACACACACATACACATACATACATACATGCATGCATACATACAAACATGCATGCATGCATATTACCGCATAATTTAAGGATAAATATGTGAAAAGTAGGGAGCGGGTATCCCGCGGGAACTGTTTGTTTTTCCGGGATAAAAAGTAGCCGTTGTTACTTTTCAGTTCCTCAACTATGCCTATCCCAAAAATCACGTCAATATGTAACTCCCTTAGCACATAATTGAAGGATAAAAATGTGAAAGTATCATACGAATATCCCGCGGGAACTGTTTCTTTTCCCGGGATAAAAAGTAGCCTTTTCACTTTTCAGGTCCTCAACTATGCCTATCAAAAAAACTATGTCAATCTGTAACTCCGTTGGCGCATAATTGAAGGATAAATATGTGAAAAGTAACAAACGAATAACCTGCGGGAACTGTTTGTTTACCCGGAATAAAAAGTAGCATTTTCACTTTTCAGGTCCTCAACTATGCCTATTCAAAAAACAACGTCAATCTGTAACTCCGTTGGCGCATATTGAAGGATTAATATGTGAAAAGTAGCATACGAATATCCCGCGGGAATTGTTTGTTTTTCCGGGATAAAAGTAGCTTTTTCTCTTTTCAGGTCCTCAAATATACCCATACAAAAAACCACGTCAATCTGTAACTCCGTTGGCGCATAATTGAAGGAGAAATATGTGAAAAGTAGCATACTAATATCCCGCGCGAACTGTTTGTTTTCCCGGGTTTAAAAGTAGCCTTTGTCACTATTCAAGTCTTCAACTATGCCTATCCAATAAACCACGTCAATCTGTAACTCCGTTGGCGCATAATTGAAGGATAAATATGTGAAAAGTAGAATACTAATATCCTGCAGGAACTGTTTGTTTTCCCGGGATAAAAAGTAGCCTTTGTCACTTTTCAGACCCTTAACTTTGCCTATACAAAAAAAACACGTTAATATAAAACTCCATTGCGCGAATTTTGAAGGACAAATGCGTAAAAAATAGCGATGCTATCCCGCAGGAACTGTTTACTTTTCCGGGATAAAAAGTAGCCTATGTGCTATTCCAAACTATAATCTATGTCTGTGCCAAATTTCAGCAAAATCGGTTCATTAGTTGTCGCGTTAAAGAGTAACAAACATCCATCCATCCATCCATCCATCCATCCAAACATCCATACATCCATCCTCACAAACTTTCGCATTTATAATATTAATAGGATAGGATAGGATTGATATTTGTTATTGCAAATTAAAATATGTTAATTACACGACAGTCATATATACAGCTCAAGACTTAGGTTGCTAAACTCGGCGCGGCGAAACATGATCCCTATGACAGTTCGTGTTAGTGATGGGTCGTGTCTTTGGTCGTGTCGATAATTTTTTTTTAGACAAAGGCGTGGCTTGCATTCAGCCACGTTGGTAAACATGTTTTAAAAAATATTATAATATGCATTTTTAATGTCCATTATGTTGTTGTTGTATTAATTTAAGATTTTTGGCATAGATTAAGTAGGTAAGTAAAACGAAAGTTTCCAACCTTGTTATTTTCTAATAATGTTTAACCCGGTAAACACGTTTTTTCTATATAAGTATATTTATATATATATATATATATATTATATATATATATATTATAAGTATGTTTATATATATACTTTTACTTCAATCTCACTCTTTTACTTTGCATCATACTCAAAATAAATATTGTTTCAGGTTGTGCAGCCAGGCTTAACACCACTCCGCCATTTACAGCCAATAAAATGCTGACATTATTAGAAAAAGCTTGTAGTGAAGTGACTCCGGATAATTGGAGGAAAGTCGTAGAAAAGACCAAAAAACTTTGCTACGATGATTGGGATCGAGATGTGCGATACGACACTCTTGAAGATCAACCATTATTGATAAATGTAGGTGACAGCAGTTGCAGTTCAGATTCCGAGTCTGAGACGCAAACACTCATGTCATTATCAGATTCAGAATAAAATACAGAGTGTAACAAAAGTAAGTGATAATACTTTAGGGTGTGTAGTGTCCCTTATATAGATTTCACTGGCAAAGTAGCAGCGCTAAAAGCAAAAAATTTTTTTGTGATTTGCATGGGGAAGCTCATGTGGCCCTTGCCCATACAAATCACAAAAAAATTTTTTCGCTTTCAGCGCTGAGTACTTTCACTGTAAACTATATAAGGAACACATGCAATTATAAAGGTTGCAATAAATTACACCCTTGACCCTGTGTATGTAAATAAATAATTGTTAAACAGATTTTGTTTCATTTCATTTTGTCCTATAGCTGTTATTTTTTAATTTTCTTGGGTATAATATAATCATGTGTGTATGTATGAATGGTATGATCGTAATATTCTGTTCCATTCCATAATATATGAACTAAAATGTGAGTATGAAAAAAATTGTGCACTCGTTTCCATTACCGACATTTTTACTTGCCGCCCTAGTCGATAAACGTCACACGACGTAAGTTTTGCAGGACGTAAACATAAATTCAGATTGAGATAACTTCTTGTAAATGTTAAGAATTGTTAAAAATATCAACGGAATATCATTACTAATGGTATAAAGCTACGTAAAATTTATAAATGGCATTTTTAGACGCCCCCAATATGATCCCAATTTAATGGTGACGCCACTACAATGTTATATGGTGACATTAGCTGTCAGTGTCATAGGGATCAAGTTTCGCCGCGCCGAGTATAGGCAACCTAAATCTCGAACGATGTTAGATTGCAAGATATATCTTAACCCAAATAGGCTTACTTATCTTACTAATCCTTACTAATTTATAAATGCGAAAGTGTGTTTGTTTGTTGGTTTGTCCTTCAATCACGCCGCAACAGAGTAACGGATTGATTTTATTTTTTGCATGGGTATAGTTGAGGACCTGGAGAGTGACATGGCTACTTTTTCCCGGAAAATCAAAGAGTTCCCGAAATTTAAAAACTAAATCCACGCAGACGAAGTCGTGGGCATCAGCTAGTAACTTATAATTTTTAAACATTTAAGCAAAAAAATTATATACTTACCCACCATCACATAAATCAAGTCTATAATGTAGGTTTGATACTACTTATTTAATTTTTTTTTATTTTGCAAATTGCATGGGTACGGTAGAGTACTTGGAGAGTGTCATTAGGCTACCTTTTATCCCTCAAAAGAGGGTTCCCGCGGATAATTAAAAATTTAACTTCATGCGGATAAAGTCGCGGACAAAAGCTAGAAGTAATAAATAATATATTAATTAATACTAGTAGAGTACATGAAAATGATAGGGTTGTAATTTTCTCAGCAATATCAAGGCAATTTTGAATCGTAACACAATATCGCTACTTTGCGCAATATAGGTAAATAGCAGTAGGTATCAGGTTATAAATCACCGCAGACGGAGTTGGCGATGATCCAAAACAATTATAATATCTGGTTTGCCGTTCACCTATCAACCTATTGATCCGGTCCTTTCTCTATGACTACAATATTGGGTACTTACGAAGCGTTTTACCAAGCTTCTACCAAACTAGAATTTATTATTTTTATATTTTTATAATGATTAGTTCTACGTGGTTGTCACAAGGAAACTCCTACAATTATATGAATAATGGAAAGGGGTTACGACCCTCAGCAATGAGGAATAAGATGCAGAAAGAGGTAATAGCACAAACTCACGGTTCTCTACGGCGCTACAGAAATTTTCATATGAAAAAATAATTCAACGAAGTCGTTTCGTTCATGATACTTGAAAAGTCGACAGTTCTGACCTCACCCGTTATTGTTCTTCAATATTTTTTTAGAAATAAATAAATAAATAAACTTCACAAACAATCTTTACGCATAAATTGAGAGAAAAGAGAATTTTATTAACATGGCAAGAATTATTCTAACTAAAAAACTGAGTGACAACACAACACGTTGTGATGCTGCAAGTTAATTTATTTTATGAATTTAAAAAACACAGATGCCAGTAAAGTACTTAGCTACTTACTAAAAAAATGGTATTTCAAACCGCAACATATCAGGGCCCGTAACATGCACTGATTTTTTTGTTAAAGACTCCACAGCGGCGACTCAAAAGCAATGACGCCGCACTGTGCAGCGTAGCATAACTTTAAGAGGTAAACTCAAACATATAACCTTTTTAAGCTAATGCATAGCTTTTATCGCGGGCTTTGAACTAGGACAAAGAGTTTGAGCGCGGCGACCGGATCAAGAAATTCCGTAACGAAAATAAATCTAACACCGTCGTTCAGTAAGCGTTCAACATTTTAGAGGTTCACAAGTAGCTCTGTTTGGCGCAGTGGGCGAGCGACCGCTTTCTTTACCGTATGGTGTATGATGTCGCAGGTTCGAATCTCACTCGCGAAGTAGTGACAATGCGCTTTTCTTGTTTGTTTGTTTTTAATTTTTTTTGCATAATCTTTATCATGCAAAAAAAATTGCATAAATATTATAATTGCATAAGTTGTTAAAAAATGCTATGCAATAGCTTTACCGCGGCAGTCCCCGAGTGCCACTTAATTTTTTTTAATTCTTCACCTAGGCGCTGTGTTCAGTCACGATCTTCATTCGTGAGCCGAATCACGAGCCGAATGAAGATCGTCTTATTTAAAATCTATGGATCATAATATTATGAAAAAAAAGTAGTTATAATTGATCGTATTTCTGGCCTGATGGCTTTTTCTTAAAAACGATGATGCAAACTTTTCTCGATAGAAAAAAATTGTAAAGTTGACTCTGTAAATACATAAACTCCCATCGTTCTCTGTTATGCATACATTTATTTTGGTAAAATTAAGTACAATTGTTTTTTATATGTTACTACAACAAATGGCTGTTTTAGATTTTATTTATTGCGACTGTTAAATTATAATGAAAAATATTAAAATTAAAACAGTCGCAATAAATAAAATCTAAAACAGCCATTTGTTGTAGTAAGATATGAAAAACAATTGTACTTAATTTTACCAAAATAAATGTATGCATAACAGAGAACGATGGGAGTTTATGTATTTACAGAGTCAACTTTGCAATTTTTTTCTATCGAGAAAAGTTTGCATCATCGTTTTTAAGAAAAAGCCATCAGGCCAGAAATACGATCAATTATAACAACTTTTTTTTTCATAATATTATGATCCATAGATTTTAAATAAGACGATCTTCATTCGGCTCGTGATTCGGCTCACGAATGAAGATCGTGACTGAACACAGCGCCTTAAGTGACGTTTCAATCTAAGATGGAAGCAGGCTAACCTGAAAGAGATACGGAAGTTCTCATTTAACGCGTATCCCTAATCAGATTCTAAGTGATAAAATAGAATAGGATAGAAATATTTTTTTATTTTTGAATAGTTAGATGAATCTACCACTGGTTCGGAATGCCCTACATGCCAAGAAGAACTTGGAAGAAACTCGGCGGTTGCTCTATTTCAATATAGTTCACAATAGGTACTATGCTATGTTTGCAGTGTTTCCACAAAGAGGGGAAGTTCCAAAAAAATGCATATTTTCAATTCAATACACGTTAAGATGGGCAGGCAAAAAGTAGCCCCATTCCCGCAGGTGGAACCCGTGCACGAGCATGACGCATGATCCAGCCGTTGCTTCACTCAACCATATTTACTGGATAACGTACCGGAACGTTTAATCAACACGCCTTGCCGGTAAGGTATTAACAGCTGAAGCCTCACCCCAAATTAAAAGCTTGATAATCATAATTAAGAATTAATCTTAAGTGTTTTAAACACAATACAATATTTTAAACACAATACAACACATTACAAACTTGACAACACATTACAAACACAACTTTTTGTATTAAGGAAACAATATTATGCAACGACAAATTTAAAACAAACCACGAGTTTTAAAAACAACGGAAATCCTAAGTTAAGACTGCGTTAGCATAATTACGTTTCTGGGTTATTTTCACAAAACGACTTTCGAAATTACACAGAATACTAGGGAGACTTGTAAAATAATATTCAATTCAGCAATTCTGTAGCGTGAATTTTTAACTAGCTGTTGCTACAATTTCGAGATATCTATCTATCTATCCTACCTTTAAACGAACAATTCTTGTATATATGTTACGGTAAATGTGATAAAATTTGATAATTATTAATAATGATCGGTAATAGGGAATATGCATGATTTTTTTTTAATTTCTTAAATTAATCATTTACATCTTTATAACATAGAAAAAATATAAATAGGTTTGAAAATAGTCAAATAATTTTTCAAAGTGAAATTTAAAACTTTGAATAAATTTGAGCCGTTCAAACGCCACCATTTAGCGCGCGCTTTTAATGACGTCATTCGACATGTCCCGTGTTTGTTTACTATAGCGTTTCTAGTACTTCATACTTATTTTCAGTTTTAATTGCTACACAAACCATGGAAGAAGTTAAAAAACCTTCTTACAAGTATTGTATGGTACCTAAGTACAAAAACACTATTATTAGTACACCCGATAGTGTTTTTTCGTTTTCCACGAGATGCGAAAGTACGAAAAAAATGGTACTTATAAGAAAATTGTTCATGTAAATCGGAATGTCGTATTTCTTCTTCTTCTTCTTTATCAACCTATAGACGTCCACTGCTGGACAAAGGTCTCCTGCATGGACTTCCACAGGCTTCGGTCTTGCGCCGCTTGAATCCAGCGGCTCCCTGCGACTCGTTTGATGTCGTCGGTCCACCTAGTGGGGGGCCTGCCAACACTGCGTTTCCCAGTGCGGGGTCGCCACTCCAACACCTTGGGACCCCAACGACCATCAGCTCTTCGAACTATGTGCCCCGCCCATTTCCACTTCAGTTTCGCGACACGCTGAGCTATGTCGGTGACTTTGGTTCTCCTACGAATCTCCTCATTTCTAATCTGATCTCGCAGGGATATACCGAGCATAGCTCTCTCCATCGCTCGCTGGGTGACCCTGAGCCTTCTTATGAGGCCCACAGTTAGCGACTATGTCTCGGATCCGTAAGTCATCACTGGCAACACGCACTGTTTGAAGACTTGAGTCTTCAGGCACTGAGGGATTTTGGACGAGAAGACATCTCGGAGCTTCCCGAACGGATGTCGTATTTATCTAATACTTATTTACAAGAAGTATATAAACATATCAAACTTGAGTGAGCTTTAATAACATAATATTACGTATAAATTATCATGATATAGACGTAAATTAGGAGTTTAGGAACACAGATGGTTATTTAAAGGTTATGTTTTGTTTTAAGTATTATTTAAACATATAAGAATAAAAATCTATGTTAAGGACTAAAATATACCATGTAACACAATAATTATCTTGCAGCTTTCACTCCTTTGATCTCTGCGCTCGTAAAATCGAGATTTGATACAAAATATGCTGACATCATAAATGCATCTATTTTCGGTAGATTATCCGATTGTGCTTTGACAAAAGCAGTTTCTGTCATCGACCTAGATTGAATACAAATATAAATTCACAAGTAATCACACAGGAATACAGTTTTAAACAATTTTTCTCACAAACACTGTATGAATATCGACGCCGTTTAAATCAACCGTAAATCAAATGACGTCACATTTCGTTTCGACCAATGGCGACGCGTTTTGTAAGTTTGAATTTCCCTCCTTTACTTTTCACTTTCTATATAATATTTTCTGGGTTTAAATAATAACTAAATAAAAAAATACCTTTTAAGTACAATGTTAAGGCAATAAAGAATCTAGAAAAAAATATTTGAGACAAATTTAAATTTTATGCATATTCCCTATTATTAATAATTTTCAATTAATCACATTTACCGTAACATATATATAACTAGCTGACCCAGCGAACCACGTACCGCCAACAAAAATATTTAGTGGTTGGTCACCCGATTCTCAGACCTACCCGATATGCACACAAAATTTCATAAAAATCGGTCCATCCGTTTCGGAGGAGTAAGGTAACTAACATTGTGACACGAGAATTCTATAATATATTAGATAATCTGAATCTCGGAAACGGCTGCAACAATTGTCATGAAATTTAGTATGCAGGGTGTTTCGGGTGCGATAAATCGATCTAACTAGGTTTCATTTTTAGAAAAGGTCGTTTTATCCGTGTTTTCAGGCAGTGAAAAACCCCTTACAATATCATTAGAATACGAAATAACCGAGCAAAGCTCGGTCACCCAGATATGTATAAAAGTTTTTAAAACTCCCATGGAAACTCTATTCTTATAAAATTTATAGTATGTACTTCTCAAAGTTTTAAGGTTATCTATGCCAAACATCAAGATCAAGCTATGTATTTACTCGGAGGGAGCTTTGCGACCTATCGTCTTTGCAAATTACTTTGGATCTCTTCTGATTTGAGTGAAGAAAATACGAGGATGGTCTCTCCATCGCATGACCCAGCCATTGCTTCGCTCAAAATATGGTTGAGCGAAGCAATGGCTGGGTCATGCGTCATGCTCGTGAACGGGTTCCACCAGCGGCAATGGGGCTACTTTCTGTCTGCCCGTCTTGACATGTGTTGAATTATAATTAGAAATAATTACGTATGCTTTTGTGGACCTTTCCCTCATTGTGGAAACTCTGCATACATAGAATATCTGTTAAGTATATTGTAAAAGTATTTTGAAAAGAGCAACTGCCGAGTTTCTTGCTGGTTCTTCTCGGCAGGAACGGCATTCCGAACCAGCGGTAGACTCATTGACGATTCAAAAGTACTTGTAAAAGTTTATTTGAATAAAAAACATTTCTATTCTATTCTATTCTATTCTATTCTATTCTATTTTCCGCTGACATTGACTATGAGCCTTCTTTTCTGCCCCAATCATTCTTTCATGTCATTATTATAATAACAACATACAACACGTGAGTAATACCTATCTTTACATACATTTTCATAAAAGCACATATTTTATATTTATCGAAGTGAATAAAGAGAAATAAATTAAAAATTACTACTAATTAGGTATATTTACAAAAAAATATACGCCGTCCAAGTGATCGCTAATGGGCATGGTGCCCAAAAAATATCTAATAATACAATAATACCTATCCTACCTTTTTCACATACTTACTTAATTTGATGACCATAGTAACGTAATACTGTTACAAAATATCAGTTATTTTTCACGGAAATTATATAAATAAAAATGATCATTGTACGCATCGATAAGGGTTTAAAAATAATAACGATAATACACGCAAGGGTGGGATGATAACATCGAATGAAAATGTCTAAAACGTTCCAGGGAATAATGCAACAGCTCATAAGCGTTCGTTTTTATCAAACCCTTAACATTACAAGAATAAAAAACCCGTCAAATGTGTATCAGGCTTTAGAAATGAGAGTTCTGTATATAGCAGCCTTAACTATTTTTATGTGTTACGCTATGTTTAATCTATCATTGCTTTCAGAATCCTTACTGCCTTACTAATATTATAAATGCGAAAGTGCGTTTGTTTGTTGGTTTGTCCTTCAATCACACCGCAACAAAGCAAAAGATTGACTTGATTAAGGGTATAGTTGCGGACCTGAAGAGTGACATAGGCTACTTTTATCTGGGATTTTTGGGAGGGATTTTAAAAACTAAATCCACGCAGGGAAAGTCGCGGGCCTATGCCACTCTCCATGTACTCAACTATACCCGTACAAAAATCATGTCGATCCGTAGCTCTGTTGCAGCGTGATTGAAGGACAAACCAACAAACAAACAAACAAACACACTTTCGCATTTATAATATTAGTATGATTCAACCTCAATTGCTATTGACATATTATGTAAACTATAATAAGCCTAGAAGCAGAACTGTCTAGCCATACTACACACATTTCTCAAGAGACGTGCAAGAATATTGAAATGACGGTGACATGGATATCAGTTTGAATTGAATCATCATCAGAAACATAGAACAACACAGAAATTTTCTGATGAAAAGAGAGGCTTCCCTTTTTTGTTTTCGACTACGAAACCCTTTGAGTATTAAACCGTGCTGGTTTAATACTCAAAGACGAAACCCTAAATATTGTATCAGGTCCACCCTCATTATATAAATTTTATATAACAGCAGTCCCATAATAGCAGATAAGCAGCTTATGACAAATGCTATGGTATCTATTAAAAGGAACACTCACTCGTTACCTTGACATGTTTTACAAAAAAAGTTTTAACGGACAAAAGGGCTTTTATTATTTAAGCATCAGGTGTTTATGGTATGCGTATAATATTTTGATAGCTTTGCAAAGTTGTGAGGTCTACTTCAGTCTGGAATAGTAAGGTGACCTAGAAGGACTGAGTCTCAAAGTAAGGTTTAAGCGGTTATACAAATCTATTTAGGTACAATTGTTTATAATTGTCGTGAGATTCATTCTCCTAAATTAGGCAATTAGTACAGAGGTGTGGAAATTAGTTCAGAAAGAAGTTGAAGTAAGGAAATACTACTACTACTAATCTACTACCTGATGTATATATAAAGTTACTCTTCAGTAACATTTCGACGTTATAAGCATTATTTATGTAAATGAAAAGGATCTATTCTTGTAAACCCATTTTGCATGAAACAGCCAAAGGAAAGATACGGCTAAGTAGCTCTTTCGCATCAGCGTCTCTTGAAAAATGATGTCATTATTTAAAGAATTTCAGCCTTGAATACTTGGTCGCTCGGAAGAGCCACTTAGATTAAGTATTCATACTCGTGTATGGGAACGTTTTTAGGGTTCCGTACCCAAAGGGTACCAACGGGACCCTATTACTAAGCCTACGCTGTCCGTCCGTCCGTCCGTCCGTCTGTCAGCGGGCTGTATCTCGTAAACCGTAATAGATAGACAGATGAAATTTTCACATATTTTGTATTTCTATTGCCGCTATAACAACAAATAATAAAAATTAAATTAAATTAAAAAAATTATATTAGGTAATATATTTCCGTGGGTACATGGAAATATTTTTATTTAATTTTTTTTAACGGAACCCTAAAAGAGCGAGGCCCGACTCGCACTTGGCCGATTTTTTATTTATTTACACGTTTATTACAATTTAGTAATTGAGCTGCACTTACTTACTTGGGTACAAGAAGTTTGTCTAGAAAAGATCAGGAGATCAAAGATTGTTAACGAAATAAGTAAAAATATACAAAGAAAGCGTTATCGCTTAATTTACAGGCGTTAGATCTTCAGGACTGTAATGTATCTTGAGGGTTATTAATAAATTAGTTAGCAACCGACCGCCGAGTTTGATTGACGTATTTAACATTGGCGACGAGTCGGGATTTTTTAGTACGCGTGCAAAGTTCAATTTTACAATGCCGTTCGGGAAAATCGAGCCATTCGATCTTTTTTCCGGGAAGTGGTCGTTATATGTTCGTCGGGTGGAACAGTTTATATTTCTTAATGAAATTAAAAATACACATAAAGTTGCCACGCTGGTGACATTAGTGGGGGAACGGACATATAACTTGATGTGTGATTTATGTGCACCAAATAAACCGGAAGATAAGACATTCGACGAATTAGTAACAATAGTGAAAAATCATTTAGAACCACAACGTTCAGTATACGTGGAGCGAGAAGTATTTCGTCAACGGAAACAAAAACCAGGCGAATCTATACTAGAATTCTTGCAACAGTTAAAACATTTAGCAACGGACTGCAATTTTGGCATTAATCTTGAAGAAAATCTATGTGAACAGCTCCTCACGGGGTTGAGAAGCACAGATATCAAAGCGAGGTTGTTGATCGATGCCAATATAACCTACAAAAGGGCGGTGGAGCTAGCTCTTGGATTAGAGGCTGCGGAGAAACATGTGGACCGAGTGAGCGGCCGCAACAGTATAGGCGGTGCATATTCGGGAGACTTCGGCGCGGGCACGAGCGGCGGTGCGGGCGTCGCTGGGTCGAGCGGAGAGGCGGGCGGCGAGGGCCTGCACGCGCTGCGGGGCGCAGGCGCTGGCGGGGCCAGGCCCGCAGCCTCTGCGGACCGTTGCTGGCGATGCGGCAAGGGCCATCGAGCAGATAAGTGTCGGTTTAAGCAATATAATTGTAATCAGTGTAATACTAGGGGGCATTTGAAAGTAATGTGTAAATCGGCAAGAAAATCGACCGAAAAGAGGCATAATTTTATGAGTGATGACTCTGAAAGTGAAATGTATAATATACGGGCGGTTTCAAGCGGAGACAAGCCGTATTTTGTGGATGTTAAGATAGGGGATAAAACTCTGAAATGTGAATTAGACACGGGCAGTAAAATTTCGGCTATTAGTGATAAGTGTTACAATAGTATGTTTTCAGATTATGCCATTTATAACGATGAAATAAAATTATGCTCTTACTCAGGCTCGCGAATCGAACCGATCGGGTTCATTCTAGTGGAAGCGAGGATCGGTAACAATCTTCAACGAAACTTACCCATGTACATAATAAAAAAACGGGAGCCGGCAGTGGCTTTGTTAGGGAGGCGCTTACGGAACAGATTGGACGCTTTGCGGCCGAATACTGCTAAAATCGTTACAGAGGCCCAAAACAAACAAATAGAACGTTCGGGCGGAGTCGTGCGCCAATTTAATATTGGAGAAAAAATAATTACTAGAAATTATTCGCCAAAAGATGATAAAAGGATCGAGGGAGATATCATAGAAAAAACGGGGCCGGTCTCGTACAAAATTATGCTAAATAAAGGAAATATTTGTCCTAGACACACTGATCAAATTTTACCATTGAGAAATAGTCGGTTCTCGTGGAACATTGGAACAGAACCAGAGCCACCGGCTGAGATAACTATTGATGATCAGTATGTAAATACAAGACCTAGGAAACGGAACGTGGACCACGAGGAGTCTTATTCACCTGTAGAGGGCGCTGATATATCCGTGACTCAGCTGGAGTCTCAGGAATGCGGGGAGCAAACGTCGACAGCCACGCCGCAACGGCGCCGGTTACAGCCATCCCCAACCTTATCGCCAGCTCCCAACAAGCTACCGTCGTCACCACTTCCAGGTGAAACCAAAGAAATTAGGGAAAGACCTAAGAGAGCTTGTCGGCTACGTAAAAAATTAGGGATATAAATATCCACCCAAATACCTACTAATTACTATTGAATAGAAGCATTCCATTGAGTCAGGTTCGGCATAATAATATATTAGTAAGTCAAACGGGCTAATTTTATTATAATGCATACAATGTCACTTTTTTGTGTTACAAAAAAAAAAATAAGAATTAAAATTAATACCTAGGATTGATAGATTTTAAGTACGAATACCATACTTGGGAAGGGAAAGGATATAATATGTAACTACGTATAATAGCTAGTGTGTAAGTAATTACTCAAAACCAAATGCTGGTAGGAAAGAGATGTGTAATGTATCTTGAGGGTTATTAATAAATTAGTTAGCAACCGACCGCCGAGTTTGATTGACGTATTTAATTTTTATTTAGTGATTTAAGGACAAAAACACAATTTCACAATCTATATATATAAAAGAAAGTGGTGTTAGTTACACTATTTATAACTCAAGAACGGATGAACCGATTTGGCTGAAAATTGGTGGAGAGGTAGCTTAGAACCAGGAGACGGACATAGGATACTTTTTATCCCGTTCGACCGCGATTCCATCAAGTCACTATAAAACGTGGTATAAGAAAAACGCATCTGACATGGAATAACAAAACTCAAATGACAGTGGAATAACAATATGTAAATGACAGCTAAACGTAATTTTGTCTTTGGTTAAGTATGGTAAAAAATTTGACAATTATAAAAAGTGTTATAATAAAGCATTACTGATATTATAAATGCTAAAGTGTGTTTGTTTGTTGGTTTGTCCTTCAATCACGTCGCAACAGAACAGCGGATTGATGCGATTTTTTGCATGGGTATAGTAATGGATGTAGTAGTGGTTCCTCAGACCGGGAGAGCTACTTTTATCTCGGATAATGAAAGAGTTCCAGCGGGATTTTTAAAAACTAAATCCATGCGGACGAAGTCGCGGGCATCAGCTAGTTAGGTATAATTATTAATATTTACGTATTTGTATGACGTGACCATCCAACGTAATATAATAATTAATTTTAGTACCATGTCATAGTTTTAATAGAGTAAAAACTTAACAAGGTAAAAGTTTAAAAACTATAACCAGACTACGGAAAACTGGATGTAACATCTGTCACAATTGTGTGTGTGTATTCACAATAATATATTTTTTTAAAAGAATATCAACCAAGTTGAACTTGACTTATATTCTCCTCTCCCCTCCAAATATGCGGAAAGCTTGTGCCAGGAGTGGGTACGACGATAGTGCAACGGGTTGGATTCGAACCTGCGACCTTTCAGTTTCAGTCCGCACCTTTAACCGTTGGGCTATTGAGGCATTGGGTTATTGTGTTGTAGTTGGGATATTGTGTTCATAGAACGTAGCATATGTCACCCGGGCGATAATAAATCAATTGACACTTGAAGTGAAACATTCGTCAATAGTCACACACATACATATATACATACACATTTTAGCAGGCTAGGTATGTCACCTTGCCTGCTAAAATCATAACCCTTCCTTTTGTAGTTTGACTGGAAAAAGTAAAATACTATAGTATAGCCTTATGAAAATATTCAGCAAAACTTTTTCACTTTACGCATTTGCAATAAGTTCAAGCGAAACCGTTGCTCTCAAGTAAAAACGTTTTCCAAAAACACCCTTGGCACTGAGCCCGCTTCCGACCACACTCTTTTATTTCACTCGTTTACCCACAAATCATTTTATTTTCCTCGTTACCAACATTTGTTTAACCCTGCGAGAGTGAGGTTAAAAATGGAAGCGTGGTGAATTGAAATGGATCAAAAATAAACCACAAGATTTTTTCGCAACGGTAATGGTTCTCGTGGTAACTTTGCAAAATCTTCGAGTTCATTTTTGTTAAAAATATTTTAATTCCCAGAATCTTTGCAATTTTTGGAGTTTACTCCTTTAGAATCGATTTTAGGCGCCCGGTATGAGAAAAATTTGAGCAGTGAAATCTGTTTTGAATGACCTCGTTACGTTTTTCACAACGATGCAAATATCTACCCTAACGTTGAGTAAATAAGGTTGGTTTTCGCTTGAGTTGTCGAATGCCCTTGTTACGTTTTTCACAACGATGCAAATTTCTACCCTAAGTTTGAATAAATAAGGTTGGTTTTCGCTTGAGTTGTCGAATGCGAAAGCGCTTTCGCTTCGGGAAGCCGAGCGCGTACCGATCGGGTCGGAGCGGCGCCGCGAATGCATTACGACGTTTTAAGTAGTAAACTCCAGTCGTGCGTCGGAGCTGACACACACACTTTTTTTTTTTAAATAAAATACTTAATATGAATCTGACAAAGTTATAAACTAGTTTTGATCAATAATGTACAAGAAACGAAGTCCCATACAATGAGCATACAAGATTGAATTAGAAAGAGCCCGTGAAAGTGTATGAGCCGAAGATTAAGTTCCCAGCTATGAGAAAGAAGCAAAAGAACATTTTTCTTCCAAACTTTTTAAAAATATTACGTACTTACATACCTACTCATACTTTTCTTTTTGAATTCTAATAACTTAAAGAAGCACAATGCAACGCTCCAACGTACTTAGGCGTTTTGACATCAGTGAGAACTTATTTTACACGGATACTATAAATAAAATTGAAGTATCTGAAGAAGTAAGTAACTTTAAGGAAATTATTGTTAGACTAAGTTATGTGTAACTTTTCGCAAATCTAACAATGCTTTCCAGGACACGTGAATTTTAATTTTGCTATACGGTTGATAAACGGTTGTTCATCAGATAATCTTTCACGATACAAGATACGTAATCTTAACTCTGCATGAGCCGATTTAACCCCATATCCCTCTCGCAGGGTTAGTTCTACGAGGAAACTTTAATCGTTACCCACAGTTGACATTCGTACAAATCGTTGTACTACAGTTTTCCGAGAACTAATTTCCTTAATAAATTTCCTGGCATGAGAGATTCTGCTAACATCTTTTAATTTCACGATTTCTTCGTATAGTTATTAATACAAGAACGATAAATTTATGAGTATACCATTAAAAACGTTAAGTTTTTATGAAGCCTAACGGAACTCCAACTCGGCTGGGCAGCGTTCGGGAAGCTCCGAGATGACTTCTCGTCCAAAATTCCTCAGTGCCTGAAGACTAAAGTTTTCGAACAGTGCGTGTTGCCAGTGATGACTTACGGATCCGAGACATGGTCGCTAACTAAGGGCCTCATAAGTAGGCTCAGGACCGCTCAGCGGGCGATGGAGAGAGCTATGCTAGGAGTGTCCCTGCGGGATCGAATCAGAAATGAGGAGATCCGTAGTCTCCTACGGACATAGCTCAGTGAGTCGCGAAACTGAAGTGGAAATGGGCGGGGCACATAGTTCGAAGAGCTGATGGTCGTTGGGGTCCCAAGATGTTGGAGTGGCGACCCCGCACCGGGAAGCGCAGTGTTGGCAGACCCCCCACCAGGTGGACCGACGACATCAAACGAGTCGCAGGGAGCCGCTGGATCCAGGCGGCACAAGACCGAGGCCTGTGGAAGTCCATGTAAGAGACCTTTGTCCAGCAGTGGACGTCTATCGGTTGATAAAGAAGAGGAGAAGAACGGAACTCGATGTTTTCCCGAAATGAAAAGTACAGACCTATATCCTATTTCACTTTCTAGGACTTTTTAGTACATCTATGCAAAAATCTAATCAATCCGTTCCTCGTTCGCTGAGTGTTTAAAGGATAAACCAACAAAGCAAACACACTTTCGCATTTATTATTATGATATATTATACGAGTTATGTTATTATGAGTATTACTATCTCACGACGGATCCAGACTAAAATTCCAGAAAAGCTATATTTTCCATCTAGAATGTCTCAGCTCTCGTAGTTTGAATAAGGCATTTACATTGTCTTAACTGCAAAGCACAACTTTCACAAGTCCCAACAAAATACGAACACTTTTCTCTAATAATTAATTATTTGAAACACGACGCTAATTGGAAGCTCGCTTTTGATTTATTTCGCAAGAGAATATTCTCAGTAAAGCACTTCGCTCTTCTGAACACATTTAAAGTTTCACTATTTATTGGGATGTTTTGATGTTGACGTCTGAGAAAAATATGGTTTTATTAGACAGTAAAACTTTATGACTATTTTTTAAAAAACAAAACGGACACCGAAGTCTTAACTCCTAAGCTATCACTGCATCGTCTTTAGGTATACATAGTTTCAAGCTATTCGCTTTACCAAGAATCACATAAATTGTCAATAACATGTACCCTTAAATTAAATCAACCTCCTCATATATTCAAAATATCTTTCACGTAACCTTATTAATTGTTGTCGGAAGCGTATAAATGTATATTTAGTGTCAAAGAAGAAAAACAAACTTTTGTGGCACGGTGTGTAGGTATACGGTTACCGTTGAGCGTGGGTACACCTCTCAAAGGGAAACGCTGCTTTATAAACGTCAAAGCTACGGTTGAATACATCGATTTAGACCATAGAGTAGCGAAACTTATTTATTATTATAATCAAGTGTCGAAAGAGTGTACCAACTAGAGACTTGGAACTTTGCATATCTATAAAATTCAAAACAAGTCTACGATACTTAAGTATCTTTGCTGTAAATGTCAATATTTCAACCCAGTTATAATGGAACACGATCACGTCGGGACGAGGAGGTCGGTCCCTTTGAGACCAACTAAGCTACATGTAAACTGATCGAAATATTGACTTTCTAACAAAGATATTTATCGTGCTATCTATTCGTTTTGCACATCATAACCAGGTATGTCATCAAACCGCGAAAGTCTCAAAAATAATTATTTTGAAACAATAAGCAAATATACCGACTATCTTTTACTTATGTTAGGTGCATTACGTCTTAAACTTCGTCATATTATTATGAATAATGCGATAATACTGATAAACAGAGTAAAATGTAACCGCAAAAGATAATAATGAATTTGTACATCAGTCAGATTAAGCTAGTTTTGAGGGGCATTGCTGTTCTACTAGTTTTATAACTCTTTGGTAGAAAATTTCAAATAAGCCCCGAAAATTTGTTTAGTTGATTCGCTCGGTTGAAGTACCTTCAACACTCACGGAGAGGTAAAATAGGCATAGCTATACCAACCTACTTTGTACAGAAACATTTCTGTTCTTATGTGGAAGTGTATACGGAAGTTTCAAGATGCATTCGTCCAAAATACCTGAATCTTAAAACGAAAGTCTTCGAGCTCTTTGACTTGGATTACGTAAGACTGGGTTTCCACGGCGGGGTTCGCGGCCCGCGCCCACAGTGGTTGCGGGCCCGCGGCCTCCGTAGAATGCAGATTTGTATGGAAAATGAAGTTCAATTTCCACGGCGCGGTTTGCGCCCGCGGCGGGCGCAGTACTAACGGCACCACACCCGCTGCGGGCGCGGGTGCGAACCGCGCCGTGGAAACCCAGTCTAAGTCCCTACTTTAGACCAACCCAATGAGTACAAACTCGGTGGAATTAAGTTTAATAGAGCTTAGCACCTTTGACCACCTACCTGCCCTATTATCGAACCCTGCTCACTACTTAATTTATTAATCATAATTTAGCACCAAATTAGTGAACCCAAACACGATACTTCTGCTGTAAGTTGTTGTGGTCAAAGTGTATATTATTGCAGTGTACTAAACCCATAAACGGCTCACTTCTGAAGACAGCTGTCTCCTTTCAGGGAATGGTTATGAGTTATAACCACCACGCTAACCCAATAACGAATTGGCAGACTTCACACACATTTGAGATCTATATAGAGAACGCTCAGGTACGCAGGTTCTCTCACAATGTTTTCATTCCCCGTTGAAGGGATATGATACTTATTTGGTTTAAACGCACATCATTCTGAAAAGTCAGAGATACTTGCCTGGGATTGAAATTCAAGTCACTCCGAAAAAGAAACCTAAGCCACAAGGCTATCACCGCTTTAGACAGATAAAACGGTCATAATATATCATCTCTTCAGTCGTAAGCTCAAAATACCTATTTATACCAGGTATATAACTGCAATGGCCACCCACTTAAAGCTGTCCTTCAGCAAATGTAGGTGTATGTAAAACAGACGTAAAGACACCACGTCTCACCCACACGACATGAATACCTTATTCAGAGACAACCGTGAGATCCCGCCAACTTGAGGCCATACAATGAAATCTTCTTTAGATTTTATAATATGATTTATATTAAGCTTTCCATTTTAATAATTCTTAAGCTCACTAACATTATAAATGCGAAAGTGTATGTTTGTTGGTTTATCCTTCGATCACGCAGCAACAACGAGTTGACGTGATTTTTGCACGGGCACTTTTATCACGGAAAATCAAAGAGTTTCCATAAGTTTTTTAAAAACTAAATCTTGAACTAGTATTATTATAAAAAATGTTACATATTTTAATTAGGTTTCTAATAAATTCATAAGCAAGTTCACTATGTAACTTGACGAAAGTTTAACTAACCTAACAAGGACTTGCTAACAAACTTAATAGGGAATATGCATGATTTTTTTTTAATTTCTTAAATTAATCATTTACATCTTTATAACATATAAAAAATATAAATAGGTTTGAAAATAGTCAAATAATCTTTAAAAGTGAAATTTAAAACATTGAATAAATTTGAGCCGTTCAAACGCCACCATTAGCGCGCGCTTTTGATGACGTCATTCGACACGTCCCGTGTTTGTTTACTATAGCGTTTCAGTTACTTCATACTTATTTTCAGTTTTAATTGCGTCACAAACCATGGAAGAAGTTAAAAAACCTTCTTACAAGTATTGTATGGTACCTAAGTACAAAAACACTATTATTAGTACACCCGATAAAGTGTTTTTTTTGTATTCCACGAGATGCGAAAGTACGAAAGAAAAGTGTAAGAAAATTGTTCATGTAAATCGGAATATCGTATATTTATCTAATACTTATTTACAAAAAGTATATCTTCTTCTTCTTCTTTATCAAGCGATAGACGTCCACTGCTGGACAAAGGTCTCTTGCATGGACTTCCACAGGACTCGGCTCCCTGCGACTCGCTTGATGTCGTCGGTCCACCTGGTGGGGGGTCTGCCAACACTGCGCTTCCCTGTGCGGGGTTGCCACTCCAACACCTTTGGACCCCAACGACCATCAGCTCTTCGAACTATGTGCCCCGCCCATTTCCACCTCAGTATCGCGACTCGCTGAGCTATGTCGTTGACTCTGGTTCTCCTACGGATCTCCTCATTTCTGCTTCGATCCCGCAGGGATACTCCGAGCATAGCTTTCTCCATCACCTGCTGAGCGGTCCTGAGCCTACTTATGAGGCCCTTAGTTAGCGAAAACAAATTAATTTGATATTATCCTTTCACTTTTACTTCTAGAGTACGGAACCCAACTAGAGTACGGAACCAAAAAGTATATAAACATATCAAACTTGAGTGAGCTTCAATAACATAATATTACGTATAAATTATCATGATAATAGACGTAAAGTAGGAGTTTAGGAACACAGATGGTTATTTAAAGGTTATGTTTTGTTTTAAGTATTATTTAAACATATAAGAATAAAAATCTATGTTAAGGACTAAAATATACCATGTAACATAATAATTACATTGCAGCTTTCACTCATTTGATCTCTGCGCTCGTAAAATCGAGATTTGATACAAAATATGCTGACATCATAAATGCATCTATTTTCGGTAGATTATCCGATTGTGCTTTGACAAAACCAGTTTCAGTCATCGACCTAGATTGACTACAAATATAAATTCACAAGTAATCACACAGGAATACAGTTTTAAACAATTTTTCTCACAAAAACTGTATGAATATCGACGCCGTAAATCAACCGTAAACCAAATGACGTCACATTTCGTTTCGACCAATGGCGACGCGTTTTGTAAGTTTGAATTTCCCTCCTTTATTTTTCACTTTCTATATAATATTTTCTGGGTTTAAATAATAATTAAATAAAAAAAATACCTTTTAAGTATAATGTTAAGGCAATAAAGAATCTAGAAAAAAATATTTGAGACAAATTTAAATTTTGTGCATATTCCCTATTGCAGACTAGATTTATTAACTTAGGCCTTGTCATTTTAGTTGTATTTGGACCAAACTGAGGTAATTTTAAGAAGAGCTTTATTAGCTCTTCTTAAAATTACCTCAGTTTTAGAGCAAGATCCCAGTGCCGCCAGACCTAAGTTATTTTCTCAGCAATTATTTGTGTACGATAGAGTACTGTTCGAATGTCCTTTCAGTACATGCGTACTAGCTAGATTGTGCCGACGGCCAATTTCCAGATACCAGGTGCTAAAGGTAGGTAAAAACTAGAATAACTTATCTTAAATTCTCAGGGCTGATTTTCATATATGTTTTAAAGAATATTGTAAAAATTAATAAATTAATACTGCCAGACGCTTACCGCCGGCGGTTACTTTAGCCAGACGCTTTGAAGCTCCCAAAAATATATATAATTTAAGTTAACTTATATTCTCAGTTCTGATTTTTATACATGATACTCAGGGAACTAAATTGCGATATTATCTGTAAGCTGCCAGACCTATTGGAAGGGTCAAACATCCCCCCAGACACACATTATGCGTCCCCATATGTATGAGCGCTAGAACATGATTCACTTGTTTAAGTGTGTGAGAGATAATATCATCATACTATAATATTATAAATGCGAAAGTGTGTTTGTTGGTTTGTCCTTCAATCACTCTGCAACAGAGCTATGGATCGACGTGATGTTTTGCCTGGGTATAGCTTGCAGAAGATATTGCAATAGTTCTCTCTCTCTAGATCCTAAGCTATACCCAGGCAAAAAATCACGTCGATCCATAGCTCTGTTGCAGAGTGATTGAAGGACAAACCAACAAACACACTTTCGCATTTATAATATTATAGTATGATGATATTATCTCTCACACACTTAAACAAGTGAATCATGTTCTAGCGCTCATACATATGGGGACGCATAATGTGTGTCTGGGGGGATGTTTGACCCTTCCAATAGGTCTGGCAGCTTACAGATAATATCGCAATAGTTCCCTGAGTATCATGTATAAAAATCAGAACTGAGAATATAAGTTAACTTAAATTATATATATTTTTGGGAGCTTCAAAGCGTCTGGCTAAAGTAACCGCCGGCGGTAAGCGTCTGGCAGTATTAATTTATTAATTTTTACAATATTCTTTAAAACATATATGAAAATCAGCCCTGAGAATTTAAGATAAGTTATTCTAGTTTTTACCTACCTTTAGCACCTGGTATCTAGAAATTGGCCGTCGGCACAATCTAGCTAGTACGCATATACTGAAAGGACATTCGAACAGTACTCTATCGTACACAAATAATTGCTGAGAAAATAACTTAGGTCTGGCGGCACTGGGATCTTGGACCATTTTATCTTGTTCTTATTACGGAGGCCAAAATAAATCTAAACTAGCGGCACGCTATGATGGCCGGTTTGACGTTTGTCCGCTCATGAAGTTCCGTATTAATTGATAACGACTTTGAAGGAAATAATTGTATTACTTTATTGACGATAGTGATGTGCAGAGATTCATAAATTTTATCGAATGTAGTTTTAGGTTTAGGACTCAAAATTTATTTATTAAATTGATTTCTAAAATGTATACAAGTGTAGAAAAATCAGTTTGCACCATTTAAGGGGTGAATGTACTTGTGAATATGAACAATTTTCACTATGTGGACAAACCTCTGAAATCGCAAAAAAATATCAGCTGTTTCATACAAAAGGTAAAATTTTTATTTTTATATGATATATACCACAACTCGGCATTTGGTTTTCTAAATTGAAAATTTTTAAAAATGGAATCTAATACGATCGTCACATAGGATCGCTGGCTAGCACAACTACTACCTCCGGCAAACTCGCGTCAATGCTCAATGCAAAACAAAGCAGTTTCGAATTGACGTTGCTTCGAAAAGTATAAACTGTCAGTGCAATGCGATTGTGATATAGTTTTGACCTGGCTTTGGATTTCAAATATTGATACTGCATTACTGTTGACCCTTGCTCGTTAATTTGGACTCTGTTCAAGCCCTTTGTTGTGGATTTCGTCGATATGACCGAACGTACGCAGAGAACTGTTCTAAATAGTCAGACACGTGAGTTCGTAATACTCCTTCGTAACTATTTCGATCGTGAAGCTCAAAATGGAGGGCCAATTTTACCTATAACGTCAGTGGTTGAACGCGTAGCTGATGCGCTTAATATTGGACAACGAACTGTTAGACGGATAACTAAAAAAAATATGGCGAGACTGGCACAGAAGAAAATAAACTTCACACACCAAAAAAGAGAAAACGAGCAAAACCAGTCGTAGGCATCGATAGCTTTGATGCCGATGCTATCCGAAGACATGTTTACGGCTACTATTTACAGAAGGAGTATCCAACAAGAAAAAAGTTGGTGCATTCACTGAAGGAAGCTGGATTATTCTTCGGTGGGGAAAGTTCTTTAACGAAGATTTTGAAGACCATTGGATTTCGATACAAAAAATGTAACAAACGCAAAATATTGATGGAAAGATTTGATATAGCGATGGCAAGGTATACTTTTTTACGGCAAGTGAAAGAAATCAAAAATTGGCAAAATGTTGTGTTCTTGGATGAAACATGGCTTAATGCTAACCATACTGTAGGCCGTTCTTGGAACGATGACACAGCATCATCTACTTCCAAAGTTCCTGTAGGAAAAGGATCGCGACTTATAATTTGTCACGCCGGAACCATCAACGGGTTTGTCGAAGGTTCTCTCATGGCTTTTGCGTCAAAAACCACTGGAGACTATCATGAAGACATGAATGGAGAAAAGTTTACTGAATGGTTTACCTCAATGTTGTGTAGCCTCCCTGAACCATCTATTATAATTATGGACAACGCCCCATACCACTCGATGCAAATTGACAAGCCACCTGCCCAATCCCAAAAGAAAGCTGATATCGTCGCATGGCTTCGTAAAAATGGCGTAGATGCAAACATGAATATGTTAAAAGCGGAATTAGTACGTCTTTTAAAAGAAAACAAACCAACCAAGATCCGATACGTCATTGACGAAATAGCATTAGAACATGGGCACAGAGTTATACGGTTACCGCCTTACCATTGTGAGTATAATGCGATTGAGTTGGTGTGGGCTCAAATTAAGGGATATGCTGCAAGACACAATACAGAACCCCCATTTACCACAAAAAAAATGCTAAAATTATTAGAAGAAGCTTGTGAACATGTGACTAAAGGAGACTGGGAAAAGGTTGTGAATAGAACTGTTAAATTAATAAGGGAAGATTATGAAAGAGATGTGAAAATAGATAATATTATAGAAAACGAACATATAATTATTAATGTAGGTGATGATAGCAGTGACGACAGTGAAAATAGTAGTATGGACGAATCTGATTAATTATGGCCTTTTGTGGCACCTTTTTTGGTATCTTTTGTATTCATATGTTTCTTGTGTGCATATAAAGTATGTATATTCATTTTCATTCAAATATTCAGTTCGTTCAAATAAATTAAATAAACATATACATTTTTATTTTATTAAACCTATTTAATCAGGTACAAAAACAAAACTTAATTGTTTTTTGTTCGAGAATAAATTGACATTCCACATCACTATTGTAATGTGTCAAACCGGCCATCATAGCGTGCCGCTAGTGTAGTTTAATTTTTACATTGAAACTTATTTGGATGTAGGTACACAGATCTATAGATAAATAAACGAATCTACATTTAAAAACATAGAAAAGAGCGCTAAGTGAGGATATTGTCGTAATAGGTTTGATACTAATAGAGTGATAGTAAAGTGCTCTGTACACCAAAGTCCAACTCGTTTGTTGGGACCACTTTATTTTGAAACCAATGCCGGCAGGCTGTGCTCCGTTCGCTCAGCTGTCCGCCGGGTTTTTTTGCCGAATGACTCAGATGCCGCGGTACTCGTGCCGCAGTCAGTGATTCCGGCAACATACTAAAGCCGCCGAACTACCCGCTTTACCCACTGACACTCGTCACTGCGTCGGTGGCTTGAGTGTGGTTTGTGTGTTTGGCAGACCACATCCGAAAAACTCACAAAGTTTCAGTGCAAAGCCTTTGGCAATCTGAAACGTTGTCCATTGAATCAAGATGACATGATTTCCCAAAAAAAAGCGGAAAATGTAGTGTTGGCAGACCCAGCACTAGGTGGACCGACGAAATCAGGCTAGGCGCAGGGAGGCGCCTCATACATGCGGCGTAAGACCGAGGCATGTGGAAGTCCATCGAAGAGATCCATGTTCATCAGTAGACGTCTATCAGTTGAAAAGAAGAAGATTTCTTTCATACAAACTATTTTTAAAGCTTTTTAGTGTCTTTAACGATTACAAAATTTTATATTATGTAGAACCGTAAAATCGATTTAAAAATAAAGCTCTAAAAGTTAACTCAATTTCGTCGAAGAAATCAATATCTTTGACTCATTGCTTTCTAATTGGGCCAGTTAACTCGATAAATAACAAAGACAACTCCCCTTGAGCGTTGACCCCCTTCTTGCCCCCTTCACGTTTCTTGCAAGTTTTCCGATTACTATCAACACGCCCTAATTAAGGTGGTAAAAGCATGCGACAGGCGATTTTTGGTGAGCTTTGTGAGGAAAACTATAAGTTCAATTTGAATAATTTCAAAGTAATATGTAATTTGGGTCTCTTATCTAAATTTACTTTGAGGTAGAAACACGATTGGAAAAAAAATTCTCGATAGAAAGTTTTCCCAAACTTTGCTCCAATAATCTCCTTTTTTTTCGTTTTAATCGGAAACGGTAGGTTTTATTCCTGCTATTTTTTTTATTTGTGTTGATATAAATATTTACTAAAAGCGGTTTGAACTATTTTTTGATTATTAGCATTCATAATTTTTTTTAATCAATTTAACACTTATTGAAGATTTTTTCAATTCCCGCCCCCTGAATCTATAACTTCCATCTCTTTCCTAGCACTGCAAAGTATATAGTCCCATCACTATCGTACAACCCGCCCATTTTTAACCAGTTAACTGAAGGCTATTGCCAGCGTTGGACGTGTGTCCGGATCTGCCAGGATAATATGCATTTTTTTTTCGGTTAGGAAAAAATTAAAAATGCCTTGATGGCGCTTGAAAATAGCAGGTTGTAACTACTCGGCGACCAAAAAATAAAATACGAGGCTTTTATCGTAAAACTTTACGAAAAGAGCACCGCCATCTATTGGTCATTGACTAAACGACTAAGCAACATGATATAAAATTGGTTTGTTAAAAAGTTCGACGGAAATATGATTTGCGTGTTGCCTTCGATTATTTCACAGACTTCTCCGTAGAGTGTCTAGTGTGGTGGCGAGGGTGACGGAGTGAATCCAATTGTTCAGGGTTCGAATTCTGACTTCAGATTATGTCTTTGTTTGTTTTTTTTTATTTACCATAATAAAATAAAATTGAAGTTTCTGCTTGTAATGTCAAGATAACAGGTTTATATAACTAAATGCATATTATGAAAGTAAATATGGTACTCTATGTGAATACTTAGTCTAGGTGTGTCGCGCTACTAAAGAACGAAAAAAATCAGCCAAGTGCGAGTCGGGCCTCGCTCTTTTAGGGTTCCGTTAAAAAAATTAAATTAAAATATTTCCATGATGGAAATATTTTAATTTAATTTTTTTAATTTAATTTAATTTTTATTATTTGTTGTTATAGCGGCAATAGAAATACAAAATATGTGAAAATTTCAACTGTCTATCTATTACGGTTTACGAAATACAGGCCGCTGATAGACGGACGGACAGCAGAGGCTTAGTAATAGGGTCCCGTTGGCACCCTTTGGGTACGGAACCCTAAAAACAGGCCAATGAAAATATGCCAGTGTGCGTGACATGCGCGGCGTGGAGTACTGAGCGTGCGTAATAATACCAGGTACAAGTAGTTCCAATAAAATGGGGACAATTATGTCATTAAATTTTTTTTTAAATTTCTTTTGCAGTGCTTGTGTTATTTGACTAGGTCACAAAAACAAAGTGAACTTATATAATAGAATAAACTAAGGACAGTTATTGGACTGTAAATTAGATTATAGAATTTAATTATAAGTAGAAGTTTAAGTTAAAATAATATTGCTAATTAGCCCTTAGGCTAGATTGCAGTAAAAAATAAGACTACCCTTATGTAATGGTGCCTTATGGTAGGAAAAAAAAAAAAAAATTTTTTTTAAATATTATATAAAAATAAAATTAATACTTTTTTATTTATTATCATAAAACAATAATTTTATTAATAATATTAACTCTAATGACTCATAGTATATAATATTTTGTATAAGGTAATTAGGGTTTTGTATTAGGTTTCCAAAATTTTAAAAAATCAGCACCATATTGAATTTATTTGTTACTAGCTGATGCCCGCGACTTCGGTCGGCGGGAACTCTTTGATTTTCCGGGATGCCTGTCACCCTCCATTCTCAACTATACCTATCCAAAAAATCACATCAATCCGTAGCTTTGTTGCAGCGTGATTGACGGACAAACCAACAAACAAACACACTTTCGCATTTATAATATTACTCGCAGCATTGTTAATAATGATTCAAAGAGAAAACATATTACTGATGATATTATCAATTACGTTTAGCTATCATTTTTATAATTGTCATTTTTACCATACCTAACCAAAGACAAAATTATCTACGTTTAGCTGCAATTTACGTTTTGTTATTCCACTGTCATTTGCGTTTTGTCAGATGCGTTTTTGTTATACCACGTTTTATAGTGACATGACGGAAACGCGGTCGAACGGGATAAAAAGTATCCTATGTCCGTCTCCTGGTTCTAAGCTACCTCTCCACCAATTTTCAGCCAAATCAGTTCATCCGTTCTTGAGTTATAAATAGTGTAACTAACACCACTTTCTTTTATTTATATAGATTGCACCGATGTCGTTCAAAATCGATATTTTGGGTTCCCTAGCGTCAAAAGAGAGGAAATGCTTGCCAAAATTTTAAAAAGTCAGCGCCATATTGAAATTCTTTGTTATTGCACCGATGTCCTTCAGAATAGATATTTAGGGTCCCCTAGCGTATAAAAAGACGAAATGGTTGCCAAAATTTTAAAAAGTCAGCGCTATATTGAAATTCTTTGTTATTGCACCGATGTCGTTCAAAGTCGATAATATTTAGTGTCCCCTAGCGTCAAAAAAGACGAAATGGTTGCCAAAATTTTTAAAAGTCAGTGCCATATTGAAATTCTTTGTTATTGCACCGATGTCCTTTAGAATAGATATTTAGGGTCCCCTAGCGTATAAAAAGACGAAATGGTTGCCAAAATTTTAAAAAGTCAGCGCTATATTGAAATTCTTTGTTATTGCACCGATGTCGTTCAAAGTCGATAATATTTAGTGTCCCCTAGCGTCAAAAAAGACGAAATGGTTGCCAAAATTTTTAAAAGTCAGTGCCATATTGAAATTCTTTGTTATTGCATCGACGCCGTTCAAAATCGATATTTTGGGTTCCCTAGCGTCAAAAGAGAGGAAATGGTTGCCAAAATTTTAAAAAGTCAGCGTTATATTGAAATTCTTTGTTATTGCACCGATGTCGTTTAAAATCGATATTTAGGGTCCTCTAGCGTCAAAAAAGAGGAAATGGTTGCCAACATTTTAAAAATATTGAAATTTTTCGTTATTGCACCGATGTCGTTTAAAATCGATATTTAGGGTCCCCCTAGCGTCAAAAAGATGAAGTGGTTGCCAAAATTTTTAAGTCAGCGCGATATTGAAATTCTTTGCTGACTTTTTAAAATTTTGGCAACCACTTCGTCTTTTTTGACGCTAGGGGACCCTAAATATCGATTTTGAATTACATCGATGCAATAAAAAAGAATTTCAGTATGGCTTTTTTTTATTTATTTTTTTATACATTATTATAGGCACACGCTTGACCACTATCACACCTGATGGAAAGTGATGATGTGGCCTAAGGTGGAACGCGTTTGCCTAGAAGATTCACTCTTGCTTTAATGATACCCAAATTGAATGTGTTAGGAAACACAGATCTCGGAAGAGCGTTCCAGACCCTAGCCATGCGAATCAGAAATGAAGACTTGAACCGCTTCGTGCGCGTGGATGGTATATCAACGATATAGGGATGGAAGACCCTCCGATGTCTTGCAGTGCGGTGGTAAAAAGGTGAAGGGGGGACAAGGTCGAAGACCTCCTAAGCACACTCACCGAAATATATCCTATAAAACACCTATAAGCCGGCAACTTTTCGGCGGTGATCGAGGCTCTGAAGTTTGGCTAAGAGTGATGAGTCCTTGCCAATGAGTTTCCTAGCTCGACGATCTACAGCATCTAGTGCCGCAAGTTGATACTTAGCGGAGCCTTCGAAGAGGTGACTGCAGTACTCCATGCATGACCTGATCTGGGCTTGATATAATGTAAGCAGTTGTTGTGGCCGTGAAGTACCGCTTCACCTTATTAAGGATGCCTAGTTTTTTGGCGGCAATCTTGGCCTTAGCTTCAATGGCTCTTCCAAAGTTTATAGTAGCCGAGATGTCGAGACCTTTGAGATCAATGTGGTCGGTGATTGGTATGGATATATTCCTGAAAGTGGGAGCCAAGGTGAAAGGGCTCCGTTTAGCTGAGAGCAGGCACGCCTGTGTTTTTTTAGCATTAAGCTCCACCAGATTGGCGACACCCCAATCAGAGACTTCTTTGAGTTTAAACTCTAGAGTTTAAACACTCAGAGAAGTTCAACATCGCCTCTCTGAGTGCATTAATCTCAGTGCTGTTTGTGCGTAGACTGGAATATATCTCTCCGTTACAGTGCTGTCATCTGCATACCCCAGGATGCCGGATATCAGCAAATCATTGATGTGCAGCAAAAACTCCGGCATTAATAGCCATAAGATCCGAAGAGCAGCCATCGAAGACTACTCGGAAGGACCGCTCACTCAAGAAGTCAGATATCCAGTCGCATAAGCTACCTGGAAGACCGTAAGCCGGCAGCTTACTAAGAAGGCTGTCATGCCAGACCCGATCGAAAGCTTTAGATATATCAAGAGAGACAGCGATGGCCTCTCCGTGTTTCTCCACAGCTTCACCCCAAACGTGTGTGGCATACACGAGTAGTTCCCCACAGACTGTTTTTGACGGAAACCATATTGTCTGAAAGAAGATCATTAGACTCCAGGTATGCCAGGAGCTTGGTGTTTAATATGGGCTCCATGGACTTACATAGTAAGGAGGTGATAGCGATGGGTATATAGTTCGCCGGGTCGGCACGAATACTTTTGTTAGGAACAGGCTGTACATTTGCCAGCTTCCAGGATTCAGGAACTTGAGCTTTACTGAGAGAGAGACGATACAGGCGGGTCAGAACAGGGGATAATTTAGTAGCACAATTCCGCAAAACTATTGCTGGAATTCCATCGGGACCGCTGGCTTTCTTCACATGGTGCTGAATTTTAAAAATTTTGGCAACCGTTTCCTCTTTTTTGACGCTAGGGGACCCTAAATATCGATTTTAAACGACATCGGTGCAATAACAAAGAATTTCAATATGGCACTGACTTTTTTAAATTTTGGCAACCATTTCGTCTTTTTTGACGCTAGGGGACCCTAAATATCGATTTTGAACGACATCGGTGCCACAAAGAATTTCAATATGGCGCTAAATTTTTAAAATGTTGGTAACCATTTCCTATTTTTGATCCGAGGGAACCCTAAACCCTATTCCCAACTCTATTGAATAATCGCTAAATCGCTAAAAGTCAATCGCCAATCGCTGTCGCTAAAAGTAGCCTGTCTACTTTCTCCCGGTAAAATATTCGTATAAAAAAATAAAAATTAAAATAAAGACGAATAAAAGGAACATAAAAAAACGAAAAAGTGAAAAAAATCAAAAAAAAATAAGAACTGCCTTGTTCTTGAGTCTGAATAACGATGGGGAAAATTTCGAAATTTATAATTTCTGAAATATCTCAAATCTGGTCTGGTGGGAGGCTTCGGCCGTGGCTAGTTACCATTCTACCATCAAAGATCGCTAAACGATTTAGCGTTCCGGCACGATAACGTGTAAAAATGTAATAAATCCAAGCTTATCCCCTTCCAAGTTAGCCCGTTACCATCCAAACCGCATTGTCACTTACCTTTAGTTGAGATCGTAGATCAAGGACTGTCTTGGGAAGGAAATTTAAAAGTGACATTATCCGCAATCGCCTTTCGAATATTATCGGTATAGTATTAGGGAAATTTTGGGTTCGTAAACTGGCCACACAGAGCAAATGGCGAACTCTAATTTGATTATTTTCCAAAAATTTCAATGTATTATTTTGCAGGACAGGTGATGTTATTGATTGTTTTAGATCGTCATTTTTAGTGTTTTCACATTTTAACCACAAAAATCGCCATTTTAAAAAGAAAAATTGATGAAATAAGCCAACCCTTGGGCCGATCGTGCCTCTCTATCGCTTGTTGCACGCTCTCGCTTGCACGCGCAGGCTCCGGCAGACCGTGACACTTTTTCGTGCGTGCAGCCGGTGTTCATCGATTTATAAGACGTTATCACGTCAAAAATAAAATATTGGCTCGCAATATTCACCTCTGCGATTTTTGACGCGTTCACAGGTTTGAGACTCCATCTTGTATATCTATTGCGGTACTTTTAACAAACACAACAAATTTTTTTGTATGTCTGTCTGTTTGTTCCGGCTTATCTCGGGAATGGCTGGACTGATTTTGACGAGACTTTCTCTGGTAGATAGCTGATATTATAAACTTTGATTTGATACGCAACGGTTATAAGGCTACTTTTTACCGACTTTCAATAAAGGAGAAATTGTGTTTTTCTACCTACGAACATCGATATCTCCGAGATTTCCAACCTTTTTTAATTCACTGCGAAGTGGTTTGTGAGATGGTCCTATAAAAATTACGGGTTCCAACTCCTCAATCCTGATGCTGCTCTCTCTCGTTCTCATACTTTTCCATAATATTAAGTTTGAGTTTTTCGCGCGACACGCGCCGCGCAACGCCTCGCGTGTGCAAAGACGCATCCTTCTCGCGAAGCGTCGCGTTTTGATCGTACCTACAGTAAAAATAAAAATAAAACTCGTGAATGAATCGATTTGTTTGCGAGAATCGATTTTAAGATATTTCTTTACAGATGTTTTTTAAACGACTATTAAAGGCTAATACGGCATGGACTTCCACAGTCTTCGGTCTTGCGCCGCTTGAATCCAGCGGCTCCCTGCGACTCGCTTGATGTCGTCGGTCCACCTAGTGGGGGTCTGCCAACACTGAGTTTCCACCCCACTCCAGCACCTTGGGACCCCAACGACTAACAGCTCTTCGAACTATGTGCCCTGCCCATTTCCACTTCAGTTTCGCATGGTTTCGTGACTCGCTGAGCTATGTCGGTGACTTTGGTTCTCCTACGGATCTCTTCATTTTATTAAGTAGGTATAGTAATTGTTAACCAATTTACTTGTGACTTTATGTTATTCTTTAGAGTTCTCATCTTCCAGATTGTGTATTAAGCTGATACCTTTAAATTTTCAAATAGAATAATATTATACCTACCTTTAATAAACCGTCTCCTGTATACGATAAAAATTGAGTATTTTTAAATAGTTATAATATTTATATATTTTGTAGGTATGTATTAAAAATATTTTTGAACAAAATAGTGCTTTTCTATATCAAATATTATTAAACATAAAAATGAAAGTTATTTATTTTTACCAGCGCCATCTATTTTATCTACGTGACCTCTTAGTACGTGAAGGGGGTGCGCCCCGGTTTTGGCCCCGCCTATTTTTATGAAGTACTCTCCAAATTCGAAACAATTTATTTTCCGTTTAGAGTCTTAAGGAGGACATTTTAACACGGACGTGTCATGTTACTTGTTCAAAAGTCCAGCGTAAGAAAAGAAAAGAACTTTTAACAACATTCGCCGCTTTATATTGCTTTTACATTTTCTTTCACAGTTAACGAAACCAATTTTTTGAGCCTTACTTTTTACGAATTAATTAAATACACAGTTTATAAAAGTTTAACACTAATTAATTAGCCAATCCAATTATAACACTTATGTAATAATCTAATATTAATTTAACACAAAACACAATTATTATTTATCTTTATAACATTTTTTGCTATAAAATAATATTAGCCAAGCTGAATTTGGGTAATATTCTCCTTTCCCCTCCAAATACGAGGAAAGCTTGGGCTACGACAACAGAGCAACGGGTGGGGATCGAACCTGCGATCTTTCAGTTTTCAGTCCGCACCCGTAACGGTTAGCCTATTGAGGCTCTAAGTATGATAACATATGTTTTATGACTTGGCATTACAAATTTGTATTCATATTAGAGTCCAAACGCCTTTATGATAGTTTAAACTGTACAGTGCTCATTTTTCTTGGAAGGAAGGAAGAAATATTTTCATGGTGCCAAAACAAATATTTTCACAAACCTGACGACCTCCCTGGCTCAATGGTGAACGCTGTTGCCTTATAACTGGGAGGTCTCGGGTTCGATTCCCGGCGGGGTCAATTTGGGAATTTATAATTTCTTAATTGTCTCTGGTCTGGTCTGGTCCCACCAGGCTTTGGCCGCGGCTAGTTACCACCCTACCGTCAAAGACGTGCCGCCAAGCGATTAAGCGTTCCGGCATGATGGCGTGTAGAAACTAATTAGGGGTATGGGTTGAATGTTCACTGCCATACTCCTTCCAAGTTAGCCCGCTACCATCTTAGACTGCATCGTCACTTAACATCAGGTGAGATCGCAGTCGACTAGCTTGTCATTGAATAAAAAAAAACCTTAAAAAGTTTCGAATATATTTTTGTACTCTATCACGGTTGTGTTGGGGCACAGTCTAAGATTTAAAGAGCGTGTTCTGATTAAGCTTGGATTTGAGACAGATTTGAACTAAAACACAAACAACCCTGCCATAAAAATGGATCTATAGATTTCAGCCTCAGACAGCTGCATGACAGAATCAGCTTTGTAATGCATCTAAAATACCAAGTGACGATGATTTTCAATGGTCATAGTATATAAATGTCACTAAGAGTCGAAATAATATAGGCAGAGTGCTAAAAGTAAATAAATTATTATTATGGCCTATGCCTAGATTCCTACCTACTAGACTTGTTGTTAGTAAAAATAATTTGTATTTACCTAGAAGTTTACCTACGAGACTTGTTGTTAGTAAAAATAATTTGTATTTCGGAGATGACCTTAGCTAATTTAATTTTACTTTCGTAGTACATTTTTGGCATAAATCGTGAGGAAATATTTAAAATATTTATACAATAATTATTTCGGACAAAGTAAGTATATTCAAAATACAATATTAACTAAAACATAAATTCTTAATCTGCTGCATTTTTAACCTCAGTCAAAAGGCCAAAGGATCTTTTGTAATGAGCACAGTATGAATATGCATAGAGCCCGCTCTTGCTCCAAGCTGTTTGTCATTTGCATAATACTCAATGCTCAGTTGCTCAGTGCCTCAGATCCTCTTTTGGTTACTTTGTCTATTTTATATTGTTCATTAGCGATCGTCTTATTTTTGTTGTCTAAGATTCTGTGAGTGATAAATGAAAAACTTTAATGAAAGAAAAACTGTATTGTTTAAGAGCGAACACAAGAGGATATAATTTAGACAATAATTTATGGTAATTCTAACGTTCACAGCAGCTCAAAAGTAACCTACATAGATTGACAAAAATGTCAGTGTCAACGCTTAGGTGTTGCCACAACAATTTTTATTACAATAGTGAGGCTAGAACTAAATGCACTAGTCCACCTGGGTCAGAACTTAATATGAAGGGAATGTGTATTGTGCGAATAAAGTGAATCTGAATCTGAACTGAGCGAAGTATTTAGATTTGCTAAATTCTAAATTAGATCATTTTAGTAAATTTTCGCCTCGCCTTTTAGATATAAAGCCACACATGGCCATATATATTTTACGGTTATGTTTATTTGCGCCAAAATTCATGTATTTATTACGGTGCAGTCCCATTTGGAAATATCCTATTTTAACTTATAATCTAGACGTGTCTCTTAAAGATACTCTTTGCAAAATTCTAAATTTACAGTTTGATGACCGCACCTGGACTCAAGCCAGCCTACCTGTTAAATACGGTGGCTTAGGCATACGTTCCATTTCAAGCGTAGCGCTTCCGGCTTTCTTATCTTCTGCTTTTGGCTCTATCACTCTCATCAGTCAGATCCTTAATCTGTCTAATCCGGCTGATGATGTAGTGGAGAGTCTTGCAGAGGCGAAGTTAGCATGGAGTGCATCTTGTCCTGGTGAGAGTTTTCCTTCGGCTGTGGAATGTCAGGGTCTTTGGGACAAACCGCGTGTTGTTTTGACACATGCAGATCTCGTAGCGCAGTGTACCTCAGATACGGATAAAGCCCGTATTTTAGCCGTATCCGAAAAGGAGTCAGGTCACTGGCTACACGCTCTGCCATCTCATAGCCTGGGGACGATTCTCGACAGGACAGCGCTTCGTGTGGCCGTTTGCTTGCGCTTGGGGATTAAGTTATGTGAGCCTCATCGCTGTCCTTGCGGCAGCCAAGTGGATCGTTTTGGTCACCATGGACTCAGTTGTTATCGGAGCGCGGGCCGCTTGTATCGCCACGGTGCTCTCAATGATATAGTCCGTCGCACTCTGGTCACTGCCTCCATCCCTGCACAACTGGAACCCTCCGGTTTGTTCAGGGATGACGGCAAGAGGCCGGACGGGATGACTATAGTACCGTGGACGATGGGTCGCGCACTGGTGTGGGACGTAACTTGCGTTGATACGTTGGCTGCGTCCCACCTACCAGGCTCGTGCCAAAAGGCGGGTGCAGCTGCCGAATCCGCTCAGTTGCTTAAGCGCCGCAAATACTCTGCTATTTCTAAGGATTATATTTTTGCGGCGCTTGCTTTTGAGACTCTGGGTCCATGGTCATCGGACACGAAAAATTTTGTAAATGTCGTGTCCCAAAAATTGATCCACGCCTCTGGTGACCAAAGAGCTGGCGCTTATTTAGCCCAAAGGCTTAGCCTCGCTATTCAGAGAGGTAATAGCGCCAGTGTTTTGGGCACCATGCCCATTAGCGATCACTTGGACGGCGTGTATTTTTTGTAAATATAATTAGTAGTAATTTTTTCGCTTTTATATAATATGTAGATCCACTTATTACTATGAACAGTTTGAATTATTTATTTTCACAGCGAAGTATTAATAATTATTAAGTTACATGGCTTGTATTTTAGCTCAGCAATTCCAGATATTCTACAGTAACGACGTTTTGCTTTTACTAAATAGATAATTGCCAAAACTTTATCGATACAAACCGCTTAATAAAGTTCATGTCAAATGTAAGAATAGTTACCTAATGTGTTTGAATTTTAGTGCAACGTTGTTACCTAATGTGTTTGAATTTTAGTGCAAATAAGAAAATAGTTTAAAATACTGTAACCCGACAACGAAAAATTGTATGTAACATGCGTCATATTGACTTTGTGCGTATAAAATATAGCCTATGTCACTCAGACTATAATAACGAATTGATTGATACCTTATTCGTCAAAATCGGCACAGTAGTTTAGGCGCCACGATGGAACATTCGTAAATAGTCACATACATACATAGACTGCTAAAACCCTTCCTTTTGCCTTCGCCGTAGTCGGGTAAAAATCAACTTTTTCCTTGTTTTTATGTTGTATATACCCACTATCAAATGAAACATCTTCTTCTTCTTCTTCTTTGTCAACCGATAGAAGTCCACTGCTGGACAAAGGTCTCTTGCATGGACTTCCACAGGCCTCGGTCCACCTGCGCCTGCGCTGTCGGCGCCGCCTGAATCCAGCGGCTCCCTGCGACTCGTTTGATGTCGTCGGTCCACCTAGTGGGGGGTCTGCCAACACTGCGCTTCCCGGTGAAGGGTCGCCACTCCAGCACCTTGGGACCCCAACGACCATCAGCTCTTCGAACTGCGTGCTCCGCCCATTTCCACTTCAGTTTCGCGACTCGCTGAGCTATGTCGGTGACTTTGGTTCTCCTACGGATCTCCTCATTTCTGATTCGATCCCGCAGGGACACTCCGAGCATAGCTCTCTCCATCGCCCGCTGAGCGGTCCTGAGCCTACTTATGAGGCCCATAGTTAGCACCCATGTCTCAGATCCGTAAGTCATCACTGGCAACACGCACTGTTCGAAGACTTTAGTCAAAATGAAACATACAATCAATTAATGTGGTAATGCCTACCTATAATCGTTCAGATAAAGATAGTATACTCGTAATAATACAAAGGTATCATGGACACGAACAGTCTGAAATGTTCTATAAACAGCTTATTATGAGCGTTTGGTTTTATTAACCAATTATCACTACATAACAGAATGTAGGAGTAAAGTTGATCGCACATTATAATATAGATATTTTTATTCGAAATGATCTGGGAGCGAACCGCATTATTTTCCAAGGAACCCTCTACTTTTCCTCAAACATTATGTGATCAATGAGAGTGTAAGGCAAAGATTGGGAAAAGAAAATAAGAGGAATACTCAATCCGTGCGTAGGCAGTGTTCAGTGCGATCAGCTTCTGTATTACATTTTTAGAACAAGCGTTATACGTATGATTTTGTGTAACGGTGTACTCGTAATAATACTACGCTCTGATAAGCGGATTATAACAAAATCCGTACCTTTTTACCGTACCTTTGAGCGAGAATAATTTATTTGTGATAAATGAAAATAATACCAATTTTTTTCTGTTTTTTTTCTGTGACATATTACTTAATTATGATCAATGATCATACTTGATATTACCTCAGGGTTAGTGCACATTGGCTTCTAGTGACGATGCAGTGACATATTGGAGCGTTAATTAGAAGGGAAATTATCTTAAATATTTATTTATCACCGGGAATAATAATGTAGTCATAGATAAAACGCAAAAATCGGCCAAGTGCCAAAAAACCGACAACTTTGCCGGCCCCCCATTTCTTCATTTTTGTAGCTAAAAAATAAAAAAATACATGTTTGAACTCCACTTAATGAGCTTCTAGACAATGATACCCCACATGCCAGGGTAAAAAAATAAAATTTTATTTCGACTCCCTTTCCATTTCTGCGATCCCTTTTATTTTTTAAAGTGAAAATTTCAAATGAACGTAATAGAATAGAAACCGAAACTGTAATAGGTAGACCTATTACGGTTTACGAGATACAGCCCGCTGACAGACGGACGGACGGACGGACGGACGGACGGACGGACGGATGGACAGCGGAGCCTTAGTAATAGGATCCCGTTGGCACCCTTTGGTTACGGAAACCTAAACACGGTCGTCGAATAGTGGTAAAACTAACACATTTCAACACTGAAAGATCTAAAAGGTACGAGTATTATTAATGTCTCGGATAACACGTCATTGTAATATAGTACGGCCGAGAGAACTGGGTCAAAAGCTTACGAACTATGAATTGTTTATGGCTTTATGCGTCCATTAATGCTTCATCAAGCCATTAACATGTTCGAAACAATTGTAAAAACTTTTGATCGTATAAACTGTGATATTTGAAACAAATCCCAGATAAATTATGCCTTTTTTATATTTTCATCTGTATTTCGAATTTTTTATTTTTTAAATTAAGGCATGAACCACTCAAAGTGTGAAGCGACGCAAAATAGCAACCGCATGGAATACTTATTACTAACACCATGCTCAACTCTATGAAAATCACCATGACCGTGGCCAACCACATGCCCAACATTGTGACCATGATCATGACCGTGACCATGATCATGACCGTGACTATGACTATGAATACAGTATGAAGTGTGCATTTTATTTATGTATCATTTTATTGATGTCATCGTAACCTGCAATAGATTTATGCCATATTTTAGTGGTGTGCTTAGGGCCTTAGTCTAAACTAGAATAGATAAGCCCATCCTTGAAAGGCTGAGGTGAGTCAGTTTAGACAGGTGCATACATATACCTGTCTAAACAATCTGAAGTTTGACCAAAGACTTTCAAAGGATTAAGTTTCTGGTCCGGTTACTAAGGCCAGGCGCTCATTGTAACTTTTTGTCGCTGTTACCTACTGCCGCCCACGATGCGCCCACTGTTTTAGGCCAGCCGCATGTTGCTGGGCGACAAAACGCGCTCATACTTGAAATAGATTTAAAGTGTCGTCAGTTCCTTTTAGGGTTCCATACCAAAATGGTAAAAATGGAACCCTTATGGTGAGACTTTCTCCGTCCGTCCCTCCGTCCATCTTTCACAGTCGATTATTTACATTGGCGTAGGCGGGTAAAAAATTACAGCTATAGAGAAAGCAGACGGTTAATAGAATAGCTACCTCTTCAATTTGTACAGCTATTTGACCCGGCTGTGATGCGGGAAACTCGCTTTGATCGAGTACTACTCCACAGCGCCCGTAGAGTGGGGCTTGAACTTATTGAACGGCTTTGTATAAAGATACTCTAGCTAATAGACAAATACTAATGCAATGAACTATTTTTAACTAATGATATGATGAATTGGTACAATAGAATAGCATATATAATAGTTTTTTATTCAAATAAACTTTTACAAAGAGCTTTCGAATTGTCACGTTACACAGCCGTAGCACACGAAAATCTTCAAAATGAAAAACTACGCATTTTCATTTATTTTACATTCATCAAAATAAAAAGCTTCAATTCATGTTTTTTTTTTCATTTGAATTACATTAAAATATTCTTTTAGTCTTTATTTCAATAAGCTAGGTCAGGCCCGTTCAGCTCTTCGCACATAGTTCGAAGAGCTGGTGGTCGTTGGGGCACAGGTTGGGGTCCCAAGGTGTTGGAGTGGCGACCCCTCACCGGGAAACGCAGTGTTGGCAGACCCCCCACCAGGTGGACCGACGACATCAAACGAGTCGCAGGGAGCCGCTGGATTCAAGCGGCGCAAGACCGAAGCCTGTGGAAGTCCATAAAGGAGACCTTTGTCCAGCAGTGGACGTCTATAGGTTGATAAAGAAAAAGAAGAAGGTCAGGTACTTTTGAAGATATTGAAGATTTTCTAACCGACCCTTTTTCTTTGCGGTGCAGTTTATAATATTAGATAGATAGTTCTTTCATTCATTGATTCATCTCAACCTGTTGCCGGCCCACTACTGGGTACAAGACTACTTTCGAATGATAGGGGCTCAGGCCAAAGCCTCACGCCTTATCACCTTCAACATTCAAATAAATACACAAAACATAATTTAAGCATATTCTGCTATCGAAATCTGTTCAAATATTAAATAGCAAAATCCTATCAAAACATTGACAACAAATCACACAAAATTAATTTAATTTTGATTTAGGCGCTGTGTAATTCTCATTTTCCTTCAGATATATATTTTGACAAAATTAACAAAATTTATGGTAATTTTCTGGATAATAAAGATACATCACAAAATATTTTTTTACTAATTAAAATCTACCAATCTAAAAGTTGTACATAATGTAGGTACACTTTATCTAAATAGATTTCCAAACAATACCATTCAAATTCTACAGCATTCATCGAACGTTCAAATGCCTTTTACAGGTTCCCGGCCGTTTTAATAATGACAAAGCGACAAAACAATCAAAGTGACTTAAATATTGCGGGAATACACAAGGAAAGAAAAACTCTGCACCTACAATACAATGGCAATCATTTTCATCTTATTTCTTACAATACAATTGCCAGCTACTCATGATCTTTTATTCCATATTATTATCTTTAAATCCTGTAGTCATCGTTTTGGAATATCGCTGAGCTATGCTAACAAGACATTTTTTTTTCTAAAATAAGAATTTCCAGATAGTAAACTAAGAAAATTAGTCACACGTATCGCGATCTTAACTAAAGTCATCACCAATGGGCTTAAAGACAAAATAACAGTGGAAAATAACATTTTTGAATACGTGGATACCTACACATAATATATTACTTGGTCAAGTTATTACAATCCAAAACCAAAGTTAATGAAGAAATCGAAAAAATTGTAGCCGATGCATTGAATTGCTATTGATCCCAGCTGTATACGTTTTTGATTGGTCCTAAGACAAAAGTATTTCTAACTAGCTGATGCCCGCGACTTCGTCCGCGTGGATTCAGTTTTTAAAATCCCGAGGGTACTCTTTGATTTTCCGGGATGCTTTACACTCTACAGGTTCTCAACTATACCCATCCAAAAAAATCACGTCAATCCGTAGGCTTTTTGCAGCATGATTGACAGACAAACCAACAAAGACAAAATTACGTTTAGCTGTCATTTACGTTTTCCTATTCCACTGTCATTTGCGTTTTGTTATTCCATGTCAGATGCGTTTTTGTTATACCACGTTTTATAGTGACTTGACGGAAACGCGGTCGAACGGGATAAAAAGTATCCTATGTCCGTCTCGTGGTTCTAAGCTACATTTCCACCAATTTTCAGCCAAATCGGTTCATCCGTTCTTGAGTTATAAATAGTGTAACTAACACCACTTTCTTTTATATATATGTATAGATGTATAGATTTCTATGTCTGTAAAGAAGAAACTCTTTGATATTACCGATCCCATGGAACTAGGATTTACGACTAGTCTTCCTACTTCCATGACCGATCCTCATTCTTGGCTGCCAAACCTGGGCAATGACTATGAATCAGCATCAGCATAGACTTCAAGTCTAAAAGAAGCAATGTCAGCCCACGGAACTAGGAATTACGACTACGTCTAACACAAAAATCACGGACATAAAAACATTATTGGGCATATTACAAAAGTGGAAGATGATGTTGTAGGTATTTAAGCTTCTTGGGAAGATGCAAAACTGAGAATAAGAAACCATAAATGAAAATTATTTTGTGTCTGAAATGAAAGGCTATTTAGATAATATCGCAGTCTACTATTTTTATTTCTATTTTCTCACCAACGCAACCGAGAATCTAATCTCGGACCTCTGGAGCAAGACTCCGTGCATCTCTGTCTACGCAAGAGATTAATTCCACATTTATTATGACATTTCTGCGTAGAAATTCCCCTTTTTAGGGTTCCGTATAGCGTTAAAAACACAGCCATTATCTCGACTACTAAAATATACTTTCAAGCTGGATTGGACTTTATTTTGATGGCACAATAAAGTATCGTACAGCAAAATCCACTTTGTTCGCCTTTTACTCAGTATATTTTCATTATAGGTATACAAACACAGCACGCGCATACTGTACATAAGTCCAGTTTACGCTAGCAAATAGCAATACAAGCCCAGTCACGTATATGCTGACTCCCTAAGGTGAAAGACTTGATTGTACGTGCCCATTACAAAGATTTCTCGGTGATCTGAAGTCTGGAGTTAATCAATCCTTTGTCCACTTTTTTTAATTGCAAATTAGGCGTGCATTTGTCGCCAATGATGATGAACTTATTCTACCATTTAAATTCAGTTCATCTGTCAGGGTATTTTAATGATAAAATAAAGATTGCCTACCATCGAGTAAAATGGTTAATCAAAGTTGCTTACTTTATCTTTTTAGAGAAAACATTTGAAGCTTCCATAGGGGCTATATATACTTACTAATGTTTCTGACTTTACTGCGATACAAGTTTTCCATAGTTCTAAACCAGCTCAAATAGTTTCGGTACGCTACATACTAAACAGGATTTCTTGTATAAAATCAATCTATCTAATTTGGGAGAAAGTTTAGGGTCCCATATTCTTAGACGAGTTTGATTAGGATACTCAATACGTTTTATTTATCATATGAAAACAGAACTCCGAAGATTGCTCTTGAAATATGTTTTCTTGGGGTCTCATATAGACGAACCTTTTTCGCATACTTAATCAGAGATGTATTTTTTTCTCAGAGCCAGCTGTACATCAAATAGTTAAAAGGAAGGTATCGTTGAAGTTTTTGGCCACTAAACTTGGGGCACTTGACTCAAATATCATATTTCACAAACGGATCCCTGAACATGGTGTTCCCACAGCCACAAAATTTTTGAAAGACCTATTCAACAATACCCCACACATGGGATAAACGAGAAAAAAAATTCATCCCCACTTTACATGTAGGGGAGGTACCCTAAAAAAATTAGTTTTCACAATTTCTTATATTTATATCCTTGTCAAATTACAAATTTCTCTGTCTCTGTCTCTGAGCTAAACCGCGGACGGATAGACGGACAGACGGACAGACATGGCGAAACTATAAGGGTTCCTGGTTTACTACGGAACCCTAAAAATATGGGCTCTGAGTTGTCACACTTACGGAAGTTACGCTACTATATGAACGTTTACAAAATATACGTAATAGGTATATACGTATAATTGAATACCTGTACGTATAGTTGAAGACCTCGAGAGTGACATAGGCTGCTTTTTATCCCGGAAAATCAAAGAGTTCCCGAGGGATTTTAAAAACTAAATCCACGCGGACGAAGTCGCGAGCATCAGCTAGTAATATATAAACTCAAGCGAGACAAGCATCAGTGTCTCCGTCGAGCGCTGTAATAATGTAATTTTTTTAATGATAATTCATAAGAATTAATTATTATGAATTATCCTCAAAAATTCATTTTTGGTGTACTTACCTACACGTGTCAGAACGATGACTTTACATTATAATATGTGACTCTTCCGTCTTGAGTGATTTTATTAGCACGTATATTCCCTTTTTTTGATCTATTAAATCGGAAGCATACCAAAAGCGAAGTTATTACTTACAGAATCAATTACCCAAACGAAGGGCCTTTTCATTTTGACTTTTGTAATTGAATACCCCAAAAGGTTGATTTATAAACCTTTGAAAATTGGATTTTAATTCAATGCGGCCTAATTTTATACCTTTTTGACACAGAAAATTATTATAGTGATATTTTTATTTTTGTGGGTCGTTTTCTTTCTTATGCACCGACAGACAAACTCAACTGAGGGATCGAGTTTTTAGAACTTTTAGAGTATTGAGGGCACCTGGGCAGAAAATTATTTCTCTCGCATCCTTATGTTTAACGACTTAAGCCTTTAAGTCGTAGGTACCTACTCTATAGAATACAAAAACAATAGTAGCAATTGTCAATAAATTCATCAACATTTATCATGAAACTCTGCAAGATATTACTTTGCTTAAGGCTACTCCATTGTTAAAGAAAACTAAATTCGCTCTACCATCTCACTTCATTAATACAATCTCTTAGCCCATATAAAGGACATGCACCGGTCCGAATTGTGTCGCTCGCTTACGAGTTCTCTTTGAGAGTTGCACAATTACACAACACACATAAGGCTCAAAGGCCTATGTTTATTCACCGAGACATAGCAACTGTGCCCTTTAAACTTTTAAGCTGGTCGCACATTTATCCACACCGTACATCACAAAACCCGCATTAAGTAGAACATTGAGAGTTACTCTTATATCCTGTGGAATCAAACCTTTTTGTACGAAGACGCAACGCTCACGTGCGTATAAAAACTTACAAAAAGGTATACCTGGGCATTGTCCTGAATTAAATTGCCTTCTTGGGCCCCATAAGAAGGCTCAGGGTCTCTCAGCGAGCGATGGAGAGAGCTATGCTCGGAATATCCCTGCGAGATCAAATCAGAAATGAGGAGATCCGGTAGGTGAACCAAAGTCACCGACATAGCTCAGCGAGTCGCGAAACTGAAGTGGAAATGGGCGGGGCACATAGTTCGAAGAGCTGATGGTCGTTGGGTTCCCAAGGTGCTGGAGTGGCGACCTCGCACCGGGAAACGCAGTGTTGGCAGACCCAGTGGGGGCCACTAGGTGGACCGACGACATCAAACGAGTCGCAGGGAGCCGCTGGATCCAAGCGGCGCAAGACCGAAGCCTGTGAAAGTCCATGCAGGAGACCTTTGTCCAGCAGTGGACGTCTATAGGTTGACAAAGAAGAAGAAGAAGAATTGAAAGATTACCCCGTAATTGCACCTTAATACACAGTACAAAGGCCTATGTTTATTTACAGAGATATGGTAATAGCATCTTCTAGTGGCTTTAGAACAAACGATAAAAGTGATGGCACATATTTACTATGCCGATTTCATCGGCATCGCACGTGACGAGCTTAATTAGCTAGATGATAAGCACACATAGTAGAGATGTGCTCTATCCAGATATTTATAAAGATATCCATTGCATTAGTATCTCCTCTACATGTACGATCTACTAGTAGATAGACATCAGATAGGTATGATTGTATTACACTGGAGGGAGTAAGGAAATTTTTCTACGGTTATGTTGACGCTTATTACGAGTAACACTCGAATCTAAAACTACTTTAGAAAAGTAAAATCAGCATCCTTCACAAAATTCGTGGGCATGACGCGTGCGGCACGTACAAATATACGATCGGATTAAATTAAACAAACCAATTTTGCGATACCGTTAAAATTATATGGAACATTAACTACATTCTACGACTTGTAACGTAATGTAATGTCTGTGAAATGTACTAGAAAGTAGTTTCTTTCTGTTACGGAGTCTGGTAGAGTCAATTTGGAAAGCGATATTTTTAAAATTGGCTCAGGTTATCGAATTCCTTCTGTTCGTAAGAGTTGACAAAGCAGAATATAACTTAGCGTTCTAACATTTTGGTAATGACAAAGGAACTGAATTCTACGTCATTACCTAATTATTAGGAATAATATAAATCAGGTGTAAAAAGTAATAGGTGGACAGCTACTATATTATGTAGTCGACTAATAATCGGATTGAGTGAAAACATTAATTGCTTTTAAATGAAGTACGGTATCAATATTGTTAGGTACTGTTATATCACTTGTTTTTTTATTCTATTTTAGCATATTATTTTTTTTGAAAACAGCAGATGATATTAGTTCAGCTTGTACAAAAATGGGGGGTGGGGCTTCTTGGGTTGGGGTGGTTGGGGGGAGGAAGAGGGGTTGGGGGTTCGGGGGAGTTAGTAATAATAACATCAATAATAATAGGGATCGATAGGGAATCACTACTCCCTAATCCCTATGACGAGAACCTTGTGAGAGCTGAGACTTCGCTTAAGAATTATTATATTATGTACTGATCGTTTTGAATAGCTAGTTATTCAAAGTATTTTCAAGGTTACCGTTTTTAGGGTTACGTACCAAAATGGTAAAAATGGAACCCTTATGGTGAGACTTTCTCCGTCCGTCCGTCCGTCTGTCCTGTCTGTCACAGTCGATTATTTTAGTAACTATTAAAGCCACATGAAATTTGGAATAATTATACAAAATAGTGGCACAACATCATTGAAATAAAAAAAACTAAAATTATTTTTAGTTTAATTAAAAAATGGGGAAAATAGGGGTTTTGAAATTTCAAATTAAGATAACTATACCGAATGGGATATCATAATATGAAAGAACTTTACCTGTACATTCACAGATTTTGTATTTATTTTTATATATAATAATATTTAGATTTTAATTTAGATTTTATTTAATTTTTATTTTAGTTTTAATTTTGTTAGTTGTATATAATTTAGGCATATTTTAATTTTAAAAATGTAAATGTAAAAATTAATAGATATAATACTCAATAATTTGTAGATATAAACTCAATTAGAAAAAATAAAAATAAATAAAAATCTGTTTTTGATTGAATTGAATCGGGCAAAAGGTCGAAAATGATACCTTTCTCCCCTCTCCCCCATTATCTCTGAAGTTTATCAATCGAAAAATCAGAAATAATTATGATCAATACAAGTTTATGTATATTTTACAGGAAAATAAAACCAACGCGAAAATTATTTTAGTTTAATTCAAAAGGGGGAAAAACTAAATAATTTCTGTTGCTTAATGTAAGAAATGTTTAATAAAAGTTGATTTTTACACAAAAATGTGTAGTTTCAATTTGATTTTATAACATAATTTCAAAGATACGGGATCCCGCGTGTTCCCGCGCGGGAATCCCGCATATCAATCCCGCGATTGAATGAGCTGGGGCATTGCAATCCCTAATTAATTAAGGAGTTGGTATCTGATTTCTTTTGAAACCTTTAATTTGACTTTACATTCGCACGTTTAAAAACGATCCTTATTATTATTCGTTATATCGTCGTTTTATTACACATAACGGATAATGGAAATTTTAATAACACAGAAATAATAAAATAATGAATGATGAAAACTAAAAACTGGGTGAAAATGACATTGATTCGGTGCTCTGTTGCTGCGTGATCGAAGGGCAAACCAACAAACTAACGTTTTCGCATTTGTAATATTAGTAATGATTATAGTGTTCCGATATTCGGATATAGCCATCGTTGTCGCATTGTGTAAGCTCGCCCTAAAGGTAGGTGCAGTTTCGGATTCGCCGCCGCGCGGTCCTCTCAAACTTTAATTTTCGTAACACCCCGAACAATCCGCCGTAGAATCCGTTTCAATTCCCGTGAATGACCTTACAGCCGCATGAAGTACAACTACTGCCGGCACTCCCGACAACTAAAAGCTCTTTACTAACGAACTGCACTGAAACCTCGGAGAATTTTAAATTATTCCCTTGCTGTTATTACAAAGCTGAAAATAATTTTCGTATAAGGAGATTGCGGGCTAACAAGACGTATTATATTATTCGAGTTATATTAAAATTGCTCTATCCAGATATTTATTTTAGCAGAGATTATAATTGCGTATCTATCCTTGCCGATGACTTTATTTAGATTTTTTTGCGAATTCGTATTTCGTACTCTTATTTCGAAGTAGCTGATTTCCGTTTGGATTTAGCCTTTTAAAAAATCTCGTGGGAACTCCGAAAATTACCGGAATCATGTACATCTCCAGGAAGCAAGCTTTTTCTGTACCAATATGGCCTAAGTATCGCTTAGTGTTTTCGCAAATAGGAGAACAGACGCTTCAGTCAGTTATCTGGTGTAACTCATTTAAAAAACAATCTTAGCCCGCTTAAATCTACATCTTGAATTTAAAACATTAATTCTCATTGCTGTTTAAGAAATGAAGAATTTATAGAAAAAATATTAGGTATGTTTAAAATGGTTACATTTGTGCAATTTGCTGTTGATTTTAGACATTGAGTATACATTTCTTAGTATTTCTATAAAATGATAGATTACATAAATTCCAGTAACATAAATAAATAATTAATGATTTATACAATAATAATTACATAACTTTAGCAATAAGCTTTATTGGAACATTTTTAATTATATATTTTTATATAGATGTGAAATGGGAAAATAAATATTATTATTATATGATACACCTAAATTACTGAACTATATTTATTATGAAAAATACGTTTTAATTCAATTTTTTTATTAATAACAGAGGAATCATTTACATTTATAGTTCATCGGCATATTATTGTTTTAAGATACTTCACTATTGGCTACTACATCGATCTTCTCTTGAAGTGGCTGTAGGTATTCAATTTCCTAGTCTCCGGAACATGGCCTTTCAAGGTAATTCTTAACTCGCCTGAAATTAAATTATACAATTGATTCAGCTGTTGTGAGCGGATCTAAATTCGCATAATTCTATACAAACTTTTAAAATGAGTTATATGGAACTTTGTCTAGCCTTTTCAATAGAAACAATGTCTTAAAAACGTCAGCAGGTGCTAATGTCCCATTGAAATAAACACTGACACTGGAGAGCCTAAAGCCTCTACAAAATAGCTAACGCCAAAGACTTCGATCACATGAGTTTATAGGTTTAGGGTAGGGAATCTTCATACGAACTGTACACGAATATTGAAAATTCCCTACTTTCGTCCAACAATAAAATCTCTAGGTCCATTAGGCTGTGCATTTTCGGTCAGCAAACCGCGATACTGTTAATAATAATGTCCTACCGACCGATTTCGGCAACTCAACAGGTCTCAGAAATATAAGAGCTTTAAAGTTACCTGTTATACAAAGAGAGCGCTATTGAGGTGTGACGCCAAAACTCAAAAGCTTCATATACACTCTTCATAGGAAATTTCGTTTTAACAAGAGACAGATACAGTCGTAGTAAAGCCATGGTAAAACAGCTTTAAATAACTTATAAACAACTTAATTGTGTTATGACTGATTTATTTTCTGTTTTTACAAATGAATATCAACATTTTGACAACAGTCAAACAATACCCAATTCATTACCTTAGTGCCCATTCCTTGAAATAGTTCTGCACCCACCGGGAATTATCGTTCTGTGCAATTTTAATGAATTGAAAAATAAAATCCGGTTGCTGAATTCATCACTCAACTAGATGATACCCGCGACTTCGTCCGCGTGGATTGAGGTTTTTGATTCCCGCAGGAAGTCTTTAATTTTCCGGGATAAGTGTAGCCTATGTGTCAATCCTGGATATGAGCTATCTCAATTCCCAGCCAAATCGATTCATTCGTTGTGGCGTGAAAGAGCAACAAACATCCGTACATCCACCGTACATCCATCCTCACAACATTTCGCATTTATAATATTAGTAAGAATTAGTAGGATTTAGATTTTACAATTTAGATCAATAAAATTCTCTCTTGAAGTCTCTAGGCAAGCTTAAAATCCGGACTCTGTGGTGAGAGTACAATATTTACGTGTAAAAGAAGGGTACCTAAAAGGGTAAACATACACTTCTTGAAACTTATATTATTGCGTACCTACTAAGTCTATATCTACGTGATATCTACACTTATAATAAAACTGCAACTGGACGATTTCTGTACATTGAATATTTTAAAATTTTTGACCGGAGGATGCATTATTATCGATACTGAGTCCAAAACAGATTATATTTAATTTTTGTCTGTCTGTCCGCGCGTCACGCAAAATCTACTGGACGGATTTAAATGAAAGGTACAGTGGTAGCTGATACTCCGGGTCAACATATAGGACACTTTTTATCCTGATAAACAATAAGGGTTCCTCCGGGATAGGGATGAAAGCTTTTATCGATTTTACTTCATAATTCCGTCTTTGAACCGATTTTAATAAAAAAAAAATATTTGAAAGTGTATACTATAAAGATATGTTTTGTCTAATTTTGATGAAGATCTGATAAATATTATCGGAGGACATAATTCTTCACAGTTTGCAGCAAGTCACTCGCATAAAGGACAACGATCGAATACGTGCAATATGCATACCTACCATATTATTTATACTATGATGAAGGTTTTAGCCATAGACATAGACTAAATCATTATCCTCCAGGCCCTTGTAATAAATATAATAAGTCTATGTCCAGACCCCAGATGAATAGACTTATTATATTTACTACCGTAATGTTTATACCGTTGTGTTTGTTTTTCAGCCTACCCGTGCGAAGCCGGGGTGTATCAACTAGTAATAAAATATATTTTATATTAAATTGGTTACCAAATATCAATTATTATCAGCGAACTAAAAGCTCACATGAATTGTATTTTACCAATTGAACAAGCTTAAAACCCAATATCAATCACAAAATAAAACCAATAATGCTTCAACTAAATTGACAAGTTGCACTAAACTGTTGATGGGCTGGAATCCAGCCAGTATCCAATTTAAAAAATCGCTGTCAATGCGGCAAAATTTTGGCAGCTTCCGCTAATTATATGCAAAAGAAATATTTCAAAAAATCTGTGAAAGAATATTTTAAATCTTTCAAACCCTGACAAATTAAACTAAGCATAACGTAACAATAATAAATTGCATATGATATTTCGCATATATACGATGCAAAGCAGAGCTGTTTAAGCAATTAAGTATCACTTGCTTCAACGGTGAAGGAAAACATCGTGAGGAAACCTGCACAACTGAGAGTTCTGCATATGTTCTCGAAGGTGTGTGAAGTCCACCAATTCGCATTGGGCCAGCGTGGTGAACTATGGCCTAATATCATGTATGCATGTAATACATGCTTCCCTACTATCACTACTATAATATTATAAATGTGAAAGTGTGTTTGTTTGTTGGTTTGTCCTTCTACCACGCAGCAACGGAGCAACGGTTCAAGGTAATTTTTTGCATGGGTATAGTTGAAAAAGTAGAAACCGACTTTAAATGCTACTTTTTATCTCGGAAAATCAAAGAGATCCCACGGAATTTTAACAATCTAATTCAACATGGAGGAAGTCATGGGAATCAGATAGTTTCAAATAAATACCAGTACACAACCAACGACATAGTCCGAATGGAGTTAGGTTTCATAAAAAATCCCAAGGAAACTTATCGTTTTTCCGGGATAAAAGTTGCCTACGTCACTCTCTAGTTCCTCACCTATACCCATGCGGAACACGTCCGTCGCTATAGGACTGAGGGACAAACCAACAAACCGAAAAATCAACAAACGAACACACTAAGCAGGGCTCACCGATAAACCTGTTACAATAGAATTAATGGAAACATAAAAAGACACCAGCAAATGATCGGCACGAAAAATCCCGTCAAAACACTGAAATTCAATTAGCCAGCTCAGACTCAATCAAGGCACTAGTTGGAAAGTCAATAGAAGTGCTGACCAGCGGCGGCACGATTACGATCACTGGTCCAACACAAGATGGACTTTATGAATCAGATCGAAAGACGGTTGAATCAAATAATATGATTTAATATAAAATACTAGCTGATGTCCGCGACTTCGTCCGCGTGGATTTAGTTTTTAAAATCCCTCGGGAACTCTTTGATTTTCCGGGATTAAAAGTAGCCTATTTCACTCTCCAGGTCCTCAACTATACCCATGCAAAAAATCACGTCGATCCGTAGCCCTGTTGCGGCGTGATTGAAGGACAAACCAACAAACCACCAAACAAACACACTTTCGCATTTATAATACAAAGTATATAATTTATAGTTGATATTTTAAAAAACCGCTTGAGCGATTTCGATAAAATTTCAATGGGACCACCCTTTGAAACTGACTTCTTGAGAACCTCCTTCTTTTTTAAAGTTGTTTAAAAATTTAGCTTGAGAAATACTCAAGTAGTTCTAATTTTGTTTTTTAAAGGAACATTCCATTGAAAAAAAGGATTGTTAGCCAAGCTGAACTTGACTAGTATTCGCCTCATTCTCCCGAATAGGCGAATAAGCGGAAAGCAGGTATTGGGAGTGGGTACGACAATAGTGCAACTCGTGGGGATAGAACCTTTCAGTTTATTCCGAACCTTAAACCGTTGCGCTATTGAGGCTTTATACCTGTGTAAGAAATAGAACAAATATAATTTTTTAAATTAGTTAATACTCAATCATCATAAAGTCATAGATTTATTATAATTATATATAATTGTAGAAAATATACAAAAATTTAAAAAAATTAAATTAACAAGTACCTACAGCATTACAATCAATTTTGGAAAGTTCACTTTTTAATTTTAATTTGGACCACACTCCTAATGCGCTCTAAATCGCCTATGCCAACTTCGTATATAGGTACCGATGTATAGAAACCTCTATAATATAGGTAACTGTATAGGTATTACGCCAGTTAATAATAAAGACAGCTCAATAAAACATTATTTTATGTATAAAAGGGATTACAGTAAGGAGAACATTGAAAAATTCCATAAATATTTGCAAAGTATATCCTTTTCAGAGGCATATAGCGACGATAATTTTAACGCGAATTTCGATCATTTCTACAGTATGTTTACATTACTGTATTATTTATGCTTGTGTGTGTTGCGAATAAAAATATTAAATGAGTCATCTGGGCCAAAATGGATAACCAAAGGACTAAAGATTAGCTGCAAAACAAAAAGGATATTACAGAATACGTATTACAAAAAGAAATCTAAGAATACTAGGGACAGTTACTTATCTTATTCACAAATGTTAAGACGATGTTTTAGATTGGCTGAAAAAAACACCAACCATAAACATATAACAAATGCTAAAAATAAGTGTAAAGCATCATGGGACATCATTGCGGAGTGTGCCAATAAAAATATAACTAAAAACTACATTAAAGAGATAACTATCAATGGGCAAAGTATTACAAATCCACATGACATGGCCCAAAATTTTAATACTTACTATATAAGTCTTACGAATACGGAAAATCCAAAATGTAACAATACCAACAAAAAAAGTATACTCAGCACCATATTTCTAAAGCCTTATGCGGTGAAAGAAGTTGAACAAATTATAGCGTCACTGAAAAATACTAATGCTGTGGGACCAGATGAAATAACAACAAAAATACTGAAATATTGCAAAAAAGAACTAGCACCAATAATTACACACCTTATAAATCAATCATTCTATCAAGGGACATTTCCAAATTTGTTAAAACAATCTATTATAAAACCACTGTACAAGAAAGGCGATAGAGACCAAATATGCAACTATCGTCCCATAGCACTGGTACCAGTTATGTCGAAAATATTTGAAAAAGCCATGTACAAACGCATAACAGAGTTTGCAAATAAACTAGAAATCTTTAAAACAGAACAATATGGCTTTCAATCTAAAAAGTCAACAACTCAAGCGTGCTTTAACTTAGTTGACCAAATAATTAAAGATATTGACGCAAAAAAACTTACAGTTGCCATTTTTATCGACATGACTAAGGCTTTCGATTTCGTCTCACACAAAATCCTTTTAAACAAACTTGATAATTTTGGAATCAGAGGGCCAGCGTTAAAATGGATAGAATCATTCATAACAGACAGGAAACAATGTGTTGAAATTGAAAACATAAATGAAAATAATGACCTAGTAAATATTAAATCTACTTATGAAACTAATAACTATGGAGTACCACAAGGAACAGTACTAGGGCCTTTACTATTTCTGTTTTATATTAACGATCTACCTGACATTACAAATAATAATATGACACTTTTCGCCGATGACATCTCTATCAATTTGACATGCAATAATAATGACATTAGTACTTTTGAATCTGACATTAATAATACTATAAAACTAATAATAGAATGGTTACAAAGCAATAATTTACATATCAATATAAATAAAACGAACTTTATTCAATTTAGAAATTATAACAAAAGACGTGCTAATCTTAATATTAACTACAAAGGGGAAAAGATCAATGAAGTAGAAGAATGTAAATTTCTAGGTATACAAATAGACGAACATTGCTCTTGGAAAAGCCATGTCAGCAACATATGCAATAGGTTAAACAGATTCGTGTATGTACTACGCAGATTAAGCCTTACAACTAGTACTCAAACAGCTCTTACAGCGTACCATGGATATGTATCTTCTGTACTCCGCTATGGACTTGTTATTTGGGGAAATTCAACAAGCGTTAATAAAGTATTCATTGTACAAAAAAAATGTCTAAGAGCAATTCTAAGCATGGCACCCTATGATTCATGTAAGCCGGCCTTTCTAAAACTTAAAATATTGCCGCTTCCATGCATGTACATCTTAGAAATTTCAAAATTTGTCAAATTAAATAAACATACTTTCCAGGCCATGTGCGAAACAACTCGAACTCGATTCTTTAAACTGGTGCTTACAAGAGCGCCACGGACAGCACTATATAACAGGAGTTGTTACGCCATGGCAGTTAAAATCTTTAATAAATTACCATATGATATACAATCACTTCCAATGAAACAGTTTGCGCAGGGGCTGAGGAAATGGCTGCAGGGAAAAAACTTTTACTCTTTAGAAGAATATTTAAAGCATGATAAAAAGTGTTTCTAATTTTTTTTTGGTTTCTGACAATTTAAAATCTTGACATTTTAGTATTTGTAAGTTATGTATGCCTATAATTATTATTATTAAGTAGTTCAAATGTATATTTCTATTGTATTGGAATGTGTAGAATTTCTTTTGTATGTCGATATGACAAAGTATTTGTACGCCGCTACGGCTAATGTGTTGAACTTTTTTTAGCAATTAAGATCCTATGTAACACACATTAAGCAAATAAAGAATTTCTATTCTATTTCTATTCTACGGATCACTAATCAATGCCCTAGTGATGAAACACAGAATATTGAGTTGGACGTGAGTTACTCACAAATTAGTCGATATTGTGACTAATTTCTTAAACTGGACACTTTCAAGTAAAGATTTATAAATAAACCTGTGAAGATGTTACTGCCATTGGCGCAATTAGAATGCTATAAGCCTAATTTGTCGTTTTAGTTTACAAATTGCGAAAAACCAAATTAAATATGAATTTCGCGGTCAGACCCGTATAATGAACCTTAACGATGGAACATAAGTAAATAGACAAATACATATAAAAAGACTGCTTAAATCACAACACTTCCTTTTGGCTTTTTCGTATTCGGGTAAAAATTACAACGATGAGGCGCCGCAACGCGACATGTGGCACCGCCCTTAGGATTGGAAGTGCATTCAGTTCGATTCCACGTTGCTCAATATGATGAATTATTGACTCGTGAACTGAAGTGAGTGCCGGACGCCGCCAGCCGCAATGCGGGCAGATTTACCACACCACAGATAAAAGCTTTATTCATGCATTGGGATGTAAATTATTCTACAGAAGGTGAAGTAGATAAGCTTACATACTTTACGAAAACTATTCGAAATATTTTTATATAAGTAGGTACTTCCATATTTTTATCATTATTCTGAAATTTCTTTCAAGTGTCAAAATGATTAAGATTTATTTTTATAATTTCAAAATTTGCGGGGATCAACCCTTATTTTTCGGGAAACTCGGGTACTTAGTCCAAGAGCACTGCGGCACCTCCACGGAGCCTAAAGTGATAAGTATTTTTAACCAACTTCAAAAAAAAAACAAAAAGAGGAGGTTCTCAACTCGACGCGTATTTTTTTTTGTCGATGTTACTCCATAACTCCGTCAAATCTAAGCCGGTCTCAATAATATGTTTTTTGATATTTGAAAGGGCGTAGGCCCTTTCAATTATCATGCCCACGTAGAAGGTCCCAAGAATGTTGATCTTTGAGCAAAACAGAACTTAAATGACATAACTACATATAAGTAGGTACCTAATACCTGAGATTTAAAGGGTAAAAAGGTAATACCCTCCTAGCATGGATTATACTTCAAAAATATATTTAACTAACTGATGCCCGCGACTTCGTCCGCGTGGATTTAGTTTTTAAAATCACGCGGGAACTCTTTTTTTTTCGGGATGCCTATGTCACCCTCCAGGTTCTCAACTACTTATACCTGTCCAAAACATCACGTCAATCCGTAGCTTTGTTGCAGCTTGATTAACGGACAAACCAACAAACAAACACACTTTCACATTTATTATAAATATAAAAGATAAAAGCGATCTAAATAAATTTTAGAACACAAAAGCTACTATTGTGACTCAAATATGATAGCTAGATATATTCCCTTTTTTGTATAGAATTAAGAGTACTTTTAATCATGTAGTACATAATTTTTATTTATTATCAAAAGTTTTCTCAGTACTTACGTAATTTTGCTACTTAGGGTTACATTATTGCAATTTTCTCTCGATCTCTAATTTTTTTGAAAATAAATTATAGCCTATGTTACTTCCTGATTACTTAGCTTTCTGTTGGTGAAAAAATTGTTAAAATCGGTCCAGTAGTTACAGAGCCTATTCAGTACAAACAAACAAAAAAATCTTTCCGCTTTATAATATTAGTATAGATTTATCTCTCACTAAACGATTTACAGAAGTAGGTAGCTCGATTTCACAAACCAAAAACTTAGTTCATAATTAATGTTTTACAGTTAGAAGCGAAATTCTCAGTAAATTACTTGAAACGTCTGTTCTTGAAGTTTCTGCTAAGTAGTATTTTAATAGACCCGATAATTTTGTACTGCAGAATGAAATCTTGTAAAAGCAAAGTTTGTGATTTTCGTGGATGTCGGGGTTTTAGGATGAGAAAGGTGTATGCCATGCATAATCCACCGCGCTCACCAAGTACCTACGGATTGGCAGAATGCAAACACCAAACTTTATGAAGAATTCTGAGCCATGCCGGTTTCTTCACGATGTTTTCGTTCACCGACAATGGTCCAAGATCCCAGTGCCGCCAGACCTAAGTTATTTTCTCAGCAATTATTTGTGTACGATAGAGTACTGTTCGAATGTCCTTTCAGTATATGCGTACCAGCTAGATTGTGCCGACGGCCAATTTCCAGATACCAGGTGCTAAAGGTAGGTAAAAACTAGAATAACTTATCTTAAATTCTCAGGGCTGATTTTCATATAAAATATGTTTTAAAGAATATTGTAAAAATTATTAAATTAATACTGCCAGACGCTTACCGCCGGCGGCGGTTACTTTAGCCAGACGCTTTGAAGCTCCCAAAAAAATATATAATTTAAGTTAACTTATATTCTCAGTTCTGATTTTTATACATGATACTCAGGGAACTATTGCGATATTATCTGTAAGCTGCCAGACCTATTGGAAGGGTCAAACATCCCCCCAGACACACATTATGCGTCCCCATATGTATGAGCGCTAGAACATGATTCACTTGTTTAAGTGTGTGAGAGATAATATCATCATACTATAATATTATAAATGCGAAAGTGTGTTTGTTGGTTTGTCCTTCAATCACTCTGCAACAGAGCTATGGATCGACGTGATTTTTTGCCTGGGTAGTAGAGTAAGTTAGAGGCTCGTGCATGTGATTTGAACCCGATACGCTCCTGATTTTAAACTATACATGCGAGTACAATTTAATAATGCAAAGTTAGATATTCTAAAATACCACCGGATTATTACTTGGTAGTTCTTTGTTTAAAAAAAATATGTTATAATGTTATATATACGTACCTAAATAAGATTACGTAAGCCAATTATAAGTGAAATTATTTTTTTTTAAGTTAATATTCTTTTATCTATCTACTTGTACTGCTTAAGTATAGTACCTACCTAATTTGTAGCTAACCTAATTCTTGGAAAATAACGAAATTTTCATTAAAATAGCTTAACAAATAAAACTTTTTAGTCGTTGTTAAATTCTGGGACTATAATAATGAGTTAATTTTGAGAATCTCCTGCGTGAATGCTGTAATCTTAGAAATTGGACGTCCCGAAGTAAGTGACAAATTGAAAATTTTACCGTCTTATATCGAGAGCTATAATTGCCACCCTACCGGTAAAGAAGTACTGACAATTGACTGATTAAGTACATGTTGAATACTATAAATGTACACAAATTACTTACTATTATCACAGAGTAAGGACATAAACTGACTGATGAATTATTATTATTATCATATGAACTACTTTTGAGAAGTTCGTTTGAGCACATAATATTATAAGAAACCATAATCATAGAGAAACTGTTTTGTTATTGTAATTAGTAATGATTCATATTATTACAATAACTTGAATAATGCTATTTTTATTCAAGATCTTAACTGCACAGTTAAGAAAATTGTTAAACTTTAGAAAATCGACGTTAACGACCCTAATGAATATGCAAGAAGAAAATAGGTGTACCTAAGTGGATATCTTTATTAATGCCAACAAGAAAATAAACAAGTAGGTAGTATAATATAAATTAAACGGCAGGAAAAATAATCCTTGAGAAGATTTTACTACAAAATGATCCATAGCTTTCGTAATTTTTAGGATTCGAAAAAAAACGGATCCCTTAGGTATAGGATCACTTAGTTGTCCGTCTGTCCGCGTGTTACCTTTTTCTCAGAAACGGTTTGAGGTTATACTGAATACAAACGACAAGTCTCTTAATGCTGTGAATATTTTAAGTTTCTAGTTTAATTCAATGCAAAGTTGCAGTTTTTCAAAGCTTATTTTCATGAACAAATTACAATTTTTTTGCCATTAATTTAAATAATATAGGCGCACTATAATTTTGTGATTTTATTTTAAAATGTAAAAAATTAGATTTAATGATGAAATTTACATATTATGTAAGTAATAGGTGATGCCCGCGACTTCGTCCGCGTGGATTAAGGTTTTTTGATTCCCGCGGGAACTCGTTAATTTTCCGGAATAAAATGTAGCCTATGTGTTCATCCTGAGTACGAGCTATCACTATTCCAAATTTCAGCCAAAATTGGTTCATTCATTGTGGCGTGAAAGAGTAACAAACATCCATCCATCCATACATCCATCATCACAAACTTTCGCATTTATAATATTAAATAGAAGTAGAATTATTAGGATAGTAGGATGCATATTATCTAATTATAGTGAAGGGCAACTACGGAACCTTACACTCGTGATCTGACACGCATTTGACCGTAGGTTTTACGTTCAAGGTAAAGTTACCAAGCGGCGACAGCAATTTCAGTCAAAAGTGGTAAAACAAAAACGACAGCAAGTTAGTTACTGGATGGATGACCGATTTTGATGTTCCAAATAATGAATCACATGCACATAATTATATATTTATACTCCTTCAATATTTTCAAGAACTTTCTTTACACGCTGTGTATAACAGGCAACCTACTCATTTATTCTGAACCAGTTTCTGCGGTCAGATGGCAGCCGCTCCGGGTAAAAGCTTGTAGCCTGTCAATAATTAGCCGACCTTAATTTAATAGGGTCAATGGTAGGACGAAATTTCCATCAATTATTGTGGAATTTATTGTGTACGCTTGTGCGATTTTACAAATACCTACAGAAGCTAGAATGAGAAACCCTAATTTTTGCTAATACAAAAGTAAACGGAGAACTCCGTACAAAATTACTGAGCAATATAAGTACGAGCAGATAGGTAATAAAGACAAATAAAGATCAAGATAGTTCAATGCATGGACTACCCAATCACCTCTTTAATGGGTATTTAAATTACCAACTGGTGGAAAGAGAAGCTCCAGAGTTCTAGACTAGACTAATTTTCAAAAACTTTCCATTTCTTTCGTTGCTGACCTTTAAGTATATAACCAAGTTGCTGACTTATCGATGTCCTTCAAATAATGCCACAATCAAAGAGGATCGATGTGATTTTTCGTATGGATGTGACTGTTGAGAACCCGGAGATAGATATAATAGAAAAAAAAATATGAGAGGTATCAAGGGACACCCGGATTGAACGTAGTTCCTTTCGATTAATTTTAGTGAAGGAATTGTAATAAACTAGTGGTGTCATCTAGTATTAAATTGATTAACTACGATGATGACGAAATTATATTTAGTTTATTTCTATTGCAGCTCTGTTACAAAACCAAAGAGTTACTCTGGTTTTTTAACAGATGGCGTTAGTAGTACAATAATATTTTATCTAATTTATACAATAAAAAATTCGGGAAAAATTCCACATGTAGAAATTATCTATCTTCTATACTATAATAAAACTGTAACAGGTCCAATTCTGTACATTGAAGATATTTTGAAAATTTTTGTTTGAGGGCACTCTATAATCGATACTGAAGCCAAAACAATTTTTTTTTAATTTTTTGTCTGTCTGTCTGTCTGTCTGTCTGTCTGTCTGTCTGTCTGTCTGTCTGTATCTTGGCCGCGCATCACGCCGAAACTACTGAACGGATTTCAATGAAACTTGGCACGATTTAAGTTCATACTACGAGGTATAATATAGGATACTTTTTATCCCGAAATTCAGCACGATTCCCTTGGGAGAGGGGATGAAAGTCAAAATGTGTATTTAGCTGTAATTCATAAAGGCGTATTCCGATTTCATTCATTCTTTTTTTTTTAGAAAGCAGGTATTTTAGAGATTGTCCTGTAATTATTTCAAGGTCATCAATTTAGTAGTTCAGAAATTATAGACATCACAATCTTCAGTATAATGTCCAAATAACTTGAACCCCGGAATCTACAGGATACTTTGAATGTACGGCTCATCTTAGGCTGGCATGCGTACTTTATCGTATAAAGCCATCGTGGATAGCCCTATTTTGTAAAAGTCAAACTACTCCAAAGGCGTCAGATTTTGCCAAACGATCATTATGTACTACATAGTAGGTATGGATGTAATACATCGTATGGACTTAATGCTACAGTGTTTTCTTATGCAATTTAATATTTTAATCATACTAATATTATAAATGCGAAAGTGTGTTTGTTTGTTGGTTTGTCCTTCAATCACGCCACAACAGAGCCACGGATCGACGTGATTTTTTGCATGGGTGCTATAGTTGAGGACATAGGCTACTTTTTATCCCGGAATATCAAAGTGTTCACGAGGGATTTTAAAAAGTAAATCCACGCGGACGAAGTCGCGGGCATCAGCTAGTTTAAAATAAAATTTAAAATAGAAAATTCAGTCTGTCGAGCTGGGATTCGAACCATCGGCGTTGAACTTATAGACGACTGCCCGATCCACTAGGCCATGCAGACGCCGTGTTGTATGGAGAAAATACCGAATTTAATGCAAAATTCACATTCAACAAAAAAGTGTCGGTTTCAAAAATGTGTCGAGTGTCGGTTCCTTAATTTTTTCCGTCTAGCCCCCTTCCGTACCGCGCGATAAGGAACTACGTTCCAAAAATTCAAAAATCCTTACATATTATAAAAAGAAGTCCCCCGGCCGCGTCTTTCTGTCCTCCTGTCTGTCGCTGAACGCTACCAAACGGATTTTTATACGGTTTTCAACAATAGAAAGAGTGATTCTTGAGGAAGGTTTAAGTATATAATTTATTATGCTTTTATGTAAATTAGCAGAAATACGGCGATAAATGTTGAAGAGGTCGCAAAAAATCTCGCCAACTGGGAGCTTTCCACGCGAAAGCCGCGTAAACTAGCAAAGATATAGTTGAGTAATGTACTAGCGAATTCAAAATCTATAAAAAAGTCCCCAAGGGAATATATCTAACTATCATATTTTAGTCACAGTAGTAGCTTTTGTATTCTAAAATTTAATTAGGTCGCGTTTATTATCGCAGTATTAATTCTTCCGTACTGATACACATTATAAATGCGAAAGTGTGTTTGTTTGTTGGTTTGTCCGTCAATCACGCTGCAACAAAGTTACGGATTGACGTGACTTTTTGGACAGGTATAGACTAGTAATATAATATGCAATGATTACTCTTTGATAAAAGAACCTCAATAACATTCAAACTTAAAAATTTAATGAATCACGAACGAATTTCAACTACTGGGCGTCCAATAGCAGATACAAATCGACTTCTAGTTTTTATCCCACTACAACTTTTTTAGTAATTGAATTCAATGCGAACTGTGCTCTAGCCTTTGCCGTAAATTGTAAAGCCAGTGTTCGTTTGTAAAATACCACTTTTGATACGAGCGCTGCGGAAAAATAAACAAGTGGTAAAGTGGGGGAAGCAACTTTTCCTAGGAAAATACTCATAGCATTATTCCCGGCACGTCTGGGCCGCAATTAGCTCAGACGTAGATAGTGTTGTGTTGGCATAATACCGCGGTTTTCCCGACGCCTTAATGCAGTAGGCGTGACGCGACGTCAAGTGTTTCCTTCGCAACTGTAGTGATAAATAGTTGCTTCTATTTCAACATTAGATGTATCTTACACTCTTGGAGCATTTGAAATATAGATAGACAGACGTAGAAGAAAAAAAAAGTCGTGTGGTGTCGTGGGACACCAGATAGGAACGAAGTTCCTTATTTTAAAAATATTAATTTCAAGTTCTATTCGAGGTTTATAGAAAATAATTATTCGAGTTTACATTTTTTATCGATAAAAATCAAAAAAACTACTTTACAAAAATATTATCTTAACACCTTTGTTTTGTTTACAATGATTTATAAAAACAAGTGAATTTGTTTTTAATTTTTTACCAAATATAATAAATTATAAATAATAATAAATTAATAATAAAAATAAAATAAATAAAAATTATATGAAGTCAGGATTCGAACCTCTGAACCGATAGTATCGCTCCTTCTTTTTACCGCTGCGCCATCGAAGCATTGATGGAATGTGTAAAATAAACGAAGATAATAATAAAACAAGGACTGTGACGAAAAAATCTTACGCTTTTATTTAACGTTACGGACGTTTTTTACCGGCTAGGGTACCCCTCCGCTACGTATGTCATGTCGCAAGAATGCATGCAACAAATGACCTAAACATGGACAATTATAATATCTGACCCCCAATGCAAAAGAAGAAATAGAAGAGACAGAACACTGGCGATCTCTGTTTCATTTTGTCAGTTCGTGCGACGGAGTTCATGCTCGTCGAAACTAAGGCTGGCCGATGGGTATAATAGCATTCACTACCGCGCACAACTTAACTCTTTTTCTATTTTAATTTGATATGAGTGTTGAAGTAATTCTGTCATTCAATAAGGATACCATAGAAATAGGAAGATTATAGTCGTAATTCCTAGTTCCATGAAGGATACGGATGGGGAAATGTCATCATTTTTCATCTCCGCATAAGATTAACGCTCTCTTAACACTGAATATATTGTCCCTTTATGGACAAAGTCTTTAACTTTGCATATCTACATGTATTAAAGGGTCTACAGATCTACTTAAGTATTTTAAAATATCAACTCAAATGTTTATCAAGATGTTGTTTTCGATTGCAAAATATACGACACTGGGAGCCATTTGCTCGGGAAACATAATTTCCGAAATATCAGCTCCGCTTCCTAATGTCATCAATTTCACTTTAACGTTCAATGGCCTCTGAGGGTCCAAATATTGTTCGGAATTTAGATGTTAGCACGGAAATATGTCGATATCGTTTTAGCTCAAAACTTTAGGATTAAGATAAAATTGTTATGAGCTACATTTCTATTATTAACGTAAAAAGTTTTTACAATAATCGTCTTTAAATTTCGTCGTCAAAACATTAGACATCCACTGTTGGAAATAGGTTTCTTGCGAGGATACCCTTTGTTTCTTCAATAGCATTATTATAAAATACCGGCCAAGTGCAAGTCGGACTCGCGCACTGAGGGTCCGTACAAACTTTTAGGTCGCTGTTAGTATACCAACTGCAAATAAGTTTATAATCGCAAAAAAAAGCATACTTAATTATAATTCAACACGTGTTAATACGGGCAGACAGAAAGTAGCCCCATTCCCGCCGGTGGAACGCGTTGACGAGCATGACGCATGACCCAGCCATTGCTTCGCTCAACCATATTTGAGGGAACGTAACAACCCGCATCACACGACACCACCATTTCCTGAGAAAAGGGTCTTGATAGACAGACAGACAGACGGGCAACGAAGTGATCCTTTATGGGTTCCGTTTTTAGTACGGAGTACAGAACCCTAAAAACATTGAGTTGATGAGTAAGGGAATTTGCAGAATCACGTTTAGAATTATAATTTAACAGAAGAAAAGTATTGGAATTTAATTGTAATCTATACTAATATTATAAAGAGAAAAGATTTTTTTGTTTGTTTGTTTGTTTGTACCGAATAGGCTCTGTAACTACTGGACCGATTTTAACCATTTTTCACCAATAGAAAGCTAAGTTATCAGGAATTAACATAGGCTATAATTTATTTTCAAAAAAATTAGAGATCTTTAATTGCAATAATGTAACACAAAGTAGCAAAATTTTGCCTATAAAATGCATTATTTGGCGTGTGCTGAGAAAACTTTTGATGATGTACGTAAAAATTATGTACTACATTATTAAAGTACGCATTATTCTCTACAAAAAAAGTCCCCGAGGGAACATATCTAACTGTCATATTTAAGTCACAATCTGCTTTTGTGTTCTAAAATTTAATTAGATCGCCTTTATTATCGTAGTATTAATTCTTCCTTTGACCTCCTCTGGTGACAGAAGGGCTGGCTCATTTTTTGCGCAAAGGATCAGCCTGGCTGTCCAGCGCGGAAATGCAGCCAGTATTCTTGGCACCATTCCATGCGGGCATGATTTGTATAGTAATTAGATTAGTTTAGCTATAAGTTTTTTTGTAACATTCTTCCTTACTAATACATCATACTAATATTATTATAAATGCGAAAGTGTGTTTGTTGGTTTGTCCTTCAATCACGCCGAAACAAAGCTACGGATCGACGTGATTTTTTGCATGGGTATAGTTGAGGACCTGGAGAGTGACATAGGCAATAGCACTTTTTATCCCGGAAAATCAAAGAGTTCCCGAGGGATTTTAAAAACTAAATCCACGCGGACGAAGTCGCGGGCATCAGCTAGTACTAGATAAAACATTAAAATAATAATCATATAAAAATATCATCATCATTATTATAAGTACATAATTTACAGGATTCAGTGCAAAAGTAACTTTGGTTAGTACTATTATAGACAAATTTTTAATTTCCGTAACAATTTTAGTTCGTTAGCTGGTAGAGATAGCTTTTAGTTGTTGGAAATGTTAGCAACAGTTAAGTTTGCGTTCAGTTGAATGGCAGTTCAGTGGAATTGAAAGGGATTCTATGGTTAAATATTTTACGAGAATGATGAGAATAGTTACAGTGAACAAAAGCCTATTTTGTATCCGTAATTATCTGGATAACGATTCGGATTTGAACATAAAATATAATATTTACAACAAGGATTTGTAATAATATACTGTCACTGGTTGCGGGATTCGGGGGTTAAAATTAAACTCAGACACCCGAAACCCGAAGGTTTTACTGTTGCAAGCACACACACTGATAGGTACAGAGTATAGTTCTTGCAATTCACGAGGGCGACTGACTTATGGTTGTGTGTGTGTCGTATCTGAAGTGTGAGCGAGCGCAATGCTCGCGCCTGCCCGCTCCCACCTAGGCTTTGACAGGCACGCACACTTATGCAATGTGCATGTACACGAAGTAACCACAAGTAAAGCTCACTCGCCTTCGTGAATTGCAAAAACTGTACTTGATGGGGGTGCAGATGTCCTTATTACACCGCACACTGTCTTCCAGCACTAAACATATGAGTAGTTCACTGTGCACTACTATACACTAAACTTTCTCTCTCTCTGTTCTTCTCCTTCTTATTTTCTTCTTACAACTTTTCTGCTATCAAACTTAAAAGGTGCATACCCTGAAGAAAAATCGAGAAAGATGGCTACGCGACTTCAAGACTGATTTTTATAACCCACGACGCAAATAGAAGGGTGCTAAAAGTTTAACGTTTGTATTAGTCTATCTGTGTATGTCTGTTCCCTCGTAGCAGCCTCCCCAATGGACCGATTTTGATGCGGTTTTTTATGTATGAAAGCTAATTTAATCGAGGTTGATCTTAGCTAATTTAAGAAGATGTGGTCAGGCGTTGAAGATCATCAGCTCATTTCCCACTTGATAAAGGGTCTTACAAGCTTTCACTGGTGCAATTGATTAGGTGTTAGAGGATGATCGAGGATGAAGATCTGATGATGGAGCAGAAAACTGGGTAATAGGATGTCAGGTATATTGTAAATAGTCCGGCTATAGATTCACATGTCGGGGTGTTAAATTTTTAATTTACACTTGTTATCTTTAAAAATAATGTTAGAGTAATTTTACTAATAGAATTGACTAATCATGGCTTATTGCTTTAGCCACTGCAGTCTTTATAATGTAACAATTTCATAAAAAATATTGAAAATAAAACAAATTTTTGAAGTCGGTGAAATACAATAAACGGTATTGATCCCCTAATTGAGAATAAAATTTAGAGCACCTCATGTTTTTAAATTCAGTTCATGAGCTGTTAGTTAATTTGACGTCAAAAAAAAGAGAGGTATTAGGCTTAAGAAGGCCTAAGGACTAAAATGCCTACGCATGCATACAAAGAAATGTATGAGACAATCATCAAATTGTACGAAGCAACTGCGTCTGACGGCGGTGACTCGTAGGGCACGTTTTCACACACGCGGGGCGTTTCGCGTCGCGTGCTAAACTCAAACATTTACAGGATATGATGGCTAAGTATGAGAGCGTTCACGACTCCGCGGCGGTGCCCGCGTGAACCCGCGTGAACGCTCCCATACTTGGCCATATGTTTGAGTTTAGCGCGCGACGCGACGCACCACGCGCTGCGAAACGTACCGCGTGTGCAGAAACGTACCCGTAGAGTCGCGGCTCCTACTAGTAGATCATCCAAGTCTTGAAGTCCCCCATCTTCTGTGAGGGGCGAAACAATTTTCGTCGCTGCCGTCTCATTTTTTGATCCAAGCCTTTAGAGTCACAGAGGCCATTTTCGCAGGATACGTTTCACGCTATTGTAACTGCTATGCACTAAAGAGAGAAAAGAAAGCAGTTTACAAGCTACCTACTCGAAAAACGAATAGCCTGACTCGTTGTTAAATCCTGGTAGCTGAAAACCTGAAATTAACCTTATGTTGACTATTGACAGTTTATTTTGCTGTGACCTGAACATTCGAGGTAGGCTAATAAAAGGCCAATATCGTAGGTTTTGGAGGACACAGCCTGATCTCGGTTCTTTTAACAGTTGAGATCGCAATTCGTACAGTTTCCATTTTTATTTTATAAGTACATTTCTGCTGTATTTGTTTTATGCATACACAAGTTCAGCAATTTTTCAGAGTTTTTTCAGTTTTACATGATATTGGTAATTGGCGTACTTATCTTATCCAAGATTAACTGCCTAAAAAGTGTTAGTTTGGAATTAATTGTTGTTTTTGAAATCACAAAATTTAAAAAACAAAATTCTTAAATAAACTGCTAACTACTTAGAATCCAGTAATGTGGAAGGTAGGGGATGGATCCCCTGATTTTCTACGTCGAAATGTTTTCAAATGTCCTCTAGATAGAATAAGCTCTTTGAAGGAATGCATAACCTCCTGGCGGTTTAATTAACGTTCAAGTTTAGTAGCATAAAAAGCCACAACAATATTTAACAATGTAGTCCTACTATCCTACAAATATTATAAATGCGAAAGTTTGTGAGGATGTATGGATGGATGGATGTTTGTTACTCTTTAACGCCACAACGAATGAACCGATTTGGCTGAAATTTGGAATTGAAATAGCTCATACCCAGGATTAACACGAAGGCTAGTTAAGTTCCCGTGGGAATTAAAAAACCTAAGTCCACGCGGATATCGCGAATCGCGAAGTCGCGGGCATCATCTAGTACAAAATTTTTTCGCTCGAGTTCCCAGGCCTAAAAAAATACATTAGTAATCGAAGAACTTTTAACGGAACATGAAATCGGTTACTTCTTGTTTACATAGAATAATGATTGTTTGTTATCCCTTTGTATTGTGGGAATAAATTGACCATAATTCCCATTGTAGACATAATATGAATTCGAGCCGGATTAATTCGTCCGTGTGATTCGGTGTTTCTCGTATGAACGGTCAGTTAGCTCCCAAGATCGAAGTAAAATGGAAGCTGACTTACTATTATATTCGCACGTTTCTCATATGTAAGTTCACAAATCAAAATAAAAGAATATGTACTAGGTACTTCCTAGTTTCTGATTTTATCGGTATACCTACACCTATAAGGGATAGTTTTAGAGTCGCGATGCGTTGCGCGTCGCGTGGTGCGTCCCGTCGCGCGATTCTCCGTTCATGGAGAGGCGTTGCGAGAAACGTAGCGACACCAGCGACGGGGCTCGCGTCAGTGGCAGAGAAATAAAATATGGTGATTGAAAATACAATCATATGGCAATATGTGGTCTCGTTTAAGAAGACGCGGGGCGTTGCGCGGTGCGTGTTGCGATACGCGGCAAACGGCGGTGACCGTCGCTGCGCCCGCGACGGACCCTTCTGCCAGTCTATTACATCGATGATTCTAAGATATTCACGCAACTTTCTCGTCATGAATTTTGTGTGTTTGACTTTTTGTTTCATATTGGGGTTTTCCTTGCTTTCAGTATACCTATGCATGCCTGTCAGGAGCAGGGCGGCACTTCATATAGCTCCCTTACTTTTCATGGGGTTTCTGCTGTCGGCAGAAAAGGTTTAGTTCATATACATGTTAACTAGATTCAGTCATACGTTTTATAGAATTATTCTTTATTTTACAGAAAAAATGCCACTGGCCACTACGTAGATAAAACGAACAAAAATTCTGCAACTAGAACCGTAGTCATTGACTACTGTCACGAGCGAAGCGAGCGCGGTATCCAATGAGCTTCGTAGAATTTATGCTCTCTTGTCATACGAATATGAACGGACGATGGTGATATTGTAATCAACTTTTACAGAACTAATGCTAAGTGAAAATGCAAGCGAACAGGAAATAAGCATCCAAAAAAATTGATTGTCTGTAAAGTCGGTTTACGGACGATAACGTCATGAACATTGATGAATAAAATGTCACAAGCCAACGCTTGGCGCGATCGTGCCTCTCTATCGCTTGTTCCGCGCTATCGCTTGCACGCTCAAGCTCAGGCGGAACGTGACACTTTTTCGTGCGTGCAGCCGGTGTTCATCGATTTATAAGACGTTATTATGTCAAAAATGCTGAATATCGCAAAGCAAGCAGTAAGTACTGTCATTTTTTTTAAGTTTTTCTCAAAGCTCATTTTATTCAAGTTTTTGTTATTATCTACGCAACAACAACAAATTGTACTCAACAACTTTTTGCGTAAAGGAAACAAAATTATACAGAGGCAACAAACAAGCCTCGCGTTTAAAAAAAAAAGGTAAGCTGTATTAGCATAAACATTCCCCTGGCTTGTTTTTATCAAACGACTAAGTACAGAAAATGTACTGAGGAGCCTAGAAAAACTATCTTCAGGAGATAGCAAACAATCGTAAGACTTCCAGGAGATTTACAAGCCGTAGCGTGTTTTTGAACAGGTATACTGAAAATGCGTTCAACTTCAGCAGCCCGATGCTGCTTTCTAGGGATCCATACCCGAAGGGTACCAACGGGACCCTATTACTAAGCCTCCGCTGTCGGCAGCGGGCTGTACTGTATCTCACGAACCGTAATAAGAAGATACTTGAAATTTTCACAGAATGTGTATTTCAATTGCTGCTATAAAAACAAGTTAAAAACTAAAGAAGGTCTAATAATAAACTTTTTTTTGCTTAATCTTAATAGGTAATAGCTGGTGTTTTATCTTGTAAGATGGTACCCTCTATCCGTTCGTGTGCGGGTCCGACACGCACTTGGTCAGTTTTTTGTTTCCCCGTTGATAAAGTACCAAAGTATGACTTTCCTGTTGGTCGCTTGCACCTTAGACGTAGAATATCTATTCCCAATGTGTATTTAAGATCTGTTTATCTATTATCCTGGCTCAGATTTGATCATGAATTTACCACCTGACCAAACCATCTCAATCACATCATCCTCCACAATTAACTATTTGCATAATCCGATACCATTAGGTCCATATTAATTGAGCACCTTACATTATACCCGGTATACTTCAGTATCTATAAGTTTTTGAGTGAAGACTTATCATCACTATGGCCATTCTATATCCGAATTTATTCGGAGCATGGTTGATAGCGTCATTAAATAAAATAGTATTGTCGGTCTGTGATATCGAAATAACTACCTCATATTAAACTCAAAAGTATGGGACCAACCTGTCAGCGTTTGCAGCGTCGCGCTACCACTGCGGCACCCTATATTGAAAAACAAATCCGTAGAGCATTACGGTGCGCTGCGGCACTGATCCAGTGGTTTGGATGTTAAATGTACAAGTAAATAAACATACCATCTTTTACATTTTTGTAATAGAAATATCCTAACATTTTGGATTTTGGTCATTTATCAAAGTTAACCAAATTTTTACCAATAATAAAATTACGAATACTTAATAATAACATGAAATCCCAACGTTCAACCGTGTTAAAAGACTTGTTAACAGTTTATACATGACGTATATATCTTGAATGACGATAGAGATGATGGGCATTAGAACAAGAGCGTCGCCAGCCGATGGCCGGGGGGGGGGGGGGGGGGGGGGCAAGTTGACAGGGTTCCCACTACATTTTTAAAAACCTTACCCCATGCGGACGAAGTCGGGGGCAAAAGCTAATTAAGTTTTTTACACAGTTGAAGTCTGAAGAATTATTCAGCGTATAAGTATCTGGATTTCAATGATGAATTATCTACTAGTACTATATTTTTCAAATGTCTGGGGGGGGGGGGGGCAGCTACCCCTACCTCCCCCCCCCGACACCCATGCATTAGAACTAACTATTTAGATTTAGTTTATTTACTACTTAGAACGTAATAATATTATTTAAATGCAGAAATGTGTCTGCCTGTCTGCCTATTACCATGTTCACGCCTCAATCACAGTACCAATCACATGACATTTGCTTGCAGAAATCTGGAGCTACTATAATCACGAAATCATGGAATATGTATGACGAAATGCGAGTTAGAATTTCTTAGTTGGGAATTTTCCATTGTTTTCAACTTACCACTGGAAATGTCAAAATAGACAATAGGTCTCCTGGTGAAAATAAAATCCATCTGAATTTTTACAAAACGTTAATCCACGCAGACAAATCCACAGGCATCAGCTAGTTAGAAAATAATTTATACCCTTTCGTCATAGGTTTATTGGAAAGCTCTTTTGAAAGCAGTAGCGAATAATTTATTTATTTTCCAACGCCGCAAATATCAAGAAATATTCAATGTTTAAATTAAACGGCAATAGGAGGTCTTGTGTCAAGCGGAGCTCTTTGAAATCCAATATTGTGATAAAGGTTGCTCCCTACTAGTACATATAACTGACTAACTGTGGCTGTGTCTTCATCCGGATGTATTTAGATTTTTAAATAATTGCGTGGTAACATTTTGGTTTTTCAGTATAAACAGCATAATATTATCCAGGATGCACGCTGTCTCTGTGCCAAAATTCATCAAGATCAGGTAAGCCGTGAAAAGGTAAACAATATACAGACAAACAGACGTACTTTCGTATGTATGATAGTAACCAGCTTTGCCTGCGACTTTGAAAGATCCACGGCATTTTTCTGTTTTAGGTAAAAGGTAGCCTATATCACTGTCCCAACTCTTTTCACCCGACTGCGCAACGCAAAGGAGTGATAATGTGTTTATCAGTCTATGTATGTATGTATGTTTGTTTGTTCCTTTGTGGCACTCCTCCTTTGTGTGGAGACCAAACGCGTGGGACGATTTTGTTAAATGGCACGTCCGTCGTTAGATTCGCCATGCCAGCGCGAGTGTCAACGAGAACATAAAAATTTAAAAAATTCAAATGGACGCCACATGGTTCAAAATTTTTTTTCTTCAAATCCTGAGTCCAAATGAGTGGAGTATCAAATTAAAGGGTTTGAAAATGTGATTACGAGATTATATTTTTCATTTTTTTTTCCTCATAAATTTGATAATTGATATTTTCATTGATATTCTTTACATTGGGCTTTTTATTCTTTTTAGGGTTCCGTACCCAAAGGGTACCAACGGGACCCTATTACTAAGCCTACGCTGTCCGTCCGTCCGTCCGTCCGTCCGTCCGTCCGTCCGTCCGTCCGTCTGTCAGTGGGCTGTATCTCGTAAACCGTAATAGATAGACAGATGAAATTTTCACATATTATGTATTTCTATTGCCGCTATAACAACAAATAATAAAAATTAAATTGAATTAAAAAAAAAATTAAAATATTTATTAAATATTTTAATTTAATTTTTTTTTAACGGAACCCTAAAAGAGCGAGGCTCGACTCGCACTTGGCCGATTTTTTTAATATTTTGCTTAAAAGAGTCCTTTATATACTCTTGGATTATTGAATTTATGGTGTACGAGATCTACCTGTTAATGTAGTGAGCGTAAACCCTCAGAAGCTCAGGGACTGCGTATTGCTCCAAACTCTATTATGAGGTTATGAAAGCAATCAGAATCGGGTGACCTGTTTTATTTCACTCATCGAAATTGGAACGTAGTAAAAGTTTCCTTTGCCAAGAGGGCCTTGCGGCGATGCTACTGCCTTCTCAATAACTTTGAATAGACAAAGTGTAATGCCTTTGAAATCGAAAATATATTTTTCATGAACCTATTTAAAAATATTTATAATATGCTGATCACTGATGTGTAAAGTATATGTATGATATCCGATACCTACTCATACATACGTTTTTTTTTATATCTTAATCAATGAAAATAGAGTTCAGCTCAATATCTGAGGCCCAAGTGTAACTTTTAAAGCTGATGTTAACTGTGCGTCATCTGTTAATTACTTATTTTTCTCGTCTATGAACAAGGTAAACCTAATGCAGGAAAAATTAAACCAACTTCAATATACCGAAATAAACAATAACTGAAAAAGGAAATTGTCCATATCTTGAACCTTCTCAAACCTATATATATTAAACCTATAAACCTATATAAAAGTCTCGTGTCACGATGTATGTTCTGGATAAACTCGAAAACTACTGAACCGATTTTGATCAAACTTCGTAACTATCTGTAATTTGGTCCAACTTAAAAGATAGTTTTTATCTTAATTATAGACATGTTTGTTATTGCAAATTAAAATATGTTAATTACACGACAGTCATTTAAATAGGTACAGTTCGAGATTTAGGTTGCTATAGGCAACCTAGCAAACTAAATCTCGAACGATGTTAGATTGCGGTTGTCTAGATTGTGTTATAATTTTGCATTACTGATATTATAAATGCGAAAGTGTATTTGTATGTTGGTTTGTCCTTCAATCACATCGCAACAGAGCAACGGATTGATGCGATTTTTTGCATGGGTATAGTAATGGGTCCTCAGACGGGGAGAGCTACGTTTTTATCTCGGATAATCAAAGAGTTTCCGCGGGATTTTTAAAAACTAAATCCATGCGGACGAAGTCGCGGGCATCAGCTAGTAAACGTATAATATATTGCACTCGTGCGAAGCCGGGGCGGGTCGCTTGCTTTTAAAATATTTTTAAAATAGCAATTATTCATTGGTTAATCAAGAAATGTGTAATAAAATATATCAATCCATGGCATTCAATGAAATTTATTTTATTTTATTACGATGTTAAACTTGCATAATATATTTTATTGAGAGCCTGTTTCGTTGATTTTATTTGTTTTAAATCGTTTTTGGTGCTATACATATAAAATTGGTTTATTGAATTAATAATAATTTAAACCTGCTAAAATCATTTTGTTTAATAATATGAAAAATATTCTATTATTTTTAATGCCCTCATTCTCCTCACTGGTAGAGATCTCTTCTACGTCGAGATTAGTTATTTGTGTTATATGGGGCCAAAGAAATTTTTTGTTCCCCGAGGGCGTTATTTTGAATTCAGAGCGAAGGGGAGGATTCTTGGGATTCTACTATAGAATATTCGTATCCCATCCTATGTATAGTAGAATCCTGAGCGCAGCGATCAATTCTAAAGTAGAATCTTGAGCGTAGCGAGTAATTCAATATACGTCGCCCGAGAACAAAATATTTTGGCCCCGAATGACTATTTTCATCATTACCTATGAGAAAAAGCTAGGAGTATCAACCTACTATGTATAGACATTACCTATACGTATATTGAAAGTTTAAATAAAACACAAATAAATTATTATGAAATAATTAAACATTAATATTTATGTTGGATACAGTATGTGCGTATATCCGATCATGGAACTGGGAATTACGACTAGTCTTCCTATTTCTATGTATCCGATCGACAAATTGATCACGTGACATCAAAGACAATAGCTTCTCAAACATTTTTGAATTTCGAACGGAATGAGCGATCGACAGGTTTCTGCACCGAACGCAGTAGTAATAAACACATACTACAGCACGAACGCGGACCAATCAGAAGAGAGAAATGAAAACTCCCATGGGCTTAAAATTAAATTTTGCTCCCGCTATCCTCTGAAGCCAATATTAGTTTTTCGAATAAGTACCTATGATGAAAAAAATAGGTATTTTGTTTCTTCTTCCAGTCGTCTTCCTTTTTCATCGTCATACATCACGCGTTGCTTGTATCCAGGCTTCCAGGGAGTCTAATATGATTGTCTGTCTTACTATCATAGTGAGAGGTTTTCCAACGGTGCATTTCCCGGTGCGAGGTCATCACTCGTGCACCTTCTTTCGGTTTCTTGCCCCTTGCGACTCGATGAACTACCTAAATGTGTTTTAACTTTGGCGCTCTTCATTTCCGATTTGTTCCCGCAGGGATACGCCGAGCAAAGCTCTCTCCATCGCCCGCTGAGTTAACATTATTGTTCAAAATGAGAATAGATTTCCAAAGCGTATGTTTTCTATGTATTGCCTGCGATCCCTACGGACCATGTGAATATTACGAAAATAATAGGTATTGGTATTCAACAACCATTTACTAGTAAATAATGGTTTTCGCACACAACCGTAAATTCCGCAGTAAGTAGTTGCTAGATCTATACGAGGCGATTACAGAGAAATTTAAATACCAAATGAAAATGAAAATGGATGGCGTCATGAATTAATGTGTACGCCGTAGAACTTACGTCACCAGTAGGGCTAGTATAAGATTGGATAGTTAACTATGAATAGTAAACTATGACATTACCATCAAAGTAAAATAAACCATAACAGTATTGGGTTAGAGCTCAATTTCGTGTATGTAATCTTATACGTTTACGTAACGAAAACTCTCCAAAATAAAATCGTCGGTATTGAATTTGTGACTTTAAATCGATACTAGTATTTTACTTGGTTCATTTTACTTTGATGCTAATGTCATAGTTAACTATTACGATCAAACGAATTAAAACTCGGACTAACCACACTGTAATCACTAATCCTTCGACGCATCGTGCGAGTCTTGTTACCTAACGACAAAAGTATTGTCGTTTAGCATCGTCACCATAACATCTTAAAATAAAGTTACTCACAGGAACACTGTAAAAGTAAAATGAATAGTCAATGATATCAATATTTTAAAACTATTGTCACTAATCCGACACACTAGCTGGTGTCCATAATAAATCGTAAATCCAGCGCACACTGAAGCCTAGCTCATTGTCGTACTAACTATGTATCGATATTTACTTGCTTGTGATATTATGTATTTCCTGCAAAAGCAAAAAAAGCTGTAAACACAGCGTAGGTTTGGATAAAATTACGTGTTGGCATAATATTGTCAAAATAATAATTTAAAACTGAGTCGCTGAAAGAATTTGTTTTGGCAGTTTTTTTTGCTCTCAGTGTTTAACAGAACTAATTACTACAGTACCGCATTTATAAGCGGCACAAGACCGAGACTTGGAAGTCTATGAAAAAGAGTAGGTGTCTCTCATTTATGCTCTCCAGCCTTTCTCCAGGAGTAGACATCTATCTGTTTATAAAAAAGAAGAAAAATTCTTTAAGCAATTTTGCAATTGCTATGATTGAATTTAAAATTTAATTACAGAAACGAACGAAAATTACGAAATTACAGAAAATTGCAAGTGTGTGCAGCACCTAACCGATGCGAAAAATGCGCTTCCATTTAGATTTACAACCACTTTCTTTTGAAAGATTTATTTATATTGCCCATCCACAAAGGAATTGGGGGCCAATATATTTTGCGAAAAAACTTTCATTCAATGTGAATTTATTCCGGGAGATGGATTTGTCACGTCATCTGTCAAGCTTTGACGCTGTAACGAAGCAAACGGGCCTTTTTGTTACCTAATAACAATATGGGTTTTGGACTTGTTTCGGACGGACAATGATATATAATATATGTATATATACTACAATTCTACATTATTTAGGTACGTAACTGCCATAATATAATTTTGTCGCGACCAAGTCCAACAGCCGTTTTATTTAAAACATCTTTGGTGAAAACTTTCGTGGAAACTGACCCGGAGTCTCTGCAAGGGGGCCTAAGACAAAGTAACACAATTACCGGCAGTTTTAAATATAAAATATACCGTGACTTACTTTCTAAAAATCATTTCAGTTATCTTCTACTACTATTTTTAACCGACTTCAAAAAAATCGGCCAAGTGCGAATCGGGCCTCGCTCTTTTAGAGTTCCGTGTATATGACCAAATCACTTTTTTTTAAACTAGATACATATTTAGATATCTTAGTTCTCAGATAGTAATAAATTAGCTGGGGAAAAATGCTCGTTTGTTTTTGTCACAACTTTGATGGCCCCCCATTTCTTCATTTTTGAAGCTAAAAAATAGTAAAACCATATTTGAACTCCACTTAATAAGCTCTAGACAATGACACTGCACATGCCAGGGTAAAAAAATTAAATTTTATTTTGACTCCTTTTTCAAGTATTCCTTTATTTTTCAATTTTATTTTATTTTTATTATTTGTTATTAAAGCGGCAATAGAAATACACACTGAGAAAATTTCAACTGTCTACCTATTTTACGGTTTACGAGATACAGCCCGCTGACAGACGGATGGACGGACGGACGGACAAACGGACGGACAGCGGAGGCTTAGTAATAGGGTCCCGTTGGCACCCTTTGGGTACGGAACCCTAAAAAGGGAGGATTTTTCTTTGTGGCCGCTGTGCTCAAAGTTCGGAGAAAATTATATTATAACCTACTGTTAATTGACTTAACCTATTCATGACCTTCACATAATCCTCAGATAACCCTCGAACTAGAAGATAGACGAAGCTCTATTATTTTGTATTAATTATGGTTTACGGTTTGTCCTTAAACCCGAGCGGCTCACTAATTTATCGCTTTGATTATGGCTGTAAACATTATTTCACGAAGCAGACACTAAATACATAGCAATTTTCTGTTTCAAATTATTCTTGGTATAATTTAAAACTTCACAGCCGACAAAATATTTATTTAAAGGGTGAGCTCACGGCCAGTATTTATTTGAAGAAAAGAACCTAGCCTGTGTATAGCTTTAGTAACTTGACTTCTCTTGAAATTAATAATAATTATTAACTTTATTTAAAATCATAAAGATTAACAAAGCAAGTAAAAATAAATACAGTAAGCCGTATGCTACTACAATTAGTATGGATTTATTACAAGTACAAGACTGAAACAAATTACAAACAGTGATATATTCACATTTGTACACGTCCAACTAAAAGTGCCGGTGTTCCATTCATGTTTCTCGCTTCTAGTTGAGCGTGTAGTCAAGCAAGTAATCAAAACTTATAAACGGAATTGTTACAGTTGGTTTTGAAACACACACACACACACACACACACACACACACACACACACACACACACACACGCGCGCGCAAACTATTAATTAATACAATATGAACTTTTTGTATGTAAAAGCAATATTAATCCTAATAATTGTATAATTTGAATCAGTCATTGGTCAATAAATTTAAGGAGAGTGCTGTCGCCTAAAATACAGGTTTTTACCTAGTTTAGGGACAGTAGATTTTCTGAATGTAACTAAAATACACTACACTGTGACTATTTAGTCTTAAGACTAAATCTATATTTAGTGTTACTTAAGTTTTTGTCATATTTGGTATTTTTTCTCTTTATATTATGTTACAAGCTAAATAAATAAATAAAATAAATTAATTTCAATATAACTTCAGTATATGAAACATGACTGAAACAAATAATGGATTAAAATGAATAAAATGTTCATCATCATTAGATACCCATTTTACGGTTCACAGGTTTTCTTTCAGAGAAGAGTTATAGGACTTAGTCCACCGCGCTGCGGGCTGGCCCAGTGTAAACTGGCATACTTCATACATCTTTGAGAACGTTAAAGAAAACTATCAGGCGTGCAGGAATTTTGATTGCTTAAACACACATTAAGTCCTCAAAGTTAAAAGGTACCCGGGATGCTCCGAATAGGAGACGACAGTCCTAACCAGTAAGCTATCACTACTCTTCTGAAGGAAAATATCGTGACTAAACCTCCATGCCTGAAAGTTTTCCATGATGTTCTCAAAGGTGTGTGAAGGCCTATAGGGTTAATGGTATGAACACGGCCGGAATAAATTAATGTTTATTGAACAAACTTCGTTAATCACTTCGGAGCTTAAGTTTTATTTAACTTACTTATTAATAATTAACTTGACTTCTCGGAGTAAGAGAATAAGATCTATAGATCGTACTCTGCTCTGCTCAAGACTCAAGATAGAGTTAAAATGAGACACAAATATTTCTAGACATAAATCTGTCTCGTTTTAACTCAGTCTTGAGTCTAAGCTGAGTGAATTTTACTCTATAGATAGCACTTTCACTCAGTGAAAGTGCTATCTATATATCCCTCGCGTAGAGTCCTAAGATCTTCCTAAGTGTGGAAATCGTACTCTAGAGTCGTACACAAAAGGACATGTAAGCGCATTGCATTATCAACCCAATAAACCCTCGCCATTATGTAATTAATTAATGGAAAGAGGTAACGACCTTCATCAATTATTTAAAGTACGATACAGAAATAAAGATCACAAAACTCGCCAACCTGAACATACCATGCACTGACCTATAAAATACTGTACGAGTATGAGGGAGAAACACATAGCTTGCTTACAGAATATTTCAACAAATTCAAGCTAGTCCTCGTGAAGACGGGATGTGACATAAAACCCGAGCACCGAACCGTTAAATTAAACAGCTTGCACCAAGTTGTTTATGTCTGGACTCTTGCCAGCTCCCAATTTTAAGAAATTGCTGACACTGTGGCAAAATTTCCAAGCTATTTCGGCTAATTAGGAAAGAACTGATAAGATTACATGAAGGTCACAGTCGTGATACTTAATGCTTGTTTCCTAGGAATGCGATGACGTCACATATCAGCCGCTATACAGGCTGCTATTTTGAGAGGGTTAGTGAGGCAAAAATTTCAAAAATTAGGGAGAGAGGGCGTGTATTTAAAAAAAAATTAAGTGGCACTCGGGGACTGCGGCGGTAAAGCTATTGCATAGCAATTTTTATTAACTTATGCAATTATAATATTTATGCAATATTTTTTTGCATACTAAAAATTATGCAAAAAAATAATTAAAAGCAAACAAAAAAGAAAAGCGCCCTGTCACTGCTTCGCGAGTTAGATTCGAACCTGCGACATCTAAAGAAAGCGGTCGCTTGCCCACTGCGCCAAACAGAGCTAAATGTGAGCCTCTAAAATGTTGAACGCTTACTGAACGACGGTGTTAGGTTTTTTTCGTGACGGAATTTCTTGATTCGGTCGCCGCGCTCAAACTGTTTATCCTAGTTCAAGCCCGCGATAAAAGCTATGCAATAGCTTAAAAACCACTTCATATATTTTCAAAAAATCATACACAGTACAAAATCGAACCCATACTTATTTGTTCTCAAAACAGCGTCAGTCGATGGAATATACCTAATATTTATTGTCATAATATTTATTGTCTTCAATGTTAAATGTTTTTTAAAAAAATAATAAGTCTATGATTAAAACAAACTAAAAAAGATAGCTTCTGAAATTTAAAGTACGACTGACTGATCTGACGTCGGGAGCCAGTCGACGCATCAGCGTTGAAAACGAGGCTGTGGGTTTAGAGAATATCGCAAGTTTATGCAGTAGCAACTAGCAATATCGGCCAGTTTGATCCCACATTGTCCAATGTGATGAATTATTGACACGAGGGTACGTGAGCACGATGGATGGACATCCGGTCACCGCAATGCGGGCAGATTTAGCACACCACAGATTAAGGCATAAGCCGCATAATTCTACATGAGGCTATAAATAATTTTGTGCATTTTCACTTGTTTTGCCTCGAATTCAACTAGCGTAGTTAAAATTCCATCAGTTGCTCTCTAAATTTTAGCCCTGGTATGAAAAGCTTATTATCACGGGTTACCTGTAGAGTTACCGTTCGCCCGGGCTTCCTCGAATTTATCCTAGTTTAGAGGCCGTCCGGTCCTCCGGTGGAGGGATGAGCAATGTTTGTTTATAAAATAAAAAAATTGGCAGTCATAGGGACTGCCGATAGAAGTGAAAACTAGATTTGCTAATAATTAAAAACAAATAATAATTAATAAATAAAATAAATAAAAATAAAATAAATAAAAAAAAAGTGTGTGTGTCAGCTCCGACGCACGACTGGAGTTTACTCCTTAAGTACGATTGTCTAAACATCGGTCGTAATGCATTCGCGGCGCTCGCTGCGTCTCGGCGCCGCTCGGACCCGATCGGTACGCGCTCGGCTTCCCTCGGAAAGCTCTTTCGCACGAAAACCAACCTTATTTACTCAACGTTAGGGTAGAAATTTGCATCGTTGTGAAAAACGTAACGAGGTCATTCATAAGTAGATTTTACTCCTCGAATTTTTCTCATACCGGGCGCCTTATATATGAAAATCGATTCTTAAGGAGTAAACTCCAATAAATAAATAAAAATAATTAAAAAAAAAGCGTACTGTCACGTTTCGTGAGTGAGATTCGAACCTGCGACACCATCCGACCGCGCTGTACAATGTTGCTTGAGAATCTCTAAAATGTTGAACGATTACTGAAATCTCCAGGTGAAGATGGTGACGGTGACGATTTCGCGAAATCCATGTTTTTTCCTCTGAAGCCAATATTCGTTTTTCGAATAGGTATGATGAAAAATATTTTTCACAGTGGACACAGTATCGCAGAAAGTACACTAAATTGTAATTTTTCGTAAACAAATCCACATAAACCTAAACTAACATTCGCCTCACGTATAACTTCCTATCCAAACTATAGGTACGTGATGTAGCTTCGAGTAGTTCGAGAATAATATTATTTACGGTGCAGATTTTTGTTTCTTGTTTCCGTTTCAGTGGTATGGCATGGTAGCATTTATGCTCTTATTATATGTGATCAAAGCTTAGTAGTGCATACACTTTACAGTAGTTACCTAATACAATGTTTATGGGATATATACTTGTGGCATTATAGGCCCGCTTGCAGAAACGCTGGGTTATCCTTTTAACCAGGAGTTAGCTTCTGCTTTGACAGATTTCGTATAAAGCTTCTGTCAAAATTACAAATTTATTGCTGTATTAAACCTAACCTGGCGTCTCTGCAAGCGTATCTTAGGCATATAGGCAATAAGTATAAACTAGTCACAAAGTTTTCGATAACAATATTATGTCACTGACTATAATAATTAGTTTTTTAACCGACTTCAAAAAAACAAAAAGAGGAGGTTCTCAATTCGACTCGATTTGAAAGGGCGTATCTGCAGGTAGGTCCCATTTAAATTTGGTGAAGATTTGATTAATATCTTCGGAGTTGGAGGACGGAACTCCTCAATGAATGAGAGGAAATCGCTCGTGATCAGAGTATTTGTAGACTTTTAACCATGCCTTTTTGCCGTTTGGTGACGGCAGATCAGAATACAGTTGTCACCACCCCTGCTCTTCCCGCGGGTGTTGTACGAGGCGACTAAGGGAATTTATCGGAGAACGGGCAGCAGCGTCCTCTGTGCTACTACTACCATCTACTGCGATCACCAACCCGTCTGCCCCGCGTGGTGATAACATACATACATAAGGTAAATTTCTATTTATCATCTTATTTTTACAAGCTTTTATTTATCTTGCAATGTTTGTTTAGGTCAAGTCTTGCAAGATGTATTAGAACCATTCCCGGTTTCCGATTTAGCTGAAAATGTGCATGTACATGTAAATCGCATTACAATGCAATATTATTGTAACATGGAGCTGATCTGATGATGGAGGCGGAAGATGGCTATGGGAATTCTGTAGTAAAACGATGTAACACCATGGAGTTCGGGCTCGGTTGATTCATCTTGAGAAGTACTCTGGTCCTAGATAATATCCAGGGTCTGACGATGAAGCTGAATGGTGGTTATGAGCACTCTGTAATGAAACTACGTAGCCATATTTAGTTTTAGCTCGTTTCATTCCTATTGTCAATAGTAATAAGAAGTCTTAAATGATGTGAAGTCCACCAATTCGTGGTGGACTATGGCCTATAACCCTTCTCTGAGAGGAGACCTGCGCTCAGTAGTGAGCCGTTGATGGGTTGCTAATGATGATGATGCTGCCATATAATATAAATGCCTTTTTATTGTAATAATAATAATATTATAGTCGGGTAATTTTTTACCCGACGACAGCAATGCCAAAAGGAAAGGTTTATGAGTAGTCTATGTATTTATGAATGTTCCATCGTGGCGCCTAAACTACTGAGCCGATTTTGATGAACGTAGTGTCAATAGATTCGTTATTACGTTTTTACACGAACAAAATCAATATGACGGATGTTTTATCCAATTTTCCGTAGTCGGGTTACATACAGTTTTAAACTAAATAGTTCTGAAATCCCACTCAATAATCGAAATTGTTGAGCCTCGGAGATACCTTTCTACCTACTTAAAGGCCTTGTTGGGATAGCCGAGCTCATTTGTCTTAGTATTCCCAATTCGTAAGCTTGTTTTTGAGTTCGTAGTTCAAAATATGCTTTACCTAAGCATTTGAAGATTTTGTTTCTATGAACTCACTATACGACGTAGGTACCTACTCTATTTTAAATATTATCATTGGCAACAGTGTGCTGTGTGGTTGCAATTCGTCATTCGATTATACTCGATCAATTCCAATGTAAAATATCTAATTCGAATGTACTTCAAATGGATCCATGTTAATCCGATTACTAGCAAATAGCTCGCATTCTGAATATGGGATTGACGTGCAAAAAAGGCACTAAATTTATAGTCGCTTTCTTTTAAAGCAGATTTTGATTTATTTGCATTGCCGATGTAAAATAAAATGTATACTTAAAATAGGTATATTTTGTTAGAGGTATGACGTTTAAATTTAATTCGATCGCAACAAAATATAAAGTAGGTAATAAATTGAGCTAAAAGTCACTATTAGCTATTCTATGTAGTTAAAGTTAAAAGGTAAGTATGTTTAAGTTTAATGGTAACTCGTAATAAATAATAATTGAATAAATAATTGAACTCGGTAGTCTTGGTACCACCAGGTAGGTAGCTACCTACCTTTTGCAATCCTCAATCAGTAGGTTTATACTCAATCAATATCAGGGTACAATCTAAGACCTAAGTAATACTGTGGTACTTATTACTAAATAATTGAGGTACAAGGTAGGTACAACCTAATATAACTTCATCATGACGTAGGTAAATTGGGTAATTTTCTGTGTATAAGTAGGTACGTAATTTCTTTAATAGGAAAGTACCTACTATAGACTCGCAAAAGTACCTAAGTTTCAAAATTAAAATAATTAAAAATTAAAAATTAAAGCTATTTCATGCAGACCACTGATCAGATAAATACATATTATGCAGACCAACCTGTGACTCTTAGGAATGACACGTCAAGAATATCACATTACCTACTTTTGCGTCCCTGTACCTACCTACCATACTCTCTTTCAACAAAATATTTTTACTGCAAATTATTTAGGTATACATAATAATACTACCTAGTATTAGACACAATATTATTATTATGTCAATGTATTATACATAATAGTTAATACTAATACATATTCGTCATAAATAATGTGAGCTATGAGTTAGGTTTATCCCGTAATATTACCGTGTCCCGGGGCTGGAATACGTACCTACCTACTATGTCTCATTACGTGAATTCAATGGAGTGTTAACAGGATAACAGTGTGTTCACATTTTATGACGATGAGTGTAAGGTACTTATAGTTCTGAAAATAAAATGTTTTCTTCCCCTTTAATATTTTATTTATTATAATAATATATAGTTCTAGGTATCTAGGTACTTAAGATGAACTAAACGGGTCTGCCCGCGAAATTCAAATTTAATTTGGTTTTTCGCAATTTGTAAACTAATACGACCGGACAAAGTAGGCTTATGGCATTCTAATTGCGCAAATAGCAGTATCATCTTCACAGGTTTTTATAAAAATCTTTATTTGAAAGTGTCCAATCTAAGAAATTAGTCCGAATATCGAGTTTTACGTGAGCTACTCACAAATTGGTGTGGTCTAAGGTGTAGATTATGTGTGAGGTCATGGAACTAGGAATTACGACTTAGTCTTCCTAGTTCCATGGTGTAGGTACTAGTGGAACTAGGAAGTAATATTCATGGAGCTAGGAATTATGACTGTAGTAGTCGTAGTTCCTAGTTTCATGAATATTACTGACAAGAGTAGGATACGATTCCTACTTCCATGCGTCATTCATAGACGTAGACGTCACGACTTTTGACAGGTTACAGCTGTCTTCTATCAAAATGACGAAGTCAAGCAGTGTTGCCAGAATGTTACTTTTGTAACATTTTACGTTACTTTTGACCCTCTCACGTTACCTACATGTTACTTTTACCACTTAAATTTTTTCCTGCAAACAATTAAGATAGCGGCACGCTATGATGGCCGGTTTGACACATTACAATAGTGATGTGGAATGTCAATTTATTCTCGAACAAAAAACAATTAAGTTTTGTTTTTGTACCTGATTAAATAGGTTTAATAAAACAAAAATGTATATGTTTATTTAATTTATTTGAACGAACTGAATATTTGAATGAAAATGAATATACATACTTTATATGCACACAAGAAACATATGAATACAAAAGATACCAAAAAAGGTGCCACAAAAGGCCATAATTAATCAGATTCGTCCATACTACTATTTTCACTGTCGTCACTGCTATCATCACCTACATTAATAATTATATGTTCGTTTTCTATAATATTATCTATTTTCACATCTCTTTCATAATCTTCCCTTATTAATTTAACAGTTCTATTCACAACCTTTTCCCAGTCTCCTTTAGTCACATGTTCACAAGCTTCTTCTAATAATTTTAGCATTTTTTTTGTGGTAAATGGGGGTTCTGTATTGTGTCTTGCAGCATATCCCTTAATTTGAGCCCACACCAACTCAATCGCATTATACTCACAATGGTAAGGCGGTAACCGTATAACTCTGTGCCCATGTTCTAATGCTATTTCGTCAATGACGTATCGGATCTTGGTTGGTTTGTTTTCTTTTAAAAGACGTACTAATTCCGCTTTTAACATATTCATGTTTGCATCTACGCCATTTTTACGAAGCCATGCGACGATATCAGCTTTCTTTTGGGATTGGGCAGGTGGCTTGTCAATTTGCATCGAGTGGTATGGGGCGTTGTCCATAATTATAATAGATGGTTCAGGGAGGCTACACAACATTGAGGTAAACCATTCAGTAAACTTTTCTCCATTCATGTCTTCATGATAGTCTCCAGTGGTTTTTGACGCAAAAGCCATGAGAGAACCTTCGACAAACCCGTTGATGGTTCCGGCGTGACAAATTATAAGTCGCGATCCTTTTCCTACAGGAACTTTGGAAGTAGATGCTGCTGTGTCATCGTTCCAAGAACGGCCTACAGTATGGTTAGCATTAAGCCATGTTTCATCCAAGAACACAACATTTTGCCAATTTTTGATTTCTTTCACTTGCCGTAAAAAAGTATACCTTGCCATCGCTATATCAAATCTTTCCATCAATATTTTGCGTTTGTTACATTTTTTGTATCGAAATCCAATGGTCTTCAAAATCTTCGTTAAAGAACTTTCCCCACCGAAGAATAATCCAGCTTCCTTCAGTGAATGCACCAACTTTTTTCTTGTTGGATACTCCTTCTGTAAATAGTAGCCGTAAACATGTCTTCGGATAGCATCGGCATCAAAGCTATCGATGCCTACGACTGGTTTTGCTCGTTTTCTCTTTTTTGGTGTGTGAAGTTTATTTTCTTCTGTGCCAGTCTCGCCATATTTTTTTTTAGTTATCTGTCTAACAGTTCGTTGTCCAATATTAAGCGCATCAGCTACGCGTTCAACCACTGACGTTATATGTAAAATTGGCCCTCCATTTTGAGCTTCACGATCGAAATAGTTACGAAGGCGTATTACGAACTCACGTGTCTGACTATTTAGAACAGTTCTCTGCGTACGTTCGGTCATATCGACGAAATCCACAACAAAGGGCTTGAACAGAGTCCAAATTAACGAGCAAGGGTCAACAGTAATGCAGTATCAATATTTGAAATCCAAAGCCAGGTCAAAACTATATCACAATCGCATTGCACTGACAGTTTATACTTTTCGAAGCAACGTCAATTCGAAACTGCTTTGTTTTGCATTGAGCATTGACGCGAGTTTGCCGGAGGTAGTAGTTGTGCTAGCCAGCGATCCTATGTGACGATCGTATTAGATTCCATTTTTAAAAATTTTCAATTTAGAAAACCAAATGCCGAGTTGTGGTATATATCATATAAAAATAAAAATTTTACCTTTTGTATGAAACAGCTGATATTTTTTTGCGATTTCAGAGGTTTGTCCACATAGTGAAAATTGTTCATATTCACAAGTACATTCACCCCTTAAATGGTGCAAACTGATTTTTCTACACTTGTATACATTTTAGAAATCAATTTAATAAATAAATTTTGAGTCCTAAACCTAAAACTACATTCGATAAAATTTATGAATCTCTGCACATCACTATCGTCAATAAAGTAATACAATTATTTCCTTCAAAGTCGTTATCAATTAATACGGAACTTCATGAGAGGACAAACGTCAAACCGGCCATCATAGCGTGCCGCTAGTGTAATAATCGTGAAACAGAATGCATCCAAGTTTGTGTTCGTCATGTTGGAGTATTTGATTTTGCATTTACGAGTGAGGCGACAGTTTGTAATATACTTTAAAGAGCTACTTTTTAATCTACGGCAAAGCCATAGGAGTGTTATGATTTCAGCCGGTATGTATGTTTATGTTCATCTGTTCCCGTATAATTTCTTTAAATTACTTGTCACAACACATGGAATCGTTAGAAGTGTCATCGTCCGCTGTTTAAAGCTTTGTGACGTCATAGTCAATTTAATGTGGCGCCCTCTAGAGGCAATAAAGCAATGAATTTAAAAAAAAATTTGGAAGGTACCGTGTAGGCCGTAAGCCGTAGGGTATCAAATGTAAGGGCTTAGGCTGGAACCACACCTGTGTGCATCAATTCGAATTTTGTCCATACAAAACGATCATTTTTCATAGTCATGTACGCATCATCGGCTTTTCGATGTAGTCCAGGCACATTGAATATGGAGAACAAAAAAATGTTATCCAGAAACTTACGTTTTTAAATGGTTAAAAGGGTTAAAGTCAACATAAGGAAAATGAGTTATGTGCCCAAGAAGGTTAGGGGATGATTTTAGGGGTTGAAAAGGGGTGAAAATGGATACATCTCGTGTTTTTTGCAATTTCACGCGAAATTTGATGTCCTACTGAAAAATGTTAAATACAAAAGTTGTAGATCTTGGAAAAATCTACAACTTTTGTATGGATCATTTTTTTAATATAACCTCAAAATATCAGAAAAAAATGCAAAGAATAAAAAAAAATTGTTTTTTTGTTTTTTACTTGTCAATTTCTCAAAAATAATTTTTTTTTAACCAAACTTACTGAAAGTACTCCTTTTTGTGTCCCAAACAAAAAAAAATTTAGATTGAAATATTAAAAACTGTTTGAAAGATTCATTTTTTTCGGTCCGAAACACGTTGTTTTCAAAGTTACATTTTACTACTTACAATCATCGTAGAGAGGTCATACAGGGCTCATTTTTTTCGTTTTGACATCTTCTTTTCAATGAAATAATAAAACAATACAGCTTCCATTTAAAAACATGTCTAAAAATTGAAAAATATAAAAAATTTAATTTTGCAAAAACAAATTTTTTGGTTATTGTTAATAATTTGTTATGAATAAAAAAAAATTTCAAAAACTAATAAGACCATTGAATTGTACGGGAAAAAACACGAAGAAACATATGTTTTACTATTTAAATACATTTTTTATTTTTGTACAATACTGCTATAAACATTGTAATAGCATATTCCGTGTAGTTGAAAGATGTCAGGTAAGTACATACAATGCGATCGACTTTTACTTTAATAAGAAAAGTTCCTCATTTCTCGCGATGAAATTAATTAATTCAATTATTTTCTACATATTTTGATAAATAAATCGTCTTATAATTAATTTTTGTACAAAATTAATTATATGTTACATACAATAATTAATCATTATTGTCATTTACCTCCATTATTTTTTTATTATTAGTAGTAGTGGTATTGTTAACAATCTATTTTGTTGATATAAATTTCAATTATAAATTCGGTGCAAGGTAAATTAGATTCAGAATTCATTTTAAAAAATCATTCAATTATTTAAAAGCATGTTTTAAATAATTTTGTACAAAAATTAATTATAAGACGATTTATTTATCAAAATATGTAGAAAATAATTGAATTAATTAATTTCATCGCGAGAAATGAGGAACTTTTCTTATTAAAGTAAAAGTCGATCGCATTGTATGTACTTACCTGACATCTTTCAACTACACGGAATATGCTATTACAATGTTTATAGCAGTATTGTACAAAAATAAAAAATGTATTTAAATAGTAAAACATATGTTTCTTCGTGTTTTTTCCCGTACAATTCAATGGTCTTATTAGTTTTTGAAATTTTTTTTTATTCATAACAAATTATTAACAATAACCAAAAAATTTGTTTTTGCAAAATTAAATTTTTTATATTTTTCAATTTTTAGACATGTTTTTAAATGGAAGCTGTATTGTTTTATTATTTCATTGAAAAGTAGATGTCAAAACGAAAAAAATGAGCCCTGTATAACCTCTCTACGATGATTGTAAGTAGTAAAATGTAACTTTGAAAACAACGTGTTTCGGACCGAAAAAAATGAATTTTTGAAACAGTTGGAACGTAGTTCCTTATCGCGCGGTACGGAAGGGGGCTAGACGGAAAAAATTAAGGAAACCGACACGACACATTTTTGAAACGTCATTTTTTGTTGAATGGGAATTTTGCATTGTATTCGGTATTTTCGCCTTAGAACTCGGCGTCTGCATGGCCTAGTGGTTAGGAGAGTCGCCTATAAATTCAACGTCGATGGTTTGAATCCCAGCTCGACAGACTGAATTTTCTATTTTCAATTTTATTTTAAATAATTTCTAAATGTGGAATTTTTTCCCTAATTTTTTATTGTATAAATTGGATAACGCCATCTGTGAAAAAACAGTAACTCCACCAGAGTAACTCTTTGGTGTTATATCAGTGCAATAGAAATAAACTAAAAATAATTCATCGTAGTTAATCAATTTAATACTAGATGACACCACTAGTTTATTACAATTCTTTCACTAAAATACTACTACTAAGGTACTACGTTCCATCCGGGTGTCCCTTGACACGACTCTTTTTTTTTTAAATAATTTCTAAATGTGGAATTTTTTCCTAATTTTTTATTGTATAAATTGGATAACGCCATCTGTGAAAAATCAGTAACTCCACCAGAGTAACTCTTTGGTTTTGTAACAGTGCAATAGGTATAAACTAAAAATAATTCATCGTAGTTAATCAATTTAATACTAGATGACACCACTAGTTTTATACCTTAAAAAGTATTAGGTATTCCAATACTGTTTTGACTTGTCATACAATTTCAACATCAAAATAATTACTTTAAGGTTGTACAATGTATAATTATATCGTGCATCGTGTCATGATAATAAAACATAAAAATTGAAATAATACTGTTTCAAGCGTCGGTAGTATAGGCCCAGGTTTAATACGCTCCATAAGCATAAGGTGCGAGTTGGTAGACCTTCTGGTTTAATCAAACAGTTAATTTTACCATCTGTAGAACGATCATCAAAATCATGTAATACAAGATGGTTTAAGATAAAATGACTGATAAACTATAGATTTGTCGCCAGATAAAATGATCCGTCAGAACCAGTTCGTTATCTGATTGATTAGCAAATAAACATAATTGGGTAACAATTTTACAGCCTACTTTGGCTTATCTTCATTTACCATCAGTTGAACATAACTTTGCATATGAAATCCTATAAATATATTTAAAACCTTATAAAATATTCATTGACACTTCAACACATGATAAACATCACATAACGCAATTAAGTACACAAACTCCGAAATAAGCTGACCATGCTTTGCTTCAGTCCAAAATACCAACCATATGAAAGATAAGTTGAAAGACGCAGAGCTAAACTAAGTATAAGCTTAGACCACATTTTAAAATGCGCTTATTTTTGGAACGTAAGTTCCTTAGCGCGCGGTACGGAAGGGGGCTAGACGGAAAAAATTAAGGAACCGACACTCGACATAATTTTCAAACGACACTTTTTTGTTGAATGTGAATTTTGCATTGTGTTCGGTATTTTCGCGATACAACATTGAGTCTCCGAACCATCGACTTTGAACTGTTAGGCGACTGCCAGAGCCACTAGGCTACGGAGACTCAATGTTGTACCGCGAAAATACCGAACACAATGTAATCGAAAGGAACTACGTTCCATCCGGGTGTCCCATGACACCTCTCAAGTTTTTTTTTAATATTTCAATCTAAAATTTTTTTTGTTGTTTGGGACACAAATAGGAGTACTTTCAGCAAGTTTGGTTAAAAAATATTTATTTTTGAGAAATTGACAAGTAAAAAACCAAAAAAAAATTTTTTTTGATTCTTTGCATTTTTTTCTGAAATTTTGAGGTTATATTAAAAAATGACCCATACATAAGTTGTAGATTTTTCCAAGATCTACAACTTTAGGATTTAACATTTTTCAGTAGGACATCAAATTTCGCGTGAAATTGCAAAAAACACGAGATGTATCCATTTTCACCCCTTTTCAACCCCTAAAATCATCCCCTAAACTTCTTGGACACATAACTCATTTTCCTTATGTTGACTTTAACCCTTTTAACCATTTGAAAACGTATGTATCTGGATAACATTTTTCTTTTCTTATCTCTGTAAATGACTTAATTTGCCTGGACTAATGCGTACACGGCTCGTATGAAAAATGACAGTTTTGTATGGATAAAATGCGAATCGGTGCGCACAGATGTGGTTCCAGCCTTATTACTAGCTGTTGTTCGCTGCTTTACTTGCATTCGCTCAATATTTGCGTATTATTCATGTAGTCGGGTTTTATTTTCATATACTTATAGCTTGTTTAGTTTTTGTATATTATAATTTTTAGTAGTCACTTTATTATGTTTAAAAAGCTAAAATCCGACCAAGTAACACTTTCGCTTTTTGCCCTATTTATTGAATCATCGTTTTCCGCATAAAATAAGGCAATGTTACTTTTCTCGTGAAAATGTTAGGTACTTTTTGAGCTGTCTTATGTTACATTTGACTATCTGCTACTGGCAACACTGAAGTCAAGTGTCAGGTGTCTGAAGATTGTTGTCAATAATTTTGGATTTCGCTCTTATTGTGCAATTTATTCTTGATAATTTCTTACTGTAATCGTATTCAATATTTAAAATTCCAAAACCTTACGCTTATAAAGCCTTTTAAAAAGTGCTCGTGTGTTAATATTCACAAAAAACACAATAATGAGGCTCGTAGACTCCACGAAGTTGTTGGAGCTTCAAAACAAACCAACAAAAATTCGTAATATCTGCATCGTGGCCCACGTGGATCACGGGAAAACTACTTTAGCAGACTCTTTGATATCCAGTAATGGCATCATATCGCAGAGAATGTCAGGCAAGCTTCGTTACATGGACAGCAGGCCAGATGAACAGGAGAGGGGAATTACCATGAAAAGCAGCAGTATCGCCTTGTATCACGCTCTAGACAAGGAGGAGTATCTTGTTAACCTCATAGACTCTCCTGGGCATATCGATTTCTCAAGTGAAGTGTCTACTGCAGTTAGGTTGTGTGATGGAGCCATTGTAGTTGTGAGTATAACCTTACTTATTTTGATACAAACTCTTACTGCATTGTATTCTAGATTGCTTAGGGTAAGATCTATAGATGGCACTCTCACTCAGCTCAGACTCAAGACTGAGTTAAAACGAGACAGATTTATGTCTGAACATATTTGTATCTCATTATAACTCTATCTTGAGTCTTGAGCAGAGCCAGAGTACGATACGGGTTGGGTATAGATATACTGGTACTCGCGTACGAGGTTGGGGGTGGGGGAGGGGGGGTGGGGGGGAGAGGGGAAGCCCCCCCCACCTTTCCCCTTTAGCGGAAATGTATAGTTTTTGAGTAATGATTTTTTTTATAAATCATAACCTCACTTCTTTTACACAGGAATATTGACCTATATATTAATTATCCTGTGTTAAATATACTGTTAAAACATAATATTATCCCTTAGCACGAGGGGGGATGGAGGTGGAGGGAGGGGAGGGGGTGATAGAACTCAATGCTCAAGTTTTTCTAGGCGGTAGAAAATAATAAACACGAAGGCTGTGGCGTGAGTTGCGTTTTGTTCAAGCTACAAATCAAATGGGCTACGCCAGAAGACTCGCTCCGTCACCCCTTCATTCAGCTTCGTTAGGTTGGGTTAGAACATAAGGAGGGGAAAAGGAGTAGAGTAGATGGGAGCTCATGTTTATAAAATATAAAGAATGACAGACATGGACTGATATAGGTCGAACAGTGTGACAGAACCGAATTGGCCAACCCCGACTCCACGTAGTCTTGTCCGTCCTACCCCTAGAGTGTTTTTATGAAGCGCGAAGCCAGAAGCTCGCGAAGGAGGTCCTGAATGAAGCGAGCCTACGAGGCCGAGTGGAGCGAAGGGGGGAGATGGCGAGCGAAGCGAGCCGGCGACCTCCGTAGCGAAACGAAGGTCGAGTAGGTGAAGCTGAATGAAGGGGCGACGGAGCGAGTCTTCTGGCGTAGCCCATTTGATTTGTAGCTTGAACAAAACGCAACTCACGCCACAGCCTTCGTGTTTGTTATAAAATATAAAGAATGACAGACATGGACTGATATAGGTCGAACAGTGTGACAGAACCGAATTGGCCAACCCCGACTCCACGTAGTCTTGTCTGTCCTACCCCTAGAGTGTTTTTATGAAGCGCGAAGCCAGAAGCTCGCGAAGGAGGTCCTGAATGAAGCGAGCCTACGAGGCCGAGTGGAGCGAAGGGGGGAGGTGGCGAGCGAAGCGAGCCGGCGACCTCCGTAGCGAAACGAAGGTCGAGTAGGTGAAGCTGAATGAAGGGGTGACGGAGCGAGTCTTCTGGCGTAGCCCATTTGATTTGTAGCTTGAACAAAACGCAACTCACGCCACAGCCTTCGTGTTTATTATTTTCTACCGCCTAGAAAAACTTGAGCATTGAGTTCTATCACCCCCTCCCCTCCCTCCACCTCCATCCCCCTCGTGCTAAGGGATAATATTATGTTTTAACAGTATATTTAACACAGGATAATTAATATATAGGTCAATATTCCTGTGTAAAAGAAGTGAGGTTATGATTTATAAAAAAATCATTACTCAAAAACTATACATTTCCGCTAAAGGGGAAAGGTGGGGGGGGGCTTACCCTCTCCCCCCCCGCCCCCCCTCCCCCACCCCCAACCTCGTACGCGAGTACCAGTATATCTATACTTTACCCTACGATCTTTATATCTCAATCTTAGTGTCGTGACCCTTACCTATCCTTCATAAATTATGGTAAGGATTCATAGAATAGTAGTGCAGTGGGCACCCAGATGTGTTCGCATATGAATTGACCAAGAGTAGGTACAAGATTCTGTTATTATTACTACCAGATGCAAGTGATAATTTTTTGCAACCAATAACTTAACCAGTTATCCAAGGAATGTAGGTAACCTTTTGGGGGTTGCCTATGTGAGCATCACTAAAATTTCATAGTTTCTGTGTTTAAAATATTGATATATCACATGCTTTAACAAAAGGTTTGGTGCAGTATGATATTCAGTTTAGGCCAGAAAATCTCTCAAGTATGGTTCGCTAAATTATTAACTGTTTTCATCATAGTTCAGCCAATTTATTTTGAATTTTTATAAATTAAACATCTTGTACACAATAAGACTATCTTTTGATCAAAACCAAGTGAAAATACCTACAAACTTAGTGAAGGGATTTTTTTTATAACATGTAGGTAGACATTTTGTGTTAGCTTTAATTTGTTTGTATTCAATTATTTGATGTAACATTTGGCTTTAAACATGCACTGGGCACAAATATTTCCAATTTCACGTTGTAGGAGAACACACAGCCAGGAAATAATATTGGGGAACTTGTTCGCTTTTGACAGGAGTCAGCCTAGTTAGTAGGTACTTACTAGTACTAGTACTAGTTAGTAGTAGGTAGGGTAGTTTGTAGGTACTTAGTAGTTTTACAACAAAAATTAAAAACACAATGAATAAATGTGACATCTTAATGCTATGATAGTAATAAGATAATATTGTTAAACAGTATGTTAATAATATTAACTTTTTAAACTATTCCATACTAGCTGTTGCCTGTGACTTCGTCCATGTGGCTTTCGTTTTTAAAATCCCGCAGGAACTCATTGAATTTACGTGATAAAAAGTAGCCTATGTCACTCCATATCCTCAACTATACCCGTGCAAAAAATCAAAGCTTTGTAGCAGCATGATTGAAGGATAAACCAACAAACAAACACACTTATAATATTAGTAAGCATTTTTATTTTCCTTAGGTGGATGTTGTAGAAGGAGTGTGTCCCCAAACCAGGCTTGCATTGAAACAGGCATACTCTGAGAACATCCGTGCAGTTCTGGTGTTGAATAAAATTGACCGCCTCATTGTGGAGATGAAGATGACAGCTCTAGACGCTTATGTTCATATCGCTCAGGTGATGGAACAAGTGAATGCTGTGATGGGGGAACTGTTTGCCTCAGAGGTGTTGGAGAATGAAGAAACTTTGATAGATAAGCAGGTAAACAAGCCCTCAAGGTTTCTTATAGGATTGAGAAATGAGAATACACACAATATTTTATTTGCTTAGTTAGTAGTTAGTAGTAATAGGAGTAGTTAGAACCAGTGATAGCCTAGTAGTTAGGCCTGTAGTCTTCTATTTGGGGGGTTGCAGGTTCGATCCTGTGTAAGCACCACTGACTTTTCGGAGTTAAGTGTGTGTAAGCAATTAAATATTACTTGTTTCAACGGTGGAGGAAAATATGGTGAGGAAACCTGTACACCTGAGAGTTTTCCATAATGTTCTTGAAGGTGTGTGAAGTCTGCCAATTAGCATTGGGCCAGAGTGGTGGACTATGGCCTAGCCATTCTCTGAGAGGAGACCTGCGCTCAGTAGTGAGCCATTGATGGGTTGCTGATGATGATGATGACTAATGAAATTAGAGCCTCAATAACCCAATGGTTAAAGTTGCAAATATTATACATATCGGTCAAGTTCAGCATAGCAGGCTGTTATCACCTACAGTTGCAATTACCAGTATGAAAAGAAGAAAACATCCCAAAGCAATAGTAGAGATTCACTTGACAACATGGGAGTCAGAAAAATAAATTATTGTTTATTTCTTTTTCAGTACATTTTTATAATTATTCACATTAAGAGGACTATTACATTTCACATCCCTCTCTCTCGCACATTCTGATATTTTCAATGACTGTAAAAATCTCAAATACTTTTGACAAAATGTGGTCTATAATAATAATCTTCGACAGTTAAATTATGGATATTTTAGACGTATTTTTATTATTGAATAAGAGTGATTACCTAATAGTTTTCGCCATTTTTCTCTATCAAAATCTAGGTATATCATAATAAAAATATGTCTAAAATATCCATAATTTAATTTTCAAAGATAATAATTATAATAGAGCACATTTTGTCAAAAATATCTGAGATTTTTACAATCATTGATAATATTAGAATGTTCAAAAGAGAGGGATGCGAAAGGCAATAGTCCTCTTAAGTATACATTCATTTATTTTGTTTTGATATTAATTTTTAAATAATTGCAGCCACAAAAGCCCAGGCCTGAGGAAGACAACATCTATGACTGGACATCTGCTTTAGAAGATGCTGATGATTCTCAGTTATATTTTTCTCCAGAGCAAGGCAATGTAGTATTTGCAAGTGCTATTGATGGATGGGGTTTCACTGTTCATACATTTGCTAAACTTTTCTCTGACAAACTTGGTGAGTTCATATATTAGTATTCTGTTCAAACACAACATGTGACAGTATCAACTAGAAAGCGGCTTCTAATAGTTGTAATATAATTGACTGTGGGCTTCATAAAAGCTGGAAAAGTAAAGGCCCCTCTGAAAAGAAGCGTTTCTTAGGTACTATTTAGGGAAAGAAGAGAAGTTAGTCTGATATTAAGGTCAACATCCTAGTCCTATCGTTGACATTTAAATTTAGATAACTAATGAAATTAGTAGTTTATTAATTAGTGAACTCAATTAATATTGTGAATTTATGTTGAGTTTTTACTTTTTTTCCAGGTGTAAAAGAAGAATTATTGAGGAAAGTTCTTTGGGGCGATTTCTATTTAAATTCAAAAACCAAACGCTTTATGAAAGGTGCCCAGGAAAAAGCGAAAAAGCCCCTTTTTGTACAAGTTATATTTGATAATCTTTGGAATATTTATGAAACTATAGTTCTAAGGAATGATAAAGAAAAAGTGCCAGTGATATGTGAAAAGCTTGGTATAAAGCTAACAACAAGAGATTTGAGGCACACAGATAGCAGAATACAATTGCAATCACTCATGATGCAGTGGTTACCATTGTCAAATACAGTATTAGACATGGTTTGTACAAAACTTCCTTCGCCAAAGGAGATTTCGCCGGAAAAGGTTGAAAAATTGATGTGCTCGCGCATTCGAGACTTTGATTCATATCCCGAAGAAACAAATGCACTAAAAGAAGACTTCCTAGCCTGTGATAGTAGTAATGACAGACCTGTGATTATATTTATATCGAAAATGTTAAATGTCGACAAGAGCGCTCTTCCTGAAAACAAACCAAAAACACTAACGCATGAAGAGATGGCTCTTAGAAGAGAAAGGGCAAGACAGATGCGTGAAGAACTGAAGAGTAACGAGAATGCTGAATCAGTTCTTAGAACTAAAGAAAAAGAACCTGAAAATGATTCAAATAATACAGAGAAATGTGCTGAAGACGAAAAAGAAAAAGAAGATAAAAATCAGCCCGCATTTATAGCGTTTGCTAGAATATTTAGTGGTAGAGTTAAAAAGGGTGATACACTATATGTCCTAGGCCCAAAACACGATCCCTCCCAAGTACTTATTAAAAAGGACTTTCAAATAGATCCTAACAAGAAGTTGAAAGACTTGCAAAGTGATGAACATATCACGTGTGCAGAGTAAGTTTTGAGATGTAGATGACAAGATATTAGTAACAAAACCATAATTTTAATTGTATGAATTTGTTTTGCAGAATTAAGTCGCTGTACATTTTAATGGGCAGAGAACTAGAAGATATTGAGGAAGCAGTTGCTGGTAATATTATAGGTATGTATTATATATTTATTTCATACTACAAACATAAAACTAAAACATATACATAATACATATATGATTTAAGACATTAAATAATTATGACGAAGCGGAATAAGAAACTACGATAATTCGTCGATTTTAACAATGAAATATATCTTGCAATTCTAGTTACGCCGTTTAGGATAATTTTTAGTGTAATTTGATTTATACAAAGAGGAAGCAATTTATTCCTTTGTACTAATCTCTAGTCTAAGCAGACTGAGAGTGTGTTCTTGAACTGCATTGTTTTTTTTTTTTATTAGAAGCAGGCTTTACATTGCGGAAATCCATGATATGCTAGGAACATAATTTGATTTATACAAAGAGGAAGCAATTTATTCCTTTGTACTAATCTCTAGTTTAGTCTAAGCAGACTGAGAGTGTGTTCTTGAACTGCAATGTTTTTTTTTTTATTAGAAGCAGGCTTTACATTGCGGAAATCCATGATACGCTAGGAACAACAAACTTATTTTGCTATAATCTGTCGGACAAGTTAGTTTTAGTTTGTTGGCTTATATTTGTATTTGATTTGCAGGTATCGGTGGTTTAGAAGACCACATATTGAAAACGGCGACATTAAGCAGCACAATAGCATGTCCATCATTCAGTGAGATACAATATGCTGCAGTGCCGATTTTGAGAGTCGCTGTAGAACCCACATATCCCTCACAACTACCGCAGTTAGTCAAAGGTACGTTCATCATTTTGTTACACAAAACCACAAAATTGAAACTGACAGCCCGAATGTTTACTAAATTTTAACTTAGCAAAACTTTTTAAGGGCAAGCTGTTATTTATTATACCTGCTGCACTAAAGTTATAATGTGTAGGTATGCAAAAACGTGTTTCACTTCTATCCGCAATCCCTTTGACTGCCCATGTTTTTTTTTTTCTTTTCAATCCTGTAGGATCACTTTATTTTCCCTTGTTTCCTATGACACTGTCCATGTCCTCAACTCAAACAGAGCAATGGATTGACGTAATTTTCTACCAAGGGTAAACCTTGCAAAAAATTACGTCGATCCGTTGCTCTGTTCCTGCGTGATTGACAGACAAACCACTTTCGCATTAATAATATTTGTAAGGATTTTTTACAGGTCTTCGACTGCTTAATCAATCAGATTCTTGTGTTCAAGTATTATTACAAGAGACTGGTGAACACGTTTTGGTCACGGCCGGAGAGGTACATTTACAACGATGTCTTGAAGACCTCAAGTAAGTACAATACTTATTGTCACACACGATATATATTCTCACGATACATTTCCGCTGACTCGATTATACACAATCTGAACTAAAGTAAATTGACAGATCTAAAAATATTGTCCTTTTCAAAAATATTCTTGGAAAGGAAATTCCAAAAACTTTTATAGTTTTATTAAAGTGTTTCCCTTTAATATGTCTCGCTACGGGGAAGTCATAATATTTGCCCCATATATTCCATGGTTCTTGTAATATGAAAGTATATTATATGAAGTTTATTCTGCCCGCATCAACTTTCCGCCACTTGCCACTAGTGTATATAACGCGTCTTAAGTGGCCTTTAATAATTTGATTGAACTAACTGCCATTTTTTAATTATATTTTGTTCCAGGAATTTATACGCGAAAATACCTATAACAGCCTCGGAACCAATAGTACCATTTAGAGAAACGATAGTTGAACCGCCAAAACTCGATATGGCTAACGAAGAAATTGACTCCCAAAACGTAGACAAAGAAAACGAAGAAGAAAAAGATCCTTTGATAACAATACAAACTATTAATAAACAGAGTAGAATAAAAATAAGAGCTAGACCATTGCCTAACGAAATAACCTCATTATTAGACAAGTCTTCTGATCTACTAAAAGCGATATCACAGCATATAAAAGTTTTACAAGGAGTGTCTCAAAACGATAAATTAGAACATAATTTGGAAGAGCTTCAGATAAATGGAAAACATCGACTCTCAGATAGGATGTTGAAACTTATAGAGGCATTCAAATTGGAGTTGCAAAGTATATGTTCCAAAGTAGGGCCCGAATGGAAGGACGTTGTTAAACAAATTTGGTCTGTGGGTCCTAGGAATTGTGGTCCAAATTTGCTTTTGAACCAAACATCTGATTACAAGACTAAATTCCTCCATCACGAAAAGGAATTGAAAGAAGACCCTAGGTTTGAGTATGAGAGTAGTTTCGTGAATGGTTTCCAATTAGCTTCGCTTGCAGGACCCCTGTGTGAGGAACCGATGATGGGTGTTGCGTTCTGTGTAGAAGAATGGACATTAGATAAAGGGGATGAGGATATGAGTTACACTTATGGTCCTTTATCAGGTAAGAAATTTGTAAAATTTCACCGTAAAAAATTCGTAATTATGCTTAGGTGAAAGAGATCTAATCTTGCGCAATGAATGGCATCTAATTTTTCCATTTTCTTGCTGAAAAAAAAGACGTCAAATCCAAAATCAGAATTAGTTCAGTGGTTTAGGCAGTGGTTTAGGTTTAAGTCACACTATGTCGTGAATGGGTAGTTCCATAGTAGGGTCTAAGGCTGAGATCTGTACTCTGGCTCTGCTCAAGACTCAGGTTTTTTTTTTATTCAATGATTAAGTGACGATGCAGTCTAAGATGGTAGCGGACGAACTTGGAAGGGGTACGGCAGTGAAAATTCAACCCATACCCCTAATCGGTTTCTACTCGCTATCGTGCCGGAACTCTAAATCGCTTGGCGTCTTTGACGGTAGGGTGGTAACTAGGCACGGCCAACGAAAGCCTCCCGCCAGACCAGACCAGAGAATTAAGAAATTATAAATTCCCAAATTGACCCTGCCGGGAATCGAACCCGAGACCTCCCAGCTAAAAGACCACTGCGCCAGGGAGGTCGTCGTCGTCAGGATAGAGTTAAAATGAGACACAAATATGTTCCGACATAAATCTGTCTCGTTTTAACTCATTCTTGAGTCTGAGCTGAAAGTGCTATCTATACGTAGATCTCACCCTAATTGTGAGATATAGAACGTGCTCTGACTTGGCCCGAACTTGCGACAGGGTTAAGTCAAGACTCAAAATATGTCCTTATGTAAAATAAAGTAAGTCTGTCTCGTTTTAACTGTCTTGAGGTTAGATAAAAAATAAGCCTGAGGAAATATGCAATATAAAACTTTAGATTTGCGCTTCGAATTATTTCGGAAAATACGAAGGTACCTAAACCTAAATATTAATCAACACTAACTGATTTTTTTTAATTGGATTCTAAATCGATTTTGTTTTGAACAGGTCAAATAATGTCAGCAGTTAAAGAAGGCTGCAGGAAGGCGTTCCAAGCTCAGCCTCAAAGGCTAATGGCGGCTATGTATTCGTGTGATATTGTCGTAGACCAAAAAGTATTAGGTGAGTGGTTATATAAAACTAAATCTTATTTCAATGGAATTATCGACGAAATTAGTTGTTTCTGTGACACCATCGATAAATTCGTCCTTTGGCGACTTGTAGCGTTTGAGTGGTATCCTAGAGCATAATGCCCTTGTGTGAAGTTATATCATCATCATCATCTCAGCTTGCGGACGTCCACTGCTGAACATAGGCCTTTCCCAGAGAACGCTACCACACCCGGTCCTCAGCCTTCCTCATCCAGCCAATTCCCGCCACCCGCTTTATATCGTCGGTCCAACGTGCTTGAGGGCGCCCCACACTACGCTTACTTGTTCCCGGTCCACTCTAGAACTTTTCGGCCTCAACGGCCATCGCTTCTGCGACAAGCATGGCCTGCCCACTGCCACTTCAGCTTGCTAATGGTTTGGGCTATGTCGGCGACCTTGGTTATCTTATGGATCTCTTCATTCCGAATCCTGTCCTTAAGATAAACTCCTAACATAGCCCTCTCCATAGCTCTCTGAGTGACGTTATAAATATGAGTGAAGTTATATATAAGTATATTATATAGTATAGTAGTATATAAGTGATTAAGTACGTGTTAAAGTACGCAAAACGTATGCGGGTGGAAATTTCGCGCGTAAATGTGCCCCGCCCATACTCCGACGTTTTCCTTATACCTGGAATTTACCTTTTAGGCATCGATATGTAGCCTCGTAGAACGCAAATTTCATGTTCACAGCGACTTAAAAGATTGGCGAGTACCTTATCTTGGGTCCTTTCGCCTTTACTTAGTAAAAATATTTAAAAATAATAGAAATTAAGTTTTCAATTGTTTTATTTGTTTTTAATTACAAATATTGTAATTAATACTACTATTTACAAAGCGATTCGTCTAAGTATGGTTTCAGTATAAATAGTTATATTAAACTAAGACTTAAAAAACTATAAATGCATTGAAATACACAAAACTTACTGAACTTGTATCACATTATTTTGTGTACGCTTAAAACATAATATTAATTAAATTAATTTTCACCAAAAAATCGCCATTTACATTGGCGATGACTAAGTCCAGGCTGTTCATTTTTTTTCTTAAATCTATGGCTGTCTTCCTGGCAGATAATTATTACTTAAGTATTAATTAATAATACTATTAGAAATACGTTTTATGGCTCCAGTACACATTGGCCTAATGCGTTTGGCGAATGCCATTGATCGTGTAAACGCTGCAAATCATACCAAAATCCTTTGATGTTTATTTGAAGACAAAACTACAAAAGTCGACAAGTCTACACATTCGTCCAGTGCATTGGACAATTATAGGGATCTCACTCTTTATCAAAAGTTAAAACGCGCGCATAGTATGGCAGGTTGTATGAAATATTGAACAGTTTCTTTATAAACATCACATCGACGCACTTTTTGTAGTTTAATCGATAATTTAAAATGGTTACCACGCTTAAAACTAATATCAGACGTGTAATTCACTTATGGAAGACCCTCTATATAATAATCGTTAGAAATAATTTATTTTTATCATAATATGCAACATCCCAATTTTGTTTGGATAATGTGTACTAAGCGCTATATGAATTAAAACAAACATTTATGATAAGAAAACATAATCAACATTACAGTCTAACCATTACAGTCTAACCACAAAAATGCAAATCGAGTATTTCTCAGGCTGAATAATGGTTTCAGTTTCAATGTTACAAAAATCATCTAACCAACTAATAATAACTGGTATAAGAAAGCTAAAGCGTATTGAAATTAATAAGTACATATATCATCTTATACTGTTTCAAGTTTTCGTTGAGCTCAACGAGGCGGTAACACTACACGAATAAATAACCGTCAAAGCTTCTAATGACCGTCCAAATTTTATTCCTAACTAGCCTATGCCTGCGACTTCGCCCGCGTTATGTTTTGAAAATCCCGTGAAAAAATAGCTATCACGCTCCAGGTAAGGCTCGCAAGTGCGCAAGTGTGCTTATTTGTTGGTTTGTCCTTCAAGCACTCAGCAACGGAGTAAAAGATTGACGTGTTTTCTTGCGTTTCTAGTTCAGGACCTTGAGAGTGACAAAGGCTTTTATCCCGGAAAAACATAAATTCTCGCGGGATTTTAAAACTTCACTCCGCAAGAATGAAGTCGCGAGCAAAAGCTAGTAGGTATATTTTGATAGAATACTTTTTAAAACTCACACTTACTATAGAATTTTCAAACATGAAGATGTGGAGCGAAAACAAATAGAAAGAGCTTGTCCACTGGCTGAGCCGGCGTAAACCGGTTTAGTCTACACGCAGCCGCGAGTGGACAATTAAACATGGCATAACTGGGTATTTGACTGTTGTCAAAATGTTGATATTCATTATTTGTATTCGAAAATGTAACATGTAAGGCTCGCTTGCAGAAAACGGGTTATCGTTTTAACCCAGAGTTAGCTGCTGTTTTGACAGATTTCGTATAAAGCTTCTGTCAAAATTTCAAAATTTCTGGGTTAAGCCTAACCCGGCGTCTCTGTAAGCGGGCCTAAGAATAATATTTGTAAATAAATCGGTCAAAAAACAAATAAGTCATAAGCTGTTTTACTACGACTGTATCTGTCTTTTTCTAAAAAAAATTTTTTTATAAAAGTGTATGGAGCTTTTGAGTTGTGTCGTCACACGTCAATAGCGCTCTCTTTGTCTAACAGGTAACTTTAAAGCTCTATATTTCCGAGACTAGAGAGATATTTAAAAAAAGAAAAATGGCATTGTGTTATAATCTTTAAAAACGTTATTTTAAATAAATAAAAAATATCAGTCAAATACCCAATTGCACGGTTGTATGAAGCTTTGTCACTATTCAGTTACTACTGTGGTAGCACTACGGCCGTCTCGAACCCAACCTACTTTTTTACTAACAATAATGAACATTCGTTTCTTTTTAATTGATCCAATGTAATGATCGCGCCATTTCTATTACTTTATACCATGGGAAAGGCGGGTATTCTGAAGTCGTTCGCCTCTCGCGTGCGGCTCTAGATCTCCTATTGTAGTAGTTTGAATCTAAATAACTATGCGACTGGTATCGGTTGTAGACTGGTTTGTCGTACGAGTGGGGCTGAGAATAGTCCACCTTGTATGTGCTTGTTGTAGTGCTTTGGACACCGGCGGGGAATCTGTTGGAGTTATAGCCTGAAAATGAAAATAATAACATTAAAAAAAAATCTTCATAAAAAAAATTCAAAATTATTTATTTGTCGTAGGCCAACCTGTGGCTCTTATGACACGTCATGAATCTACCACCGATTCAGAAAGCGGATTTTGCTGAGAAGAGCCGGCAAAAAACTCAGCAGTTGCTCTTTTCAAAATAGTCATTTTACAATATTATGTAGCTATTACATTGTAATAAGTTTTTTATACTATCTTGTGGGCAGCCGAATGCCAAGCCGATTTAACCCATGCAACTTAGAATAGAATAGAATATAATATTTCCACAATGAGGGGAAGTTCCAAAAAAAGCGTAGGTACTGCAATTCAATTCATGTTAAGACGGGCAGATAGAAAGTAGCCCCATTTCCGCCGGTGGAACCCGTTCACGAGCATGACGCATGATCCAGCCGTTGCTTCGCTCGACCATTTTTTTTTTTGCCATATTGCGCATATTACCAGTTGAAGTTTTTCGCACGATTCTCCAAAAATGATTGCTACAGTGTGACGATAGCAATCGCCTCTGATTGGCTGATACTCTCTCACTATTTGCTAAAATGCATGTTGCAGAAAGATTGCTATAAATTCAGCCATTCACAATTGAGACCGTAGCAATGATTGATACAGTTTTTACAGAATCTATCTACAGATTTTTTATTATTAATTATTATGCATTTAGGGCATGACAACTTTCACATTTGGCAGGAAGGTCAATGCAAGTAACTATAGGTAAAGTATCTTTAAAGAATAAAATGTATTTCACAAAGATATTTAGAAAAACTAATGTGAATTTGCCCAATCTACGAATAATCAATCGTGACAATAGTACTTTGAATTTGGGTAAAAGTATTTGCCAAGATGCCAACATATGATCCAAAATATTTTTAAAGAAGGAATATCTTTCAAAAGTCAAAACTAGCGTAGTGGACGTCCATTTTCGTTTTCAATTCAACTTTCAAGACAATCCTTTTAGATAAGTTGGCCTAGCACTAAGCTGAGCAATAAAGCACTAAATCCCTTCGCTTTATTCGCTAATACGTTCGTAAATCAGCGCTGCAGGTTTCATAAAGTACCGTGTATTAATGCAAGCGATATGGACGTTTCTAAAATGGAGATAGTGCAGTGACTCACCGGAATGATAGCTTGCGGTTGGTCGCACGCACATCATGCCGTAAACTCTTATTCCTGGTACGGACGCGTACGTTGGCTGGTCGTGAGACATCGGCCCCTCTGTAAGATTAAATAATCTTTTATCTCCAAACAAGTACAGTATATCTTTTGTCAAAAGCGCGCTACAGTTACATTTTGTCGTGGAAGTTTTATCTCGGTAACTCTTTTTTGTGGCTATATAAAACAAGTATTACAAGATTTGAGAATTATTACTGTACAAAGCAATTTATTATTATAACTCCGTTCTTTACTTTGGAACGCGAATCGTAGCAAAAAAACAATTGCAAGCGAAGTATAGTAATGAGTGAGATACGTATAGTACGCGACAAGGTTGGAGTGCAAGCCACGTATGAAGCTCGACGGGGGAGCATGTACCCCCTGCAATAGTCCTAGATTGAGACTAATAGACTTATGCGGGAACTCGGTTCTCATATATCGCTCGCACTCTTGCATTGTTGCGTACTACAATGTTCTTTAAAGTTTTACAGAATAAAATCCAAAGCTGTGGTTTTGAAATTGTAAAGTATGCAAAAATTATTGATAAAAAGTCCTAGCTAGATTGACATTTTATTACGGACGCCATAGTTCAATTTTATACCACATAGGTGTCACTCCTACACAATTAACTTAAAATCCGTCAAACCATTTCATAGTTCAAACTAAACGTCAGACAACAGAGCGTGTCAAAGAAATAATCATACAAACATATTATTATACGATCGAAAAAAATCCCCCTTCTCCAGCAATCGGGTAAAAACTTGTATTGTAAAAATAAATTAAAACAAAAACTTTTTGCCAAGATTATTGGTGGGTATTTAAGATAATGTAGACGCTAAGAACCCTTTGCATATTCATTAAAAAAAAAAAAAGATTTAAACTTACCTAGTATATGCGTGTCTGGACACCTGCATATCACTAAGTAGTGCGACTTGCCCGTCCTAATGTTTTGCAATGCTAACAGGGACCAATCCCTCGGTGCGCGACACTCTCGCATCTCCGATACAGCTTCGCACGTCTTCACCAGTGTCACCGCCTTCTTCGCGTACTGCAATGTAATTGAGATTTATTGTTCAACGGACTTTATAAATCACGCACCCCTTATCTAGTACAAACTTAGTCCCTGGCTATTTATAAAAGTTATAATAGTGTATCATTATTTATGTCAGAGCCTGAGACCAATCTCCTATGAAGGAAAATCTCTTAGTTTATTAGGTTTGATCTTGTATTTCCCCTTGGCTTGATGGATATGGTAGGTTTGTGCGTTTGGAGTATGAGGTGGTTTATCTGTATGCCTTATTGTATTATTTGTATTACCTTTTTCTTCAAAAACTAGTGAACTGCTACGGGATTGTCTAAACATGATCGCTAGATTGTAACCATCGCAGTCCACTCCAATTCGCCTATACTCTCGCTGTTTGCTAAAAAGGGGCAAAGAGCCTATCACCATAATTGAAATTGGAGCAATGATCAGCCGATTTTTCAAAGTTCCCCGTCCAAAGTCAGTTTTTTTTTTTTGGAAGATAGGCATCCATGATGGAAAGCACTGATGAGGTCTAGGTTGGAGCACGCTTGCCTAGAAGATGTTCAAGTTATACGTGGCAGGAAACGTGCAACAAAGGGCGTGTGACCCAAATTACGTAAAGAGGGACATAGTCGCGCAGAGATTACGTAAGAATCACAGGAAAATTCACAGCGGCTATTAGCGCGTTATTATGAAGCCGGTTTTTAGTTTATCCAACCTCAAAGGAAGTTCTGTATTGGTGGGCTTCTAAAAGAAGTTTATTTTTCAAGTCAAGTCACATTCCTTGCATACACGCACGGAATATTTATTCTATTGAACATCTATTTCTTCATTGGCACTTTTCCACCTGAACTAGTTTTCTCAAGCTAAGTAAATGACATGTCATTAATGAGCAAATTACCCGTTACATTACCAGCATTCGCAATTCACGGAATCTTGTATCTATAGACGGTGCCGCCTCAGCAATTAATTAAAGTTCCAGTGTTAGAACGATACTTATTAAGGCAGGTGGGAAGTCACGCCGTTAGGTTTCAAGTTCTGTCTCACCTTCTTTTTTGAATCCGTGGTAAGGCGCGTGGTATGCAGGTCGTCTGCGTTCAAACTTGCAGAGCAAGGATCTCTATATCGAGCTGGGCACGCGCATAATGGTTGCGTATAATTCAACCGCACGTACACCGCATTGCACACCTGGAAGTTTAAGCAAGGTTATGTTTTAAGTGTAGCTATAATACTACCCTTTAGCTGAGACAAACCGTTACTTTTTACCGGCAATAACCTGTCTCCAAGCGATTTATTTTCTGTACAATGCCGTGTTGAAAGTTGAAACTAATTAGGGGTTTTGGTGTAATTACAACTGCCATACCCCTTGCAAGTAAGCCCGTTACAATCTTAGATTGCATCGGCACTTACCACCAGGGGACATCGCAATAAAGGGCAATCTTCTCGTCGAATAAAAATACGGCTAATGAGGAAGGCTGTGCCATGTGGAAGGGTTGACTGTGAACCTTCCCGCATCTTAACGTCACCTTCTTGTTGGTACAAGTATATTTGAGTGGTGGTAACTAATTACGATTACGGTCTTTAATAAGTACATCTAAATGTACAAATGTTAAATAGCAATATTGTTCGGACCATTGCTCGAAGGAAAAGATTTTATAACGTTCATTATAAAATGTTATTAATGGATAATGGAATAGTTTAAGTCACTAGTGCAAGCATAAAATTATATGGAGTATGAAAGCTTTTATGAACATAAATAAAAGGTCTTGTATAAATACGAAGTGCTTGAACTTTACATTTGCGTGAATAAAATATTTCTCTGAATGGAGAAATTTCATTACCTGTTGAATAGCGCATTCCGGTAGTAGATAAATGTGTTGATTGTGAGGATAGTAATGGTACTTCGTAGGCTTGGCGAGCACTGAAGTAGATCCCGCAGGCAAAGGCACCGTCTGAAAGCAATGACATTTCAAATGATAAGCGCATACACTCCAATGATTAATGTTCTTAGGCAAATGCCCTGAGAGCCCGTAGAAAATTTCGATAAAAGCTAGAACTCAGTATGTTATTTCTTCATTGATGCCTGTTTAATTATATAAAACTAGTCTCGAGTTGGTCCATGGTCAATTCAAAACTGCCGGGCATTTCTAGTCATATTAATTATCTGCTGTTGTAACTTATACCTATTTATTAAATAAGATATAGACTCGCTAGCCTCTTTGTTTTCTATATTTTAAGATACCCATTTAAACATCCTAATGATTATTTTAATTGGAATTTTTATAACTCAAGCACCTCATTAGAATTTCCTACGAGCTCTAGGGTTAAAAGAAATTACATCTAAATAATATTACGATCGTCGGCGTTCTTTATGTTCGTGCAAAAATGTAAAGGGCCATCAACAGCGTTAATTCATGTCTTATCATTAATTACAACATGAATGATGAGAAAAATTATTGTAAAGTCGTCGTCACTTCCCGTTGTTCTTTAATTAGATTTTGTTCTTCTATTGAATTCTATTTGAATATATTGCATTATTACGAACCTTTTAATTGATAGGTACACTATGACAAAGTAGCATAGAAGCAGTTTTCTTTGCTTCCTTGCTTTGGTAGATATAATATTTTTTTATATATAATATTAACAAGCTACATAATGCATATTTAAAATTTTTGTTTTTAAAAGAGCAACTGCTGAGTTTCTTGTAAGTTGTATTCTCAGCAGAATTTGCTTTTCGAACCGGCGCGGTGGTAGAGCCTTGATATGTCATAAGAGCCAAAAGTTGGCCTGTAAACAGTAAGATATAAATCATTTTGAATTTTAATTATTTGCTGGCAACAAGCAATTATTATTTTAATGTTTAATTCAGGTCAATATTTACTTTTCTAAAAACTCATAATGATTCGTTTTAGAAACAAAATTGTTTTACAGTTCGTCACGAAATTTTTTCGCTAAAAATTTCGCCATAAGTAGAAGCATAAGAAAATATCAGATTGTGTAAAGAATTTCAGTCGACGTACTTATATCGCGATTAACCGTTACAGTCGTAATCATTTACTCTGTAGGCTTTATAATTATTTAGTTCACCTGCTGTGTCATTCATATTTGATAAATATCGCCTCAGCTGATCAAGAAATCGGATCTGTTGAGCCATAAATTGACATAAGATCTAATGAAGTTTTTTATGAACTTATTTATATCAGTGTGCTTGTATATCAGTATTTTGAGTTTGATCTCATAATTAGATGTTGTCATAATTATACCTCCTGATTTTAAATATACAAATATGCAATGTCTAATTAGCTAAACTGACTGCATTTTGATTGCTATCAAATCTCCATATTATTTAGAACTAGCTGATGCCCACGACTTCCGCGTGGATTTAGTTTTTAAAGTCCCTCGGGAACTCCGGGATTTTCCGGGATAAAAATTGTCACTAGCCTATGTCACTCTCCAGGTCCTCAACTATACCCATGTAAAAAATCACGTAGATCCGTAGCTCTGTTGCGGCGTGATTGAAGGACAACCCAACAATCACACTTTCGCATTTATAATATTAGTATGATAGAATATTGTTCCCATAAATTTAAATAGGTTAAGTCTACACTATAAATAGATAATCTAGTTTCATTTTGAATTAAACAAAACAATCTAATAGTTTGTAAAAAGTTCGGCTCAATACCTTGAAAAAGACGTGAACCATTATTGTAACCGTTACCTATTGAAGATTGCGTTTGTTATTGAATAAAGCACCCGAAGTCGGATTCGTTACTATTTTTTGTTTGTAATCGCTTCGTTTGATCTCACTTTTTTCTAAAATCGTTGACCGTTCTGATTAAACTCTTGCTTTTAAATAAGACTTGTCCCTTAGATAGTTTTACTGACTATAATCTTTTAAAATTTTCTTGTGGCTTTCACTTTGTGCTGCACCTTCTTTCTCTTATTTTGATTGGTTACTTCTAATTAATTTGTTCAGATATATTACAAATATAACTTATTTAGGTGATTTCTTTGTATTAACAATTTTAGTGAATTTAGCTATGCTGATCATGACTAATATTCCCCTCTCCCCTCCAAATAAGCCTAAAGCTTGTGCCTAGTACAGGGTACCTAGTACAATTAGGCAACATGTGAGAATGGAACCAACTGATCTTTCGGTCTTCAGTCCGCGTGTGTTGCTCTATTGGGGCTTTTAAAAGGTGAATAGCTATATCGTTTCTTTTATTAAAGTTCTTGATTACGTGTTGGCCGATACCACTTCTGATAAATGGGGAAATTATAGATCAATCTTGAGAGAGTATCAAGGTTGTATCCTGCGGTATTTATTTTTTCTACAATAGAGCGCCGGACGTCACGCTCAGGTTGAACGATCGAATCAAGCTTTTCGATAGAACAATTTAATCGTAACGCCTGTTACTGATTTTATAATCCGAATCGTAAGCGCATCGTGTTGTCAATTACTTGTTCTTGTTCCCGCTTTAAAACTTTGTAAATCGATTAAACCGTCTTTAGACCCGTTACGTAAAGCAAGGTCAGAATCGGTATGAAGCCAGATCAACCGATATGTTTACCTAAAAAGTTTTAATCTTCAGTTCGCGATCTTGACATGATCTGAACTTCGTGCAACCTGCAATAAATGATCTCGATAATAAGGTTCATTGATCCGTGCAGCTAAATAATAGAGATTGTTTATTCTGTATTTGGTGTCTACGATAAACGATTAAATATCTATTTTCTATTTACAATGCTTACTGTTCGTCTTTTTTTTTGTTGTTTTCTTGCATTGCTATACCTATAACAAATGGATCACAAAACACTCGCTCATAGATCTTGAGGTGTCTGCAGTGTTAGATTTACGCCGTTAGGGGAAAAGTTTTTGTATTAGTATAAATTCAACATTTACTTGTCGGAACTTTAGCGGTATATTTTTTTGGGTAGATTTAGATTTGGAGCAGTTTTTTATTTAACACCTACAAAATATATTCTTTTTAATACGGATTTGGTCACGCCTATTTAAATTTCTTGTTGACTTGCGAAGTTGTTTGCCAAAACTTGTGTTAAGTTTGAATTTTTTCTTTGTAACGGGAAACCAAAGTCTGCATATTTCTGTTAATGATAGTTTTTATTAGGGTTTCGTACCGTATCCAAAGGGTGACACCCTTTGGATACTCTATTACTAAGCCTCCGCTGTCCGTCTGTCCGTCCGTCCGTCCGTCTGTCAGCGGGATGTATCTCGTAAACCGTAATAGATAGACAGTTGAAATTTTCACATATTATTATGTGTTTCTATTTCCGCTATAACAACAAATAATAAAAATTAAATTAATTTAAAAAATAAAGGGGGCTCCTATGTATTTCTATTGCCGCTATAACAACTAATAAAAATTAAATTAAATTTAAAAATAGAGGGGGATACATGGAAAAAGAGTCGAAATAAAATTTAATTTTTTTACCCTGGCATGTGGAGTGTCATTGTCTAGAGCTCATTAAGAACGCGTATAACACCAAAAAAAATCAGATTTCGCGATGAGATAAAACATAGCCGCAACCTCATGTGAGGCGCGACAAAAGAAAGCGTTTTGCGCGGAATAGGAGTGTAGTAAGCGCCAAATACTTTGTAACTCGTAAAATATTCATTTTCTTTTCAATTCACTAGGCTACTCTCTTGATAATATCAATCGGAATTTAATGTAAAAATTTTGGCTCTGTAATATGCAACACATTGAAAATAAATGAATATTGCTTAAAAATTAGACCTAACTTCGCGATTTTTTATTATCGAACAAATTTCATCATTTTATGTTTTTGCCCAAGCACGTCCCTTGGCAGTATGATGTAATTTTTGCGTGTTTTTTTTCGGATAATTGAAACTTGATCTACTACTGTAAAAATCAAATCTGTTTACTGATAACGAGCGCACACCCACTCTTAAGTGGAGTACAAATATATATTTTTTTATTTTTTAGCTACAAAAGTGAAGAAATTGTCGGTTTTAGACCAATTTTATTTGGGGGTCTATCTCAAAAACTAAACTAGTAAGGAATTTGTGGTATATTATGTACTATCAGAATTCTTTATGTTCATAGTCTTAATTGGTAGTCGTGCATTGGCAATAAATAATAATGTAGCAGAATGTAATAAATGATTGGAGGCTCTGTTAAAGGCCCGCAGCCATCGTGACTCGTATGTAAACACATGTTTGTGTATTAAGTGCTAGCTATCATCAGTCAACACGATATTATCTCGACAACGTAATCTAAAACGGGTCCAACGGTTTTATTAATTGAAAAGACTTGTTTTATCAACTCTACGCTTTGTTTGTTTTTATATAATACTTTCGTTTTTTTGGGTTCCGTACCCAAAGGGTACCAACGGGACCCTATTACTAAGCCTACGCTGTCCGTCCGTCCGTCCGTCCGTCTGTCAGCGGGCTGTATCTCGTAAACCGTAATAGATAGACAGATGAAATTTTCACATATTATGTATTTCTATTGCCGCTATAACAACAAATAATAAAAATTAAATTAAATTAAAAAAATTAAATTAAAATATTTCATGGGTACATGGAAATATTTTTATTTAATTTTTTTTAACGGAACCCTAAAAGAGCGAGGCCCGACTCGCACTTGGCCGATTTTTTTTTTATTAAACTCTTGTTTAATCTATTACTAATTATATCCAACAGTATTTTTGATTTTAGTATTCTATAGCTGTACTAATATTATACATCCGAAATTAAGTGTGTCTATCTTTTCAAAGCTTTATCACTGAACATGTCTTGTCAAATTTTGGAAAACTTGCACTGCTAAATTTCTCGCCGGGTATCTTCAGTTGAATCATCTTTCTGAACCCTTGGAACAGTACAAACAGACTTAACTTTTCATAAAGTGCTGGTAAAGAAGACCTACATGAAATTATTTCATCATTATCATCATCATCAGCAACCCATAAACGGCTCACTACTGAGCGTAGGCGGTAAACATACCTACCATTGAGAACAAGGAGGAACATTGAGAGAAGGTTTCCTCACAATGTTTTCCTTCTCCTACATTAAATACTAGACTAAAAAGTGATAGTTAATATTATGAAGCAAACCATATCCAAGATGAAAACACCACCTAGTAACAAAATAAGTAGTGCCCTTGGTTGCTTACGCGTTCGTTGCCCGCTGTCACATGAGTAGATAACCGAACAGAGACAAAGCTTCCTCCAACCGTGCCGTGATAGGTACACTACTACAAGTAGGTATGCGTGTGCCTAAAGTAAGCCTGTCTGCGCGGCTCGACGCTGCGAGTACAACTTACGAGTATCTTGCAAATCCTATGAAGTATGTAAATATTGGTAGGTCATGATTAAAGATGGGAATGCTGGAAGATGTTTATTAAGTGACATCTTACGACATACAAATTTCATCGTCTCAACCCATCGCCGGCCCAATACGGGCACTGGTCTCCTCTCAGAATGAGAAGGGTTAGAGCCCATTATGCTGGCGAATTGCGCGTTGGCAGACTTCAAACACATTGGAGACCATTATAACTCTTAGGCATATAGGTCGCAATGTTTTCCTTCAGCGTTAAAGCAAGTAAAATATAATTGCTTAAAATGTAAACGTATAGATAGGCTAGCCTAGCCTAGTCACTAGGCTATCATACTATTGTAAACACTACGGTATCACTGTCCTATTCCGCTATCGCATCGTATATAATAATCAATAGTCAAATCTTACATTTGAATTGTTCAAAATAGGTATAAACTCTGTAGGATCTTCAGAAGCTTTGTTCTGTTCTGTTATTTACTCATGTGCCCGCGGTGCCCATCGCGATCTACCTCAACGCAATGCAAGTTCAGGGTCCCGCCCGAGGTAACCGCGTAATCACTTCCGATGTTAACTGATTTATGTACAATTCGACGTATTAACCGGTTGTTTATTACACAATTATGGCCAACGGGAACTGCTATCGTTGACTGGAAACCATTGATCAGTGAATTTTTACTCGGGTAGTAAATCCATAAGTAGGTACTAGCTCTTTTTAAGCATAATACCCTATGTGAAAAACGAAAGTTTTAGGAATGAAGGAAGACGGCTATTGATCGTAGAAAAAAAAAAACAGTTCAGATTTCTGCATTTAGCGTTCATTGTTGTATCAATTATTATCCATTTATGTAGTATAAAAAAATCTTATAATAGCCATCATACTAATAGTATAAATGCGAAAGTGTGTTTGTTGATTTGTCCTTAATCACGCCGCAACAGAGCTACGGATCGACGTGATTTTTTGCATGGGTATGGTTGAGGACCTGGAGAGTGATATAGGCTACCTTTTATCCCAGAAAATTAAAGAGTTCCCGCGGGATTTTAAAAACACGCGGACAACGTGAGCTGCAGCTATAGGTAGTTTATAATTTCAACTCACCTATTTTAACCATAATTAATTTACCAACTCCAATTATTGCAAAAATACAATAAATAAGTTCCTTTATTCTTTAATGAAAACAATTTTATTCGTAACTCTAAATTCTAGTCTCTGGGAGTCTAGCTTTAGACTATTGGAAGGTAAATCGAAGTCTTATATCTTGGATACAATTTGATCAGGATGTTCTTAACTTAACACCAAAGCCAATATACTCGTAAAAGTAATTAAAGTGAAACGTGTCACGACACTATTCACTTGAAGTTTAATGTGAAATTGGCGGAAGCATGTTATTATCTCCATGTCAACCCTGTCTGATCTGTCAGTGATAGAATAAAGACTGGTTTCCCTTTACTGATCCTAAAGCAATTTGCCTATTTGTCATAAATTGATTAAGATAACGAGCCGATCGCCGGGTTTGCTTGCATTACTTATTTATATTTCCTTATCGGGCTTACAGTTACTTCATACACCCAACAGGTTTCTGTGTATAGCGGTCGAGTAATTCAATACTTCAGGTTTCCGTTCCGGACTGCTTCCAAGTTCATAAATATTTTATGCTCTACATACATACGTGGTTCATAAACAGGATTACCTGTTAAGTTTGCTTTAGGTTTATTGATTCCGACGTTTTGATAAGGATTCACAGCTTTAGATCTGTTACCATTAGCTATGTTGTGTGTATTCTTAATTGGCTTAATAAAATGATTGCCACTTAATCGGCATTAAGATTAACCACTCCTCCTCTCTCTATCTCTCTCCTTTATTATTTCGGCTCGCGGTTGCACTACATTTTTGCGGATAGAAAGTTAAATCCCACCAAAACATTTTTATGTAAAATATTGCCACGATGAGCAAACGAGTGCTCACGCACTGTCAGAAAATTATCAGATCTCATCTAGAGCCAAGCTTTAACCCTACACGCCCTAACTTCACAAACTCTACACCTTAGTCAAAATATGTGGCTTGGCCGTTTCGCTACATTCACATGGGCGCAAGGTGAAAAATTTATTCACTGTTCATTACTTTTCTGTTACACAATAGTTCTTGTAGTAACGAAACGGCCAAGCCACAGATATTCATGTTGGTATTGTATCCAGCAATAGAAGAGAACGATTTTTGTATTTATGTAGTTTGTCCATTGAAAGAGCATCGTCTAGGAAGTGATAATAATTAATAGACGCCATGATTCTGAGTATTGCATTGAGATAAGAACAAAACAAGAAGTATGAGGGACTTACTCTTTAAGAACTCTTCCTAGTTCGAAGTAAGTGAGTTTCTTAAGAATTTTCTGCAGAACCTTATGATTAATATTAGGAGTACAACTTAAAAATACGTACTTCATGTTGAAGGGAGATTTTGGTGTGATTAAATCTATGTAAATCTATGTAAAGCAAAACTGGCTTTAACGTTGAAGGAAAACATCGCGAGTAAACCTGCAGAGTTTCCATTATGTTCTCAAAGGTGCGTGATGTCTGCCAACCCGCACTTGGTCATCGTGATGGACTGTGCCCTAAACTCTTCTCAATCAAGAGAAGACCTTTACCCACTAGTAGGCGGGCGATGAGTTGAAATGATGATGAAAGTAAAAGACAACAAAGAACCGGTTAAGTGAGGTCACTTGCGGGGTCCAGTTCTACGAGGATTATGACCCGTATAATGTAACGTTATACTCGTATAAAATATGCACGAATATTGCAATTCCGGAAGCCATTGTTATACTATTTTATGTTTTATTCATGTGTGCAGTTTGCCTCCTACGCGAGAATTATTGTAGGGAAAGAAGTTCTAGGAAATGCAATTTGCTAAGTTATGCAAAAGTTCAGTACTAAAAATAGTAAAAACAAAACGTTTGGATAGACTTATGTACTTATATAAAAATTTTGGTAACTTGGCTATTATAGATTTTTTTTTTTCATTTTATGACAAGTTTTCGTTATGATCTCACGTGATGATAATTAAGTGATGATGCAGTCTAAGGGTGAGATCTATAGATGGCACTCTCACTCAGCTCAGACTCAAGATTGAGTTAAAACGAGACAGATTTATGTCTGAACATATTTGGGTCTCATTTTAATTCTGTCTTAAGTCATGAGCAGAGCCAGAGTACGATCTATAGATCAGCCTAGGCTGAAGCATGCGTACTTTTAAGGTGGATATACATACACACTGAGCCAGAGAAATTGGAATTTAAACTTTTCACCCTATGCTTTTGCCGACAGCATCGCACGCGCTTATTTTACACCAAAGAAGGCGAATTTAATGAGATACTTCCCAAGTAAGTGATCTTTCAAAGGTTCGCGAAGACATTTACCGGCAAACCATCCTTTACACCTACTCGTACCACGCTTATCAAGTATCTAAATCTACACCCACATAGTCTTAGTACCGCACCGTACCGTATCATTCGTAAGCACGTAAAAAGCAACAATTCTGGCTTAAGGGGCTATAACGATCCTAAATTGTTTGGTTCGTACGAGTGGGATAGAGCTATATATTTTGCAGTGCTAGGAAAGAGATGGAAATTATGGATTCAGGGGTCGGGATTTGAAAAAAATCTTTAAAATTGATTTAAAAAATTATGGATGCCAATAATCAAAGAATTTTTCTCACCGCTTTTAGTAATTATTTATATGAACACAAATAAAAAAAAATAGCAGGAAAAAAACCTACCGTTTCTGTTTAAACAAGGTTTAAACCTAAAAAAGGAGATTATTTGATCAAAGTTTGGGAAAACTTTCTATCGAGAATTTTTTTTCCAATCGTGTTTCTATCTCTAAGCGAATTTAGTTAAGATACCCAAATTACATATTGCATTGAAATTATTCAAATTGGAATTATAGTTTTAAATTTGTAAACCTCACAGAGCTCACCGAAAATCACCTGTCGCATGCTTTTACCACCTTAATGACATGACTCTCTTCCAAGTTCTATCCTAAATAGCTGAAACTAATGGAAGATAAAACAGTGATAGCCTAGTGATTAGGACTGTGGTCTCCTATTCGGGGGGTCGCAGGTTCGATCCCGGGAAAACCTCACCGATTGAACTATATGTACATATTGTTATACCCCACTCTTAGCACAAACTTTACCTACCCATAGTCGGAGGTGTATGAGAATTTCATGAATTCTTCACAAAAATATCCTATCCAACAAACTAACAAACCAAAAAACCAGAAAACCTGCAAATAAACACACTTTCGCATTTGTAACATTAGTAGTAGGTACCTAGAAGTAATGTTGCTACATTAACCCATGTTCCGGGAATTAAAATATCATTAGTCTAATCCAATGTAGAGCCAATCGCATCTGCGGTCTCATAAAGCATTCGCAGTAATGAAATTTTAGTACAATTACGAAGCTCGCAACTCGCTATTGCAAACAACGCTGGTGACAATTGTATTTGAATTCGATACTGCATGGAACTAATTAAACCGAGAAAGTTTAGTAACCAGTGCCTGTATCTAAATTAGTATTAGTGAACTTTTGGTTATGTATTTGAATTCCTATAATATGAAAGTGGATTAACACTTTGTATCTTGATATTGTGTCAAGTTTTGTTTATTGGATTTCCTCCACGCTCCAGGGTATTTAGTGTTTTGCTTTCATTTATATTTCATTTAATCTGTGACTCATACGAGTACAATAAAGCTCTATCCTGGCACTCCAATGTATATGTATGTCATGGCTAACTTTTGCCTTCGCTTTCGTCCACGTAGAGACACATTTTTAAAGATCCACTATCGACTATTTTTTGTACAAGGTATTCTTTGGGCAAGCGTGGTAGACTATGAAATACAACCCTTCCCTGAGAGGAGACCTGCGCTCAGTAGTGAGCCGTTGATGGGTTGCTAAAGATAATGATAAAGATTCATAGAACATAGAGATTTGTCAATAGTGCTAATCCGGTTGTATACAAGCTTTATTCTAAAGTAAATTAAAAACTCTATGCAATAATCTATTTTTAGTCTCGTCAATTTAGTTTTGTTGTTTAGAGATTGGGTATACTGCATTATCGAATCAGTACCATGATGTAATGTAGAGAAAGTCAAAGCTTTAACCAGTAAAATAATATCAAAGCTCACACTTGTAAAGCGAACGTAATAAAGTATCTACCCAGTTACCTCGGTTCGTGGTAAAAATGTTGCTTAATTGGCAATTGAAGTGTCTTTGTAACGGGCCCTTAGCCAGAGTCACGACTTCTTGCAGCCGGCTGGTAAGGATCCCTCTAATGATGCCGTTTCGCTTGCGACGGTATCAATGAACGTGGTTATGACATAACGTCATTTCTTTAACTTTGATTGCCATTTTAGATTTCATCGGATTTTTTACCGCCTAACTGTTACAGGGAATTGGCCTTTACCTAATAAAATTACGGTAGCTAGTTAATGTTGCTAATTCAAAAGTAACAAGAATTTATATGAAAATCAGTTAAAAAAATGCGTGAGTGACTTGGTTGGAACGAAGTTCCTTTTAATAATAAATTAATAATAAAAATCGGCCAAGTGCGAGTCGGGCCTCGCTCTTTTAGGGTTCCGTTACAAAAATTAAATTAAAATATTTCCATGTGTACATTTTAATTTAATTTAATTTTTACTATTTGTTGTCATAGCGGCAATAGAAATACAAAACATGTGAAAATTTCAACTGTCTATCTATTACGGTTTACGAGATACAGGCCGCTGACAGACGGACGGACAGCGGAGGCTTAGTAATATGGTCCCGTTGGCACCCTTTGGGTACGGAACCCTAAAAAAATTAGGGAAAAATCCCACATGTAGAAATTATTTAAAATAAAATTGACAATAGAAAATTCAGTCTGTCGAGCTGGGATTCGAAACATCGTCCTTTATGCGACTGTAGAAACCACAAGGCTACGGAGATCTAATATTGTAGTGTGAAAATATTGAACACAATGCCAAATTCACATTCAAAAAAGTGTCGGTTAATTTAGTTTTAATTTTTTCCGTCTAGCCCCCTTTCGCACCGCGCGATAAGGAACTACGTTCCAAAAGAAAATATGTAAAAGATTATTTATAAGACACAAGCGTGTTGCAGACAAAAGGTTTTGATGGATCTCTTTGTAAGTCGAATAATAAATTACGTAGTATACCTACTTATCATGAGTCGAATGCTGTATGAGAGATGAGATCTGTTTTTCCTGGCTTACAATTGGGTTATCTTCAAGTTTAATAAGCCTAGTTAAGAGAAATGTAAATTTTTTTTGCGTTCAAAACTTGTGCTTCCAATCACTTTCAATGTTAGTCACCACCATCAATTTCTATAGTTTGTCGTTGCTCGGTGTGATCAAGCGTGTGCCGTTTTCCCCGTCAAAGCGAAAAGGAAAATTCTGATTATAGCAGACTACGTATGTTGGTATATGTGACTGTTGACGTATGTTCAACCGTAGCGTCTAAACCACTCAGCCGATTTTGATGAATAAGGTGTCAATCTAATCATTATTATGATCCGGAGGACATAGGCTGTATAGCCTTTGTCCTCCTGATCCGTTATATTATGTTAGTTCCAATTTTCTGTAGTTTGGTTACAGTTTTTAAAGGTTTTTCTTGTTATTCAATATATGCTACGTATATTCTTCCCCAAGTAGGTAAGCCTTACGAGTATAAAGCAATAATTTAAAAATTTTAACTGCCCACTTATAACTCTTTGCTAATTGCATGTTGTAAAAATGTCTAGACCACGTTCTTATTGCGTTATTATGTTCAATTAGCCATCCTATACTACTACTATACTGCATCTTGCAAGAGGCAAACAATAATTTTCAACATCTACACATAAATATGTTAGAAGCTAAGTATTTAATAATAGTTACGACCGTCAACCTGTCATAGTCTTATTGTAGTAGGTATTTCGCAATTCATATAATTTAGTAACAGGTTATTCTTTTTAACTTTCAACACTTAACGTAACGATGTTAACCTATTGGAAATGGCCTTATTTTGGCGCTACTGCTAAAAGTTTTTTTATAATAAAACGTACATGCATTTATAACATTTCCATGTTATGGTGACCCCCTAGCTAGGTAAATGAAGGAAGTAAGTAGGTAGAAAGATGAACCCCGACCCCTCCAAAAGAAGGCCGCAAAGTCTTAACTGCTACTCTATCACCGCTACTTACCAACTTGGGTGCAATTTATGAAATCCTAGTACTGTATTTTAGCACATCCTAACCAGTTAAAACTGAAGCCATCAAATTAAATTATTATTATCTATTTGCAACATTAAGGACCACCATATTAAATTCAAAGCATCCTTCTATTGTGGTTCGTGTGGCGTACCAAAGTCGTGACGTGTTGCATTCACGGCATGCTATCTGGGCCCTCTCATCCGAAGCGACGGCGACGGCTTGAAGCAAGCACATCCTTGACATTTATGAGCACTTGCATGGTGGTGCTCTTGCTAGTGTCGTTTTATACAATGACAATGAACAGCCTTCCTCTTCACTTGTGTAAATGTAAATATTGGTGCGTAAGTGGCTCTAACACGGTAGTGACAGTAGTGTAGCCACTCTTTGGAAATTATTTTAATATTAAAAAAATGGAAGACACACTAAAACCAAACGAATAAACCGTCGTGTATGACGTCATATTTGTCATGATTGCTTCCATAAAGTATTGCGTTTCCTCTAGTGTTAAATATATTTTCAAAACAAAACAATTGCCCGCACAATGGTTATTGTCTTCCGAATGCTGGTAATGTAGTTTCATTTCTAAAACTCGCTATGTGCACTGAAGCTACTATAATCTCTAAAGTTCACAGTGCCGTGTAGGCTGCGTTTTTTTATTTGGTAAAAAGTAAGCTGTTCACTGTAATATCACCTGAGAAAAGTTTGCTTCTTTAAGGTCTGACTTTGCTCATATTATGTTTACAGTTTTTCATACTCAATCTAAGCATAAGGTTGCTTTTAAAACGCCTACAATTTGTAGGAACCATTTTGTGACCACGAGCGTTAAAGCCTTGTAAAGGTTTAAGGCGCCCTCAATAACTCTAGCAATAAATTCGTTTCAGATACATGAATGTATTGGCAGATCATATAACCTAGGTTGTAAGCTCTGCTCTCCTGCCCGCTTGAACTAGAAAAAGTCTATGAACGGCTTACTGAGCTTCCATTTTAACGTCTTCCAACAAGTAATTACGGCCGTCATTGGTAGCCAGATTTATATCGTTGTGGGCTCAGTCGTGATTTTGAAACTCGATAGCTTCGCCTAGAATTGGCCTCGTGTGCGCTCGCACCTAGCTTGGCTCGGGGTGCCGAACGCCATGTAAACTGTCCTCCGCGGATTTGTTGCGCTACCTCAGAAAGAGCCTAACGAGCGAATACGCCGTGAAAATTAACGACGTACCTCTAGAATGTTACACTCTGGAATTCCAGTGTTTTATTAAGAGAACACGTTAAAAAATTTAACCTCTTCTTATTGTTGGATTGCTGGCGTAAATAGCATTTCAAGTTCCTAACATTCTTTATTTGTGTCCCGGCGTTTAACTTATTATGCTAAACTAATTTCGATAGGCTACAAGTCTTTAGATGGAGCGAAAGTGAACGATCTAATTTGGACCTCCAAACCTCGGTCACCCATCATCATTCAGACTTAAGTCATAGCGATGGCACACTCAAATGGCTATCAAAATTATCGCGTACTCTTAAAATGTAATAAATACCGGTTCATTTGAAAACAATTTCACCACATTAGCAGTTCAATGCGTGGGAGAGAAGATAAGGAAATGTTGCACTTTGGTACGCAAATTGTCCAGTCAAGCAATAATTCAATGATATTCTTGAGACAGCTACTTTAACGCTTATGCTCGAACACGTTCTGTGAAAATGAAGTGATTCGTATCCGTTTTCTATTTATGAAATTTACTATCAGTGTCGTTAAGCTTCGAATAATATTTTAAATTATATTTTTGAGTCTCCAACATAGTATTTTCAATATTCTACAACTTTTAAGTATCAGATAAGATTGGCAACCGCGGTACAACGGCAAACGCTTTAAACTTGTCGAAAGATACACATCTACCTCAAGTTAGTGCATTCTGTTTGATATCTTTCCTTGCGTTGCGTTGTAATGCGTGCAGCAATATACTTTTTGATATCAACTATCGACGGTGCTTCATCTAAGTATGCAAAGGCACGTGCGGTGTACAGGGCCCGATGGTCTGATAAGGCGGAACCGATCGTACGTCACGGTTAACCAAGTACCAGATACACCTTCACATTTAACTTGCCATCTCCCGTGTAATGAATACACTGACGGTACGTAATTGGCCTGCAGCGCTCAGAACTGACAGCAACAGCTGTTATTCATTCCCTTTTCCTGAATAATATAACATCTAATACGAATAAAAAACTTACATATATACGGATACACTTAGTTTTAGTGAAAAGATTTCCAATTGCAAAATTTATATCTGCTAACCTATTATGCAAAAGTGTTGCATCAGTGAAGCTAGCCCGGCCATTTAGCTTTTTGCTTTCAGCTCATTGAAGCCGTATATCTGTTAGACGTTCTGGAATGGGCTCATAAAGTTAATCCCGTTAATGAGTCTGGGTCTGGCATAATGTAAGCCGTGACACTCATTTAGTTAGTCACTTTTTTGTTGAAGGCATTGTTCAACTCTACGTTTCGTGCTGATCGTGGTGTTATACATTTTATAACAACTGTAAACTCTTTGTAAACTATGTGACACGCTTTTGTACCGTGGCCGTGATTGTAAAACATTATCCCATTTTGGTACGTTCTCCATTCTTAAAAGATCGATCCTATAATACGCTTAAGCTTCGCAAATAGATTTATAGCCATTATAAATGCTGCAGAATTTGTACTCGTATTTTACTTGCATCCTCGCTGTCCATGTAAATTGTTCATACAACGAAGTATTCTTAATATATTTAGTATTGTTTTACTTTAGCATCTCTGAACGCTCTTTCCTTGGAATTTCTCTCGTTGAAAGCTCAATAATGGTCAGTATATCTTGGCGGTACTGACTTATTGTTTGAAAGTATTTTAGCGTTCTCTGCTATAAATCAATTTGGATTTTCACTGTAATTTTGCTTTTATTGCTCTAGCTATAATCGTTAATCCTTAAAGTTTGAGAGATGCCTTTATTGAATGCGATGACGTTTCGCGTTTGCGATGATGATGAAGTCTATTCGTTACTCACTATGTACAACATAGCTTTGTGCAAGATACTAAAGATCTATTTAAAGATTTTACTAGACCTAAGCGTCCAATGCTATAATTTCTTATAATAATTTTATTAATAGCGCTCCATGATACCTGTTATCTCATCCGCGCACTCACGATCTTTATACTCGGACGTGCGTAATAATCAATCGTGCATAACAAGTTCAACGTTATCAAGTAATTAATCACTGATCATCGAAATTTCCATACAAACACTACATACACAAAAGTTTGTGGTATTGTGATAATTATGTCAAAGTGGGTTACCCAATACCCAATAATTAGTATTTAAGATTAAGGACTTCAAACTATTTCCGCGCTGCTAATTTCTAGACATCAATGTCGCTAGCTGGATCAAGGAGGATTAAGGCAATAATTAATTATTCTTGTGATATCGACCGTTAATTAGTAAAATGTATTAGAGCTTTGAGTCTTTAATATATGTAATATGTATCATAGTTGGCTATGTATGAATGGAGTAAATAATTTTATTACAAGTGTAATATAATTTCCGTTCACATCTCTTTTCAGCCAACATTTTGGTCATATATAAGAACCACATAAATTTTTCCTAAAGAAGATCGGGTTTATTTTTCCAAAGTAGTCTGTCGATAAATTACACTACATAAACGTACTAATATGCAGCTTAGGAAAATTATCCATCGATTAAAAAAAATAAAAATATCCTTTTACCGGAAATTGCCTTTCAAATAAGTGTATAAATCCTGCTAGGAAACATTTTAGATGTTAGTCGGCCTGCTTTATTCCATTAACTTGTGGAGCCTTTATAATTTGTAAAGCAAAAATCTATCACCTTCACCAACGTTAAAATTCGTAGGGAAACGTTTACTTGGAGATAGTAAAATAGGTCCCGAGATCAGGTATATTCACCTATGGTATTATTGTAATAGTGCAATACATATTATTACGTATCATAAAAAACGTGGAATTGGCGTCACTCACTGTAAAGAAAAAATTTCCTCCTACCTCCGATTATCTATACATACACGAGATACCTTCCCACAGGAAGTAATGGATGCAAATTATCGTTATTTACTAAGGATGCCTATTGTTACATTGTTTGAATAGCAAACGACATTTTGTATTCAAATGGAGTAGTTCCGCGATCTATTAATATTGTTAATGTTTATTTAATTCTATTTATGTGTATAGTCAATATAGAAGCAAAATTCTATCGCCCATGACTACAATTTTCAGATTCATAATACATCCTACTTGTAATAATAGAACTTTACTAGTATTATGAATAAGGTACAAACTCTAAAAGGGTTTGAGAATTATTCTAGTACCATAATGCTAAGGCATGAAATCTCAGTTTTGAAAGGTAAATTAAATAATCTATTACGTGGTATAAATATTAATTTAGGTTGGTACCCACCTAACGAAAACTGACTAAAATAAACAGCAAAGCTGATATTGTCACAAATCGCATCAAAATAAAAAGACACAAAATCACTATCGCGATCTAATGTTGAACACTGAGCAGGTTCAGCATTAAAAATTTAATTTAATTTTCGTTCATAACGCTAACTACAATTTTGTTATTAATTGATTATATCTGCAGCCGTAATGCTTAGCAGTGATTGCCAATAAAATACTCCTTTCTCTCAATAAACAGAACTGTATGCTAACCTATACAACACCCAATTAACCTTTGTACAATAATTGTCAATACAATATAATAGGTTTATATAATACACTTTATATACATAAAGTATCAAATTCCATTAAATTTTACCTTTGAAAAACAAGTTTCAAAAATAAATTAGACGTTTTATTACCTGGCTTAACGAGTCAAAGAAAAGTGATAACTCTAAACAGACAGATATGAACAATATACTAGTAGTAGCATCAGAAACAGGTCATGACACTAAAAACAGGCGATAAAACGAAAAACCTTTCTCCAAAATATTAACCATCTTCAAAGTTCATGAACCTTTTAAAAGGTCTGATAGTGATGTAAAGAAAAAACACTGATAACAAATTAATTAAAAAAAATAACATCTGAAAATTGTAATAGATCCGCAAAAAAAGCCATCTAGGCTTTTTTTGCGGACGCCTTATTCAAATTTTGTACCCTTTGTCACTCCCAAAATTAAGACTAATCTTATGACACTTCATTTGATCATCTTAAAATCCATCAAACCGTTTACACTACAGAGCATGCCAGAGAATGAACATACATACATACATACATACATACATACATACATACATACATACATACATACATACATACATACATACATACATACATACATACATATATACATACATACATTACATACATACATACATACATACATACATACATACATACATACATACATACATACATACATACATACATACATACATACATACATACATACATACACACAATAGATACGATATACGCTCGAAAGGTTAGTTAATTTTTACCACTCTACGGCAGTCAAGTTTAAATGAACTAAACCTTTGTTTATTTGCTAAGCTAAGATTTATTAAATCAAGCTCTGTTGAACTTATTGGGAACATTGCCAGTAGCAGTGCCATTTTAGCAGGACTTGGTTACATCTAAATCTTACTTACATTGGGTGCTTCTCATCTAAAACATGACAACATCATAAACATCTAAAAAATGAGAAGCACCCAATGTAAGTTAACGTGCCGATGAAGCAATATTGATGCTTCCGCACTATCTTTACACGAAATAGTTACATGGAGCCAGAAAATTGCTCTTTTGCTATGATTGCAGCCGTCTAATACGCTTGGAATAACGCGGCAGTTAACTTCCGCATCTCTAAAGAAATGTTTATTTTAAACAAAATTGATCCGTGCAATCTGCAGCTATCATTAACTGGCTATGAGAAAATCTGTCCCCTCTATTACCGACCTATCTACGCCCCTATTTCTTCTGCCTGTGTCTAGTGAGGGATCTAATTCTGTTTTGTAGCGCTAATAGTAAACATTAGAGAAACTGGGCAGTACGTAAGTAAGGCGTGCTACGTTGAAATGTTTAAAAGGAAATAGTCTGTTAGCTAGCGATTAGAGCACGTGAAACAGTAATTATTGTTTTTTATTTAAATTATAGTTTAATGTCGCCCGCTATGACGTGCGACGTACAAGTACCTAGCAGACTAGCAGTTTTTACAATAGTAGCCGTAGAACAGCTGCAGCCGATAGTTGAGCCAGCGATAAATCGAATAAATGACTAGTATAATGCATTCACTTCAGATTTCAGAGCATGGATGAGGCTTATAAATACCTTCTCTGGATTACACTTATTCCACTGTGCAATTTTTGGATGATTCTATGAAAAAAACTTCGTCATTTGCATGTGAAATTATTCTTGTAAGCACAACTGCAAAGTCCCATAAGTTTTTCAATTTCTAGAGATATTTTAATGATACGTTTACATTTTTGTTTCATTTTACTTATCCATAAAAAATGGAAACTTCACCATTAGATTGACATATTATTACGCGAGTATATTACGAGAAAAAGTTAAATTCGGTCAAATTATTATTTATTAAAAAAGATCAAATATTCTTGATAAGAATTAACTATATTGATATGCTGTGTTATTATTTTTATTGAAGCTGACATATCTTAAAGTTTTTTATTGCTTCATAAAAGTGTGTGTTCTATTTATGTATGCTGTTTTATTTTCTCTGAACATCATAAATTAGAGGCGATCTTTCAAGTTTTTGCTTGGAACGTGTGGCGTCTTGCACATTATAAAATCGCAACTTTGCGATACTTTTGGTTTTTTCTTGATTATTAATTGTTATTAGGTATTTTGTAATGGCCTGGCGATAAAAAGCTTCAGAGTACGTACGATGCATATTAAATTACTAGTGCTTATTCCTAGCTGCTATGTTTGCGCGTTGCAACCAAAGCGTTGGTTGGTGTATCTGCAAATTATGTCTTCAGTCCAACGCGTTGGACTGACCTTCAAGCCTTTGCAACGGGTTGAAGGTCATCCAGTGCTTTCCGGTACGTCGACTTTGGAGTCGACTAGCTTGCGTCTGTCGAGCGTCTAGCTTGGGATAGAACACGTCAAACCCAGCGGTCCTCGGTTCTGTGACAGACCTATTCTTCAGCTTGCTTATTCTTTGAGTTCTACGGGTTTCATCCCTGCGATAAACACCCAACATAGCTCGCTAGGCTGCTGCGCTTGCTTGAATAAAGAGTATCCGTAAACCCACATATGAAATCTCTCTCAATATTTTGAGGTAACCCAACCAATCAAAATAAAATAGAAGAAAGTCTTATCGTGGACTCCTTCCAGTTGTTTTAACCTCTCAATTTAAAAATAACCTTTTCTCAGCCCCACTTTCAGAGTTTCTGTACCTACTTAAACAATGCAAGTTTTCCCCTCTTTACTTACTGTGCTATCTTACAGCTGTCTATATAAAGTTTCGACGAGATACCATCGTCAGGTACAGCTTAATTAAATTACAGACAGACCAATCAGATAACACTGCAGGGCTTAATTAATTATTAGAAATCTCATGTAGTACTAGTTCTATGGAGTAATAATTTTAATGGGATCTTATTAAAGAGATCATCGGTACGTGTCAATTTGGTTTAACAGGCGTAAAAAATTGTTGCTTTTATATCGAGCTGGGACTGAGGATTAAAGGATCAATCATTTGTTTTTTTTTTATTCCATGAGTAAGCTCAATGTCGGTTGATAAATAAAACTAGCAAACTTTTCTATCATTAATCTCTCGTCAATTACTTACACACTATGATTTCCTTTCACAAAATGGCGTAGAGCTATTTTTATTAGCATAAAAACCCTATCAATAAAGGTCTTAAATAACTTTGGTCTTTTAGTTTTATTGCCTTTTTAACGGTTACACAATCCACTAAAACACCAATTATTGCCGCAAAAGGGCATATTTGCTTTCTAAAGTTCCTAGTAGAGAAACCGGGTAGCACGGAGGCGTACGTGTGTTTGCGACTAAAGTATTTTCGTCCACAAAAAATACAACCTTCCGGATTTTACGACGCTAAGGAATTCGGACTAGATTTTCGACGCTTGCAAATAACACTTTTATTTTAATGCTAACATTTTAAGCTCCAACAGTCTCCTAGAATTTACGGTACTTTGTGAAAGAATTGAGGTATTATGAGGTAAATATTTTTATTACATACTAGCTGATGCCCGCGACTTCGTCCGCATGGATTTAGTTTTTAAAAATCCCGCGGGACCTCTTTCATTATCCGAGATAAAAAGTAGTTCTGTCGGTCTGAGGAACCACTACTACATCCATCACTATACCCATGCAAAAAATCGCATCAATCCGCTGTTCTGTTGCGACGTGATTGAAGGACAAACCAACAAACAAACACACTTTCGCATTTATAATATCAGTAATGCTTTATTATAACACTTTTTATAATTGTCAAATTTTTTACCATACTTAACCAAAGACAAAATTACGTTTAGCTGTCATTTACGTTTTGTTATTCCACTGTCATTTGCGTTTTGTTATTCCATGTCAGATGCGTTTTTCTTATACCACGTTTTATAGTGACATGACGGAAACGCGGTCGAACGGGATAAAAGTATCCTATGTCCGTCTCCTGGTTCTAAGCTACCTCTCCATCAATTTTCAGCCAAATCGGTTCATCCGTTCTTGAGTTATAAATAGTGTAACTAACACCACTTTCTTTTATATATATAGATTATGCAATAGAAATATGTTTTTTTATTAAAGTTTAGTTGTCCTAAAAGATACCCATTCATTTTGTCACTTGTTACACGAGTGCCCTCAAAGTACCTACCTACATTTTATCAGGTATTTGAAATCCACGAGCTCAACAGATATTGTATGTAAAATCAATGTTTTTAATAAATATACAACTTCAACTATAAAATCCTTTTGTGACCTGTCACCTGTGTACTAGTTAAATATACTTTTTTGAACCTACTTGAAGACAGTTGGACTTTTCTTCGCAAGCAGTAAAATTATTGTTCTCATCCTTTTGCACATGAAAGATTTTAACTTATTAAGAAACTTCGCACAGGAGGTCGTAAAGGCTCAAGAACTCTTAAACATCATCGTTCATCATAAACAAATAGCGCATTATTTGTTTTGAATATTGGTATTGAACGTAAAACAAGCAAGCAGTGAGCACTAAAGGCGAATCTCTATTTGTTTTTATTTTGAAATAAAAGCACTAATTTTAGCCCTGTCAACTTTACTTTTTTACTTAAACTGAACTACTATAGTTCAGCTTAAGTAATAAGCAAAGTAAGTAAGTAAAGTTTTATTTTGAAACCATCCCTGTATTAGAGCGAAGAAAACAAATACATATTCAAATCGGTCTAGCCATTTTTGAGTTTTATTCAGACTAACGAAAAACTAATTTTTATATATTATACCTAGTGTGTAGATAGATAGTATATAGATTATAGCTTTTTAAGCTATTGCATAGCTTTTACCGCGGGCTTTGAACTAGGACAAACAATTTGAGCGCGGCGACCGAATCAAGAAAATCCGTAACGAAAAAGAACCTAACACCGTCGTTCAGTAAGCGTTCAACATTTTAGAGGTTCACATTTAGCTCTGTTAAGCGGCCGCTTTCTTTAGATGTCGCAGGTTCGAATCTCACTCGCGAAATAGTGACAGTGCGCTTTTCTTGTCTGTTTATTTTTTAATTATTTTTTTGCATAATTTTTATTATGCAAAAAAAAATATTGCATAAATATTATAAATGCATAAGTTGATAAAAAATGCTATGCAATAGCTTTACCGCGGCAGTCCCCGAGTGCCACTTAATTATTTTTGTTTATTCGATGACAAGCTAGTCCTTGACTGCGATCTCACCTGATGGTAAGTGACGATGCAGTCTAAGATGGTAGCGGGCTAACTTGGAAGGGGTATGGCAGTGAACATTCAACCCATACCACTAATCGGTTTCTATACGCCATCGTGCCAGAACGCTAAATCGCTTGGCGGCACGTCTTTGACGGTAGGGTGGTAACTAGCCACGGCCAAAGCCTCCCACCAGACCAGATCAGACCAGAGACAATTCAGAAATTATAAATTCCCAAATTGACCCCGCCGGGAATCGAACCCGAGACCTCCCAGTTATAAGACAACAACGCTCACCACTGAGCCAGGGAGGTCGTCTATAAATAGATAATAGTTTGAATTTATTCGTGAGTTAATTCCATATGCTACTTGCATGAGTAGGTAATATTTACATGTGTAAGATCTAGTCTTTTTGTTTTATCGTAGGTATGATAATTAATATTAGGTAATTAACAAACGATAAAGACAAGACTAGGCCTTTTATCTGATTGCATAAGCTACTTACGTAAGTAAATCTTACAGGTGTAAGGCTGGCCTAAGTCATACGAATTGATGTCAGTTTATTGGGCGGGTTTCGTTTACAGCTTCGCAGTATCACGATTTAAATTGATTTAGTTTTTAGTGCTTTAGATAGTTCTTCTTAGTTCTTTAGTTTCTTCGGTAAAATGTTATCAAGTTGAAGGAAAGGTCCGTTCTATGCTATGGTAATAGTTAGGTATACCTACCTACAGTTAATTATACCATTAAACACCTAATAAACTTGTACTGCACTACGTACTTTAACTGCCTGCAATTAGCAGGGTACCGTTTTAATTATCACATGCTTTTATGACCCCTTTGTATGATTTTTACGATCATTTAATTAATATTTCTCTGGCTGGAATACTGGGCACGAGTCTCATTACAGAATGAGAAAGGTTTCGGCCATACGCACCACGCTGGCTAGACGTGAATTGGCAAACTTTAAACACCTTTTATAAAACCCCAACACACACGAGGCATGAGAGCTGAGAGATGCCTACTGGGGATTCGAATCCTGACCTCTCGAAATAGAGACCGAAGTCTGAACTCTTAACGACTAGGCGATGAAAGCTGTATGAAAATTAAACGATGAAAATTAAAAGTCCTCAACTTCCCAGGATACATAATTAGGTTCCCAGATTAGTTACTTTACATTTTATATACAAAAAAAAAAGGAAATGTTCCGTCTCTAGAGCAGGTATTTTCCTGTGTTGCCCGGTGGAAATCAAATCGTGCCTAACTACCTGCATACCAATCATACTTTATGTATAGGTAGCAACTACTCTAACAAGTACCCATCCCATATCGCACTTCAATTAATAACGAAACGAAGAAAACATAAACAATGAAGTGTGTTAAGTTATACCTAGCATAGGGCGACGTTCACAAGAATAAATTAAATATCCTTACTAATATTATAAATGCGAAAGTGTGCTTGTTTGTTGGTTTGTCCTTCAATCACGCCGCAACAGGGCTACGGATCGACGTGATTTTTTGCATGGGTATACTTGAGGACCTGGAGAGTGACATAGGCTACTTTTTATCCCGGAAAATGAAAGAGTTCCCGAGGGATTTTAAAAACTAAATCCTCGCGGACGAAGTCGCGGGCATCACCTAGTTTAAAATAAATAGGAGCTACCGTGATGATTCAGCTTTAATACTCCGAAAAAGGTAAAAATAGAAAGCAACGGAGAAAGGGCAACATAAAATCGTAAAGGCTTTTTACATTGCAACAATAAGTAACGAAACGTGGTCAGCGTATAGCGATTTATTCGATTTCACCTATAATTTCGTATCTGAACTATGGTCGAGGATCGTGAGCGCGGAAATTTTTCCATATAAAAGCGCTAATGTTTTCCACTGTTGAACTTTTATTGTTTTCAAATAAATTGTATGGTATCGTACCTATAGTTTGTTTCTTAGTTGGTTTCATTTTTCTTTCTGAAAAGCCCGTACGAACTCCTTAATATTCCGGGATAAAAAATAACTCATATCTTTCTCAGGCTGTAAGCTTCCTTGCCTGACGATAACGTTTATATACCTACTTGAAAAGGTAACATACGAATAGAGAGACAGAGGCCACAGTTACTTTCGCATTTAAAATATGTGTTAGGGTTTATATTGATTTAAAAGAATATACATTGTAATATTATATTAACTTATGTCTTAGAGCAACCTTCAAGAATAAATTTACCAAAAATTAAAAAGAATTTTTGAATTTCTAGGCCTCTTATTGAGGTGTTACATAATATTTGTAGTGCCTCCGAGTCGGTTATCACTTAACATCATTTGACCCGCCTCCTGCTCGTTTGCTCGAGAATCGCGATTTATATAAAAAAAGTGACAGCTATTGGTACTTAAAAAAGCTTAATCGGAGAAAATACAGAGATTTCTACTAACCATACTTTCACGATCATAATACTGTAACGCATTTGCATTATAATTCTAACACTGTAAAGCCGTCAATTTCTCACCCGTCACAATAGATAGACAAATAAAGTCATAAATCATAAATTAGTTATAGATATCGTATCAAGAGCTTATTATCGTTGGCTATTACTTTAAACGTCATTACCATTCCTCCTGTCATGGCCACTTATAATCATAGCACGTCATCACAGTAATGATCATTTATCGAGGTCGGACGCATGAAAGCCGTTTCAATTTCACAGCCTATACAATGCTCAGAAACATCAATTATTATTTGCCCGAACGCCTTAACGCACTACCGATTGCTAGCCAGCCTGAGGTAACGGTTTATGTAATAAAGCAGAAAACAATCCGATCTGTTACCAAGGGATTTTTGTGGAGCTCTATTGAGTGCTTAATATACGGTACGGTATTGACAATTTAATAAAGGATGAGATTAACATTGGATTGGAAAAAGTCTCTCTCTGTGTTGTTTTCCTCATGCTTGAGGGCTGTAACCCCTTTCAATTAATCACATAATGGTAGCGTTCTTTGAGATAGTAGGAGGTAGATTCCAGGTGCCTGTAACAAAAGGCAGGTCGAATTGTTAACCACAAGGTTACCGGTCTTTTGAGTATAATACATATAATAAGTAAAGATTTCAACAACGAAACTCAACAGCAGAGGTCTTATTATGAAGATAATCTACCAAATCGTTAATGTTGACGGGGAGGTGTACAATGGACTCATCTTTGCACTTTCTTCGAAGATTTCCGCTGCAATTGGCAAATCGATTTATAATGGAGGCTAATTGATCACTCAGTCGCCTCATTTTCTTTTACTTTTCAACCCATAATTCAGTCTTTCCGTATAGTTTTGGAGGAGAAGATAAATAAGTGTTCTTAAATTGTTCGTGTCCGTGATAACTTGATTGATGCTGGCTCAAAAAAATTTCATCTTCACTTCATCTAGCCTAGCCTAGCATCTTCGCCTAGCACTGAGTACAGATCTTATTTCAGATTGAGCAGGGTGTCGGCGGACCAAGTGCGGACTGGTAGACTTCACACATCTTTGAGAAAATCATGGATACCATGTTTTCCTTATTTAATTACTTAATACGCACTTAACTTTGAAAAGTTAGACGTGCGTTCTTGGGATTGTAACCTTAGAGCCCCACGAACAGGAGATCATCGCAGTCAAGACTTTTTAACGTCTTATTAACGCACACATTAGGTATAACAAAATTAGACAAAGACCAAAATATACAGTTTGGAGTTGACTCGAGATTTACCTGAGATAGATGTTTTTCTAACTAGACTAACTGGCCGGTAATTTCAACATACCTACCATAATTACTATATAACATAGCTGTATTGCGTGCAAATAACTTTACTGAATAACAACTCTGATAGTTTTAAATGTATTTATTTGTTAGCGAATATCCCCATAATAGGTTGTATTAACTCTCGATTGTAATACCGATGTTGATTAGCATCAATAAATATCATTTCAAATGTCTCTGTTAGAATGAAATCGAAATGAACAAAACCTTAATTATTTCGCGTTAGAAAGCGTTTTACGTAATATGAGATTATAAAAGATAATAAATACTTCGATTGATGAAGGATTGGTTCTGTTTAAAAGTATGCTGTAACCTGTATTGGGTAGGTACTTACGGATTATAGCATATGTACTGTTCCATAATGATTTTTATTTACTGTGGCTTACTCTAAAAAGTTAAAGAAAACATTGTGACGGAACCTGCATGCCTGTGAGTTCTCCATAATATTCTCAAAGGTGCGTGAAGTCTGCACATTTGCACTTAGGGAGCGAGTTTGACTATTGCCTAAACCCATATTCGAAAAGAACCGTGCCCTTGCCCAGAAGTGGGCCGGCAAGGGGTTAGATAATGGCGATGACTTAGAATGTGTTTTGTTCTTTCATCTAGATAATCTATAATATAATAAAACTGTAACAGGTCCAATTCTGTACATTGAAGATATTTTGAAATTTTTTGTTTGAGGGCACTCTATAATCGATACTGAAGCCAAAACAATTTTTTTTAAATTTTTTGTCAGTCTGTCTGTCTGTCTGTCTGTCTGTATCTTGGCCGCGCATCACGCCGAAACTACTGGACGGATTTAAATGAAACTTGGCACGATTTAAGTTAATACTACGAGGTATAATATAGGATACTTTTTATCCCGAAATTCAGCACGGTTCCCTTGGGAGAGGGGATGAAAGTCAAAATGTGTATTTCGCTGTAATTCATTAAGGCGTATTCCGATTTAATCCATTCTTTTTTTGTTAGAAAACAGGTTATTTAGAGATTGTCCTGTAATTATTTCAAGGTCGTCAATTTCGTAGTTCAGAAATTATAGACATCACGATCTTCAGTATAAGGTCCAAATAACTTGAACCCCGGAATCTACAAGATACTTTGAATGAATGGCTCATCTTAAGCTGGCAAGTGTACTTTATCGTATATAGCCATCGTGGATAGCCCTATTTTGTCAAAGTCAAACTACTCCAAAGGCGTCAGATTTTGCCAAACGATCATTATACCTACATACTACATAGTAGGTATGGATGTAATACATCGTATGGACTTAATGCTACAGTGTTTTCCTATGCAATTTAATATTATAATCATACTAATATTATAAATGCGAAAGTGTGTTTGTTTGTTGGTTTGTCCTTCAATCACGCCACAACAGAGCCACGGATCGACGTGATTTTTTGCATGGGTACTATAGTTGAGGACATAGGCTACTTTTTATCCCGGAAAATCAAAGTGTTCACGAGGGATTTTAAAAACTAAATCCACGCGGACGAAGTCGCGGGCATCAGCTAGTGTCTTAAATAAACGTATCGACAGATTCACACACAAAATATTATGAAATGAGTTGCGAACTGTTATGGACTTTGCTAACAGAATTAACTGCGGCTGAATGCATTATTACGTGCACTATTACAGTGGATTGTGAGAACACAATAGATGCACCAAGTAGGTACACTGAACCCTTCCACCCGCTTTATGTACGATGGATAAATTAAAACAATTTCATACTAATATCAACTTTAAGCTCAGCGACCTAAGAACTTGTATAGTATAACAGTATTTGCAGATTGGATGAGTGTATCAGGAGCTTGCAAAGCAGCTTTTGGTTTTTAATTTTACTGTGACATTCATTTTTCTATTTTCAATCCTTTAATAACTTAATACCAGAGCTTATCGTTCATTGGAACTTATAAAACTGATAATTAGTACCAGGGGCAAAAGTAGTTAGCCTTATGGTACTACTGATGTAGGTATCTAGTAGTACTACGAGCAAAACAAAATCTCCCGTGGCCGTGGAATTCAGTAGGACCACTGTTAGTACGAAGCAGTGATAGCCTAGTGGTTAGGACTGTGTTCTCCTATTCGGGGGGTCGCAGGTTCGATCCCGGGTACGCACCTCTGACTTTTCGGAGTCAAGTGTGTTTAAGCAATTAAATGTCACTTGCTACAACGGTGAAAGAAAACATCGTGAAAGACAAAGTGAAGGGAAACCTGCACACCTGAGAGTTCTCCATAATGTTCTCGAAGGTGTGTGAAGTCCACCAATTCGCATTGGGCCAGGGTGGTGGACTATGGCCTATAACCCTTCCCTGAGAGGAGACCTGCGCTCAGTAGTGAGCCGTTGATGGGTTGCTAATGATGATGATGATGATGACGGTTAGTAGGGTTAGACCTGCTCTAGGAAATTGCACTAGCTGGAAGAAGAAGATTGAAGCGGACGGAGTCATGGGCATCCGGAATCAGCTAATAACAGAAACAAACACGATAAAGCTACTCTCATACCTACTACTACGCTACTCTATAATGCTACTCTACTCTTAAATGGTACTCTACTTATAATCACACCGTCGTGTATAATTAAAGGTCACGTAACACGGCAGAAGTCGCGGGTTAATAGCGAGTCTGGCCTCGCATGTGGGTCGACCATTGTGGGTCAACGGAACACTGCATCACCGCCGCGCTTTCTTGCAGTTGCAGATGAAATTACTTTATACATTCAGATGACAGGGTATCATCATCGCATTCCTTTGGGCAATCTCATGATACGGATAATAGATTGGCATTTGGTATCGTAATATAAACCACCTGCTTTTATGTAAAGTTGGCCTTTGCTTCTTTTACCCGACTGGGAAGGGGGGTAATATTTTCCGCATGTGCATTTGGCGCATATCTATTGGCACGCTCTGTGTAGTCTTTGGGGTTTGACAGATTTTAACATTTGATGTGTCATTAAGGTCATTAAACATAGGGATAAGGTAGGTACATACATACATGTTGGACGTTACGACAATAGTACCACAATAATGCAACTGGTCGGGTTTGAATGCTGTTATAAGTGGTGACCATTTAGTTTTGTTCACGAAAACAACTAAATATAAATAACTGTGTAGTAAATTAAATCCTAAACAACACTGTGACAAAAATCATCTGCAGCTTGGTGTTATTAGCCGATTACTTTGACTGTTTGAAACTAGTCAAACTTAAGCGACAATTTATAGAGGCAACGGTAAACTAAATTCGCTTAAATATAGTCAGTGTTATCTTAAACTAAGAAACAAAGAATATGCATAGTAAACTCGAAATCTAAAAGCTTAGGATAAAGCTATCGTAAGTAGTATATTTTTAGTATGAATTAGTATGAAAAATGCAAAGAAACTTTACTCAATAAGTGGAGGACAAACGTTTTCTAAAAGTAGATTATCCATTGGGTGATAGACCAAGTTTTTAAAGAGTTTAACCTCCGGTAATAATGTTCCGAGAATTGTGCTGTGAGAACAAAGATCTGTGTTCTTGATTCAAGCTTAGATTTTCCACATCGGAACCATTGAAAATGTAGATCCTAGATAACGCTCTATAACTTGTACATTCTCACCTCTACAGAGTTAGTGCTGGCAACTTATAGTTATAAATCATAAAATCCCCCGTTAGAAGTTATAAGTTTCAAAATCTGATATGGCGGTAGCAGGTAATAACGAACATAATAATATTATACAATTCCAAAAATTTTTACTGGGGTTAATAATAGCTCAACGGAATAAGAACAATTCACCAAAATATTATTAATTGTTTTTTTAATCTATACGTTCAGATAACTTTTCTTGTATTTATTATACTTTGTACACTACCATAGACTTTAAGCAATCTACTTTCATCGTAATTTGTGGTACAAAATTGAACTCGTTTCAATCCATACATAATCTAAACCGCGAAATTTTCTGGGAATTTGTTATCTACACCTTAAGAACAAAAACGAAGCAAATAACTAATAGAGCAAGATCCCAGTGCCGCCAGACCTAAGTTATTTTCTCAGCAATTATTTGTGTACGATAGAGTACTGTTCGAATGTCCTTTCAGTATATGGGTACCAGTTAGATTGTGCCGACGGCCAATTTCCAGATACCAGGTGCTAAAGGTAGGTAAAAACTAGAATAACTTATCTTAAATTCTCAGGGCTGATTTTCATATATGTTTTAAAGAATATTGTAAAAATTAATAAATTAATACTGCCAGACGCTTACCGCCGGCGGTTACTTTAGCCAGACGCTTTGAAGCTCCCAAAAAATATATAATTTAAGTTAACTTATATTCTCAGTTCTGATTTTTATACATGATACTCAGGGAACTATTGCGATATTATCTGTAAGCTGCCAGACCTATTGGAAGGGTCAAACATCCCCCCAGACACACATTATGCGTCCCCATATGTATGAGCGCTAGAACATGATTCACTTGTTTAAGTGTGTGAGAGATAATATCATCATACTATAATATTATAAATGCGAAAGTGTGTTTGTTGGTTTGTCCTTCAATCACTCTGCAACAGAGCTACGGATCGACATGATTTTTTGCCTGGGTATAGCTTGCAGAAGATATTGCAATAGTTCTCTCTCTCTAGATCCTAAGCTATACCCAGACAAAAAATCACGTCGATCCATAGCTCTGTTGCAGAGTGATTGAAGGACAAACCAACAAACACACTTTCGCATTTATAATATTATAGTATGATGATATTATCTCTCACACACTTAAACAAGTGAATCATGTTCTAGCGCTCATACATATGGGGACGCATAATGTGTGTCTGGGGGGATGTTTGACCCTTCCAATAGGTCAGGCAGCTTACAGATAATATCGCAATAGTTCCCTGAGTATCATGTATAAAATTCAGAACTGAGAATATAAGTTAACTTAAATTATATATTTTTTTGGGAGCTTCAAAGCGTCTGGCTAAAGTAACCGCCGGCGGTAAGCGTCTGGCAGTATTAATTTATTAATTTTTACAATATTCTTTAAAACATATATGAAAATCAGCCCTGAGAATTTAAGATAAGTTATTCTAGTTTTTACCTACCTTTAGCACCATGTATCTGGAAATTGGCCGTCGGCACAATCTAACTGGTACGCATATACTGAACGGACATTCGAACAGTACTCTATCGTACACAAATAATTGCTGAGAAAATAACTTAGGTCTGGCGGCACTGGGATCTTGGACCATAATCTTTTAGAAAAACTATTGAGTCAAATCTACATCGGATGTGAATCGTCAATCCGGTAACCTACATTCGGCAAGTATAGCCTTGTGAATTTGTTAAGGTAGCTCAGTTATACTTTATAGTCACTGAAAACATCTGCCAATATTATACTCTCGTCAATTCACAAGCTTTGTCTTATACTTTCTGAACATTACTGTCGATTTACTTTCATATCGTTTTCATTTCGTTCTTTCCACAAGACTTGTCTTGCCACTTGGCGAACTCAGATTTAAAATATTTGTTTCTCTTCATATCCTAAACTAGGCAACCAGGCAATCGAGGCTTTAGGTATAGTCTTCAAAACATTACAAGCATAAAAGTGCTAAAGCGTGTTTGAGTGGCAAAAGCAGCGATGCCATACGGCGCGTTTCTGTCTATTATATTGTAAAAGATTGTAAATTAAGTTATTTAATCATTCATTATGTTGTTTACAAAGAAACCCTACTTAACTACTTCCGTTATTAAATGTACTGAAACTTACTCCTTATATGTATGTACATATAATCCTGCCCGTGGAAATCCCATCAAAATAATTTAAAAAAATCGTATTTTTGAGTTATGCTATAATTCAAATTATAGCAATCATCGAATCATCATCATCGAGACTTAGAACTTGTCAAAAGCCTCTTATTTAGTTTATTTTCTTATGTTTTCAATATTGCGTGGTTTAGTTAGGCGTGACGCTTCGTTTTGTCGAATGCTCTTGCTTCACGGTCTACATACGTCAGGTATCCGCCGAGTAACCCTTGGTCTCGGATCTCAGGTTTCTTCTCAGCGGAGAAAGTATTGGTTTTTCTTTAACATGCATTTGGCATATCGCTAGTTACATCACAGCAATAAGTAACTTATAATAACTTTTTAAGTATAACTTTTTAATAAGTCTTCGAACAGTGCGTGTTGCCAGTGATGACTTACGGATCCGAGATATGGTCGCTAACTAAGGGCCTCATAAGTAGGCTCAGGACCGCTCAGCGGGCGATGGAGAGAGCTATGCTCGGAGTGTCCCTGCGGGATCGAATCAGAAGAGATCCGTAGGAGAACCAAAGTCACCGACATAGCTCAGCGAGTCGCGAAACTGAAGTGGAAATGGGCGGGGCACATAGTTCGAAGAGCTGATGGTCGTTGGGGTCCCAAGGTGTTGGAGTGGCGACCCCGCACCGGGGAGCGCAGTGTTGGCAGACCCCCCACCAGGTGGACCGACGACATCAAACGAGTCGCTGGGAGCCGCTGGATCCAGGCGGCGCAAGACCGAAGCCTGTGAAAGTCCATGCAAGAGACCTTTGTCCAGCAGTGGACGTCTATCGGTTGATAAAGAAGAAGAAGAAGAAGCATAACTTTTTTACTAGGCGCGTTGTCTTTCAAACACGAAGCTGCGGAGCAACAGATCAACGTCAGTTTTTCAAAAGGATAGTTGAGGATCTGAGGAGTGTCATAGGTTACTTTTTATCCCAGAGAAACAAGATTATTGGAAACCTAACTCCATGCGGAAGAAGAAGCGGGAAAAGACTTAATATCTTCAACTTTAGCTACCTTACAGTTATGACCTTTACCTACTTGTTTCTCTTCCATTTTATTGTACTTACTTATACAATGGAGAAAATACTTATTTCCTTGATATGTTTCATACAATACATACATATCAAATTATGCAATCATATTAACGATTCAACGCGTGGCCATTGTTCGAAAATAACTCAACATTCTCTCGAAATCCAGTTATTTTCCGATTATTTTCCCACGTGTTATTGAATATTCAAGTAATGCGCCTTGTAAACAACACATGCAAATGTATGGGCAATAATAATTAATTATTTAAATAAGGCCATAAATCTTTATAGCAAAACCTTTCTACTCTTCGTCTAATTAAATATTTTATCCCTACTGTTACAAATGCGAAAGGTATGTGTTTTTGTTGGTTTTTCGTCTTTTGTGGATGATATGCGTTGGCGTATCGTTCATTCGATTGAGCTGAATCATTGAAAAAAATAGTTCACCCGAAAACGAAATTGCAGAGTTAATCGTACTAATAATAATATTATAAATGCGAAAGTTTGTGGATGGATGTCTGTTACTCTTTCACGCTGCGAGTGTACCGATTTGGCTGAAATTTAGAATGAAGGTAGCTCATACCCAGGATAACCACATAGGCTACATTTCATCCCGGAAAATTAAAAAGTTCTCTAAGAAATTAAAAACCTTTATCCACGCGGACAAAGTCGCGGGCATCGTCTTGTCTTAAATAAAATATATGGTATTTATAACATCATCTTTTCTTCCTTTATAAGCTTTCAGTTTCATTAAACCTATTCAAATATTTTTATTTGATAATTTTTTTTCTAGCGAGTTAATGTTATAGTTAAAATTGTTTTGTAATAATTATTCGATTTTGGGATTTTAGTTTTTTCTTTTATACGCTACGGTTTTTTTTTTGGATTTTGGGCTTTTATTTTGTCTTACGGTACAATCACTTTTATTTTACGAGCATTGATTTCAATTGCTTAATACATAAAAAAATACCTTTTTTCCGTCGACTTTCTTATTACGTGTGTGTTCAAAAGTTTTTCTACGCATTTCACTATGTGTTGTTAGAAACCGCTCTACTCTATTGAGACAAATGCCGTGCGATATTAGTTTATGGTAGTTCTAGAGCCGGCTGTAAGATCTATCTAGTCACGTAAAAATTATTGTTACCGGAAAAGAGTATCTAGCGTGTTATCTTCTACAATGTAGTACACATCAATGAAAACATTAATAAGTATGTATTTACTAAATTTAAATGCTTCGTAAGAAAATAAATTAACAATATTTCTTTACAGTTTTGGTTATTTACTAAAATTATTTTCAAATAAAAGAAAGAATAATCATTTTACAAATGATTACTTTTTGTTGTTTTATTACAATGTTATAATGAAACTTAAAGCTAAACTAATCTGATTACTATACAAATCAAGGCCGCATGGAATGGTGCCAAAAATACTTGCTGCTATCGTTTAGATCCAAAGTGCCCGATAACTTTATTAGTGCAAGTTCTCGCAGGAAGCATGAAGAATAGATGATGACTCCGCAGCGAAGTGGCTGCGGTTGACTTTGAATGTTCAATGGGAATGACTTTCTGTTAGCGTTCATTTTTAAATAATAATTTCTTAAATATCTGTGTGAGATTTTGTAGAAATGATTGCTTTTTGCTACAGCGCAGTGTGACGATCGCAATCACCTCTGATTGGCTGGTACTCTCTCGCTATTGGTTAGAATGAATTGATGCAGCAATAACGCTATAAATTCAGCCAATCAGAAGTGATTGCGATCATCAAACTATAACAATCATTATTAGACGATCTCACAGCATGTTTAGGTTCGTAATGGAAAGACCTGTACCAAAATGATTTGGAAATGGGAATATTAATCATGATTACCATGGCTAATATAAAAAAGTCGTGTGATGTCGTGGGACACCAGATAGGATAGAAGTTATTATTATAAAAATATTAATTTCAAGTTCTATTCGAGGTATAAAGAAAATAATTATTCGGGTATACATTTTTTATCATGATTTTTTTATCGATAAAAATCAAAATGAACCCAGGGAAGCCTTAAATATCGATTTTATAAAATATTAAAATTAAAATAATTTTATAAAATAAAAAATGAAAATAAAATTGCGCGCTCCCGGGTGGGCTCGAACCACCAATCTTTCGGTTAACAGCCGCACGCGAGCCAATTACGCCACGGGAGCGATGCACAACTTGTTGAAATTATTATATAAGATATTTTTTAGGCCATCAAATAAAAGACACAAACAAACAAAGACACTTTTTCCGTCTAGCCCCCTTTCGCAACGCGCGATAAGGAACTTCGTCCCAAAAATTGTTAAATAAATCTTGCGACGCGACGTCTCTCAGTCCATACACCTCACCTTCCGTGATAGTTGATGTTTGCAAGCCCCAGTTATTGCGAGGCAAATATGCCATCAATTTGCTACGATTAATAAGTATTTGGTCGAGCTGAGACTGTATTTTGTACCTCTATATAATACTCCTCACTTACGTTACTAATTAGGTACAGCTACAACATTATTTTCTATTCGTGATATTATTATAAAAATAGTAAACACCATGATTTGATGAAAGAGTTATATTTAACGTCTCTCAATACAGTAGTTTATTATTCTCGTACAAAAAGAAAATTATTGCATTGGTGTGCAAAAATTAAACTTGAAAATTATTTTTAGTACTTATTTAAGTTTTGAAAAATGTCGTGGAACAAAAGTTGTTTGAAATTTACCTTTAGAAAGTTGTTGGCATTTTAAAATTTACCTTGTTTATGTATTAATTTTGTTAATTTAATTAGGTAATCTATATTTTAATCAGAAATCTCTGAAATAGCTTGGTATGAAAACTAATACTAATTAGATCCAAAGTACCTAATACTGATAACTTTATAAGTGGATGTTCTCGCAGGAAGCATGAAAAATAGATGAACACTCGCAGCGAAGTGGCTGCGGTTAGCTTTGAATGTTCAATGGGAATGGCTCGCTATTAGCGTTTGTATTCCTTTCGTAGCATAAACCACAAATCGCTGAGGGCTTACTAGTTTCTTTAGAGCCATATCTGTCTGGGATGCCAGGCAATATTGCCAGAGGCGTCTATGAAGTGACCTTTACTGACTAGAACATGTAACTGGGGCATTCGCAGGAAGTATGGAGAATTGATTAGCTCAGAGATTGAAGTATTGCAGTCACATCTCACTGATATGCCAGGAGACATTGCAAGAGGCTTCTTTTGTGAAGAAGCTACCTTTTGTAACTAGACATTGCAAATGACGTGCTCGCGAAAATCATAGAAAAGTTTGATAAAAACATGACTTTATTTAGATTATAAATATTAGAATTAGAACTCCGAATTCTAAATGAGATACAAATAAATCACTTCCGACTTATGCAATAAATAGCTTTTTCCTTTTCCCCCGGACTTCATCCGCGTGGCTTTAGGTTTTTAAAAATCCCACGAAAGCGTTTAGTTTTCCAGGATAAAAAGTCGTCTAAGTCATACTCAGACAGTCATACAGGACCTGCTTGAACTATACCCATACAAAAAGTCACGCCAATCCGTTTCTCGGGATTCAGAAAACATTTCACATGACATATTACTATTGTAGTCCGTAATCGTTTTTTTTTTTTACTCCTATTTTTTAGTGATGCCAGTGTATGCTAGAGGGCACATAAGCAGCCAATGTTTGGGGTCCTATAACCAGATTTTGAGCCATGTTGCCAACCCTTTACCAATCGCCGCTGGCAATGTTGCTAGGTGCCTTAGTGAGATATGAGTCTTATGATCTCGGGTACAACTCTTGCAGTTTCCTACGCGGATGGTTGATGTCACCTGTCGGTTTCCGTTATAATCTCACTAATATCTTTATCGCGGGTTATAAGCAAATCTTGTACCCGCCTCTCGTCAGAAACTTAATGTAAATGCACCGCAACATGCCATCTGATATCAGCGTTAATAGCGAAGGAAATTAATTTTCGCAGATTACATTTCCTGCTTTATTAATTAATATTTTGATCGCTTTATCTTAAAAATTGTACCACAACGTAACGTTTGCCTACTGAAGAAAATTCTAAAGCTAGTATTTTACGTAGGTTTTCTTTTCTCTCAAATCTTTTAATCTCGTTTAGTTTAAAATTAAGTGAAATAGGTATAAGAAATATGCCTAAACAATAATGGAAAATTATGTTATAAAAATAAATTCTGTTTCAAGAAAAATTTTTCAAACACTGTTGCCTGGTGAACAAAATGACATTAAAAACTTTGAAAAGTTACGAAATCTGTCTATATTATATTATTATAATTTGAAGAAGTCCCATACAAATAACAAATAGGACTATTCACTCATTCTAAGAGATCAACATACTTGGTAGGGGAATTTTAACTGCAGTTATATGATAAATATAATAAGGTATAAATACTCTATCTTCGCTTCACTTATCGCTCTTTTATCATTTTCTATTGAATCAACTTTTACTACTAGGTATATCTCAACTGCTAGTAGTATCTGTAATGCAACATAAGTATCACTCAAAGTACTTCCACACTTTAGTTACGGTTGTCCAAAGCACGTTACGTAGGTCATAAACGTTGACCGCGACTAGAATAGGTCGGATTGGATACGCAGCGTATCATACATGCAACGTGACATCAATTGATATTCGATGAGTTACGGATATACTTGCAAACTGGGATACCGTGTTAAACTTCGTACCAACTACATACAGTCGCATGTCGAAACATTCTTCGAACCATTATACATATTTACCTTTTTTCAAAGGAGCCAAACTAAACCACACCAAATGAACAGTACGTTTAGTGACGACCCCGCACCGTTAAGTGCAAAGTTGGCAGACCCTCCACTAAGTGGACCGATGATATCAGACTAGTCGCAGGGAGCCGCTGGATACAGGCGATGAAAGAGCAAGGCCTGTGGAAGTCCACATGAGAGAGACCTTTGTCCTGCAGTGGACGTGTATCGGTCGATAAAGAAGAAAAAAGTCGTGTGGTGTCGTGGGACACCAGATAGGAATGAAATTCCTTATTATAAAAATATTAATTTCAAGTTCTATTCGAGGTATAAAGAAAATAATTATTCGGGTATACATTTTTTATCATGATTTTTTTATCGACAAAAATCAAAATGACCCCAGGGAAGCCTAAATATCGATTTTATAAAATATTAAAATTAAAATAAGTAATTTTATAAAATAAAAAATGAAAATAAAATTTCGCGCCCCCGGGTGGGCTCGTACCACCAACCTTTCGGTTAACAGCCGCACGCGAGCCGATAAGCCCACGGAGGCAATGCACAACTCATTTAAATTGTTATACATTTATAAGATTTTTAGGCCATAAAGTGTCGTTACAACTTTTGGTCTTAATTTTTTCCGTCTAGCCCCCTTTCGCAACGCGATAAGGAACTTCGTTTCAAAAAGAAGAAGCGTTGAAATACATACTTATATATAAGGTCTGTGTTTTGTGTAAATAGCTTCATGTTGATTTCGCAATAAACATAATTTTACATAATGACAAACTCCGTGAGTATTCCGTAGATCTTTCTTCTGGTACAATTATGCGTCGTAACTCGTAATAGGCGGTACAATTAGTGGTATTAAAGAAATTGCATTCACTGATACACTTTTTATCGATTTAGTTACTACAGAGAAAGCAATCAAAACCTTAATTTCACAGATTTCGCAACTATTATGCAAATAAATTAAATAGTGTACCAAATCAGATTTAGCGAATAACAAATAATCAATCTTCCCAGAATTTAAATACTGAAATATCCCGATAATGTGATTTTATAATCAATAAAAACTGAAAGTGATTTAAAAATGATACAAAGAGAAAACACAGGTGTTAAGATGTGATGTAATTCATACGTAGAGCTTCATTTAAATGCATAAATGTAATGTAATGTAATTCATACGTAGAGCTTCATTTAAATGCAAAAACCAAAGAAAACCATTACGCCAAATCAGTCTGAGCTTCGAGGCAATCTTTCTCTAAATACATACACGTCTTGGATATCTCCATGTCATTATAGACAGTGCTTGTTACAGCGGATGGGTAATGTCGCCGCGTACCATACAATAACTATTTTCCCCGCAGTTACATCCATATAAGGTCGAGATGAAAAGTCGCCGGTCTCCGTGATTGGTTTGAATAATCTCACGGTGCGGCGTGAACTACGGGTAACGGACGATGCGATGGGCTTGCATTACCTACTATAACCTCCTGACATAGTTATTTGGATTTCTACACTAAATTGGTTCCTTACGAAGGCATGTAAAGAGCAAAGGAGGCTGATGAGCACGTCCGCGTCGTGCTGACGAGGTTGCCTTATTCAACCACCTACAGAGATATTAATCCCTTTAAATATTCCCGAGGTTTATATTAAGAAACCAACATAATAAAGAAATCACTTAGAAATTACGAAATTAGCAGAACATGGAAACAGTATTATTTTAATACCCTCTGAGTTCTGACCACAAGTTTGAACAAGACGCTACGTGGTGGTGATCATGTAGGTATACAGAGAATATGTCTTACATTTACCTGTCTATTTGTTGCATTCAAAAAGAAAGAAACATGCTGGGCCCATAACCAGCTAATATTATTGGGAAACTTGTTTTTACACCTTATTATTTTTGAATCAGATGTAATAAGTCAGTAAGAGAACAATAAAGATTGACGTAAAAATAAATGTCAATAATTAACATGGTTTTGTAACAGACATACCTACCTAAATCTCTAATCTTATGTTTACAAGAGCATTCAGTTTTTCTTTAATTCAATAAAGTCTTAACTCTTTTTGGTAGTAACGGGGGACGCACAGAACCGTGCAACTACATTCCTTCCTTAAGTGTTAAGTGACGTTTATTAATCTCTTTGCGGTTGTTTCACTTGCACCTTAAATTACAAAACTTAACAGTTAATCTCGTAAAATATAACTGTTAAGTGATTCTAACCAAGTAACGTTTTTTCTGTATTTCAATTTAAAACTCCACGAGTTTCCGGTCAAGTGAATATTGCCACGTGATCCGGGGCCCTTCGCCAAAAATAAAACATCAGTCCCAATTGTATATTGATAGCTCTGAATACCTCCATTGTATGATTTGAAATTTAAAGTAACGGAATATAAGGTACAGTCGACATCAGACTTTTACACATGCATATAGTTCAGATCATAAAAATCTTAAATGTTTTTTCGTAAGGATAAAGTATTTACTTAATACTATATGGCAACGGTCGGCAACAGGCGGACCGCGGTCCGTTTGCGGACCGCGAAAGGTCGAACCTCGGACCGCCAAATATTGTTATGTGTTGTACAGTTCTTGCAATATCTACTAAAAAATAGCTATCAATTTATATGTTTGGCTCGACGGACGTATGTGACACTTTTTCTCGAAGATAATTTTTTTTAAAAAACAAAATATATCGTTCGAGATTAACGGATGCCCACCTAGAAGACACACTTCGAATTTGCTGCCTATTGAGAACCAAAGTAGGTATAAAAAACTGCCTCAAGACCGTCGCCGGTGTAGTTTCTCACGTTAATCTTCTTGTGTTTTATAATTCAGAATTTGATTTGAAACAAAAATATTAAATAATAATATAGTTCTTGCAATTCACGATAGTGACTGACTTAGGTATGGTTGTGTGTGTGTCGTATCTGTATAAGTGTGAGCGAGCGCAATGCTCGCGCCTGCCCGCTCTCACCTAGGCTTTGACAGGCACGCACACATATGCAATGTGCATGTACACGAAGTAACCACAAGTAAAGCTCACTCGCCTTCGTAAATTGCAAAACTGTACCTACACTTAATTATTATCAGTTGTTTTTTTCTGGACCTCGTTAAAATTTTCCCACAGTATCCGGACCCCGCATAAAAATACTTGCCGACCCCTGCTATATGGGATACATTCACATATCATAAAAATCTTAAATGTTTTTTCGTAAGTATAAAGTATTTAATACATAATTTTCATGTGATTAAAAAACGTATTTTTACTCTTTTTAAAACACAACAACATGCAAGTAAAGTTTTTTTCAAGACTACTAATTTAGATCATTGTATAAACTTCTTTTTCGATTGACATAAGTTATCTATTCCAGAACTCTTGAGTCCACAAATTCACACACACAACTGAGTCAATAGTCAATCACCTAATGATTTACTAGTAAAGACTGAAAACTTACATTCAGATACCCTATTGTAACCTTTTAAGTTAGCTTTTAAATCTTTGTTAGCTAGTGTGACAGAAAAATTTAAGTAAATCTGTCATTTAAGAGTGGGTGTGCGCTCGTTAACAGTAAACAGATTTGATTTTTACAGTAGTAGATCAAGTTTCAATTATCCGAAAAAAAAAAAACACGCAAGAATTACATCATACTGCCAAGGGACGTGTTTGGGCAAAAATATAAAATGATGAAATTTGTTCGACAATAAAAAATCGCGAAGTTAGGTCTAATTTTTAACCAATATTCATTAATTTTCAATGTGTTGCATATTACAGAGCCAAAATTTTTCATTAAATTCCGATTGTTATTATCAAGAGAGTAGCCTAGTGAATTGAAAAGAAAATGAATATTTTACGAGTTACAAAGTATTTGGCGCTTACTACACTCCTATTCCGCGCAAAACGCTTTCTTTTGTCGCGCTTCACATGAGGTTGTGGCTATGTTTTATCTCATCGCGTCATCATTTTTTGGGGTTACACGCGCTCTTAATGTGGATGGGCAAACATGATTTGAGATCGCCACACTTCGTCGGATTAACGTAACTTGGCGACGGGATTGTCTCAAAATCATTGCATGAGTGTAAATATCGCAATCACTTGTATTGGCTGAATTTATAACTTTCTTGTTGCATCAATGCATTTTAACCAATAGCAAGAGAGTAGCTAGTAGTCTCTCAGAGGTGATTTGCGATCGTCACACAAATCGAGACTGTCGTAGAACAAAGTTGCTTCTACAAAATTGCTACTTTACAGGAGAGCAGTTTAAAGTTTTGAACTTGGTTTTTTGGCATTCCGTAGAACAATGTTGGTTCACATTATACGACATGGTTTTTGAGTATTTCTTAATTATAATTAAAATTAAAACATACGAAACGCGACGGCTTAAGTTGGAAACTTACAACATCGCAAGTGACAATCAACTGGCGGCCACCGGCATTTGACAAGTTAGCGACAGCAGTGCTTCTTCACAAGCGACGTTTTTCTTCGGAATGAGTTTCAGATACGACTTTGTCTGATTGAATATCTCCAAAACTACTAAATTATTTTTTTGACGTGATAACGTCTTATAAATCGATGAACAACGGCTGCAAGCACGAAAAAGTGTCACGTTCCGCCTGAGCCTGTGCGTGCAAGCGAGAGCGCGGAACAAGCGATAAAGAGGCACGATCGGCCCAAGCGTTGGCTTGTGACAAGAGAGCGCCCGTACGTTATCACGTAACACTATCGTCCGTAAACCGACTTTACAGACAACCGATTTTTTTTCTTTTGCTGAGCTGTTGAGCATTGTTTATAAAAGCCGTTAGTATCAAAATCAAGATTTCGCTGTATATTCATATGCGACAGTGTTCTACGACAGTGTCGAAATGCAATCATTTTTAGCCAATCCTACAGAGCAGGTGTCACGTTTCTTAACTATTTTTAGTTATGTCTGAGGCTGACTGTACTCGATTACACGGAGATGCGTAAAATGCATTTCGCAGTGTCATCAGCTTTCGATCTAAATGCCGGCATAGATTTGCGGTTTTTCATCCTCAGTACAATAAGGAATTTGTCTTGTTGCCTGCTAATAACCACAACAGTTAGCGTGACACTTTCGAACTGGAATTGCTACATTTTTTCAAACAAGTAGGTAACATAATCACATTTGGCGTGACAACTATTTCTAGTCCCTTTTTTAAAGCATGTTTCCATTAGGAATTTAACCAGTTCAGGCTTTTTTCACTCTTCAAGTCCCCATGGCATTAGAATCACAGGGAAGTATAGGACTGTCATAATCGACAACCTATTCTATTTCTTCTATTCTATTTCATTTTGCATTTAATATTTTTAACTTATCAATAATAATAATCATTCAATTTCAATAAAGAATGAATAGGTAGACTTATTTCTTCTCATTATAAGAGTTTTTCTAAAATTAACGCCTATTTTTTTTTTCATATAATCGAAAATATTAGGTACGTTGCGGATGTTCGTGAACCGGCCGTGGCTGCAAATCGTAATTATTAAAAGTCATAATTTTGATAGACAATCTATCCTGCTCATAGATTGTCCACCTTATATTTATCGATAATTATGATAAGCTATTAGTTTTTATACGCAGCGGTTTCTTATTAATCTTGCCAAGTTAAGCATAACGTAAAAGTAGAAACTTATAAGGGCACATAGAGGTTACAATAATTTTGTACCGTAGGCGAAGGATTTTGTGCCGTAGTAGGTTAGTAAATATCATTAGTAGCCAGAGTAAATGACCACGACTAATGAGTTAAGGTACTATCCGATGCCCAATCAACAACTTAAGGCCTAATGAGATGTCTGATTACCCGGTTTGGTCAACGTTGATAGATCAACGCGATCGTATGTTGCATGCCTACGTGCAAGTAATTGCATGACACTTTTACTATACTTCCTGAGCGAAGATGTAGATTTTGCGACAGTGAAAAAGAGGCTAGTTTCCTGAAGAAAAGATTAGGCCTGAAGAGGAATTTCTGATGAGCGCATTTCATTTAAACGAAAGATTCTTATTTTAATTAACCTATCAAAAGTCTTTAGAAACTTAATATGTTTATGGCTTATCAGATTTTCATAAAAATATGTAGTTTCAAAGGTGCATGGATTAAAAAAAACTTTTTTACTCATAAAGCTCCACTTTAAAACTCACTTTATGCTTTTTTATCAAAATTTATATTATCAATCTATTTAAAACTATTTGGGAAACCCACAGATATAATAAAGCCTACTAATATTATAAATGCGAAAGTATGTTTGTTTGTTGATTTGTTGATTTGTCCTTCAATCACGCCGCAACAGAGCTACGGATTGACGTGATTTTATGCATTAAATTTGCATTAAATTATTTATTTAAACAATATGGTAGAGCATGTAGGTACTTTTATGCATTAAATTAATTATTAAAACGATATGGTAGAGCATGTAGGTACATATTATAGGATACTAGCTGACGCCCGCGACTTCATCCGCGTGGGTTTAGTTTTTAAAATCTATCGGGAACTCTGATAAATACCGGGATAAAAAGTAGCCTATGTCACTTTCCAGGTCTTCAGCTATACCCATGCAAAAATCCCATGTTTGGTGGTTTGATCTCCACCCGTCGCAATATTGCCGTACCCACTCCTAACGCAAGCTTTCCTCTTATTGGTGGGGAAGAGGAGAATATTAGTCATGTTCAGCTTAGATATTCTTAAAAAAAACCGGCCAAGTGCGTGTCGGGTCACGCGCAGTGTAGGGTTCCGACGATGAAAGTCTCAAATAATTATTATTGCTGACCTAGGATAGTGCTTTTGTTTTATTTATGAATATTGAATAAATTTTGAGTTCCATGGTTTAAATACTATAATATTCTACAAAATATGCAACTTACACTATGTGTAATACCTAACTTAGAAAAAACAGATATAACTCCTTAGCTAATGAACCCTACTTAGCCGTGATAGTTTTCCTTTAAAATTCATTATATATACTGCTCTGAATTTTTTCTTGTATCCTATATACAACCATTTAGCTGGCAGAGGGGGGGACACTTGACTCTAATAAAATTTAGCACTTTAAAATATCATATTTCACAAACGGATCCCTGAATTGAAAAATGATGTTCCCACACCCACAATATGTTTGAAAGACCTATTCAACGACACCCCACACTATGGGATAGACGTGAAAAAAAAATTATCCCCACTTTACATGTAAGGGAGGTACCCTAAAAAAAAATTATTTGACATTATTTTATTTCACGACTTTGTCGGCGTGATTGATATTTATACCCTTGTCAAATTACAGATTTCTAGTACCAATAGTCTCTGAGCTAAACCGCGGACGGACGGACAGACGGACGGACATGGCGAAACTATAAGGGTTCCTTGTTTACTACGGAACCCTAAAAACCGATAAGTTATGAATAACAGGCAGCTTCGCTTCTCTCTCGCATATCATACAAAGGACAAGTTATGACTGAACTCCAGCGGTTTCACTGCTACGGTTTTTCGGCGGAGATGACCTAGGCGCCACAATCGTCAGAAATGCAACTGTATCTATTAAACGTAAAAGTTGAATAAAAATAATCAAATTTCATTTTCAATCATTTATAATGAATTGGATGAATAGTAAACGACGAATAATGATATATTAGTGTGTTATCATCATGTTTGGAGAATGTGTTTTATTGACAGCTTAAAGGCACTCGTAAAGATGTGAAAGTGACTTTAGCGGCCGGTGGCTGCCACTTTGCTTCACACAAAGCTACTGACAGTGCCTAATAACCCATGTGGGATTTACGGGTAAAGCTGGTCGCAGATATACTCGAACCTAGAGCCGCGAAAGCTGCAAAGGCCGCATTTTTAACAGACTTCAAAAAAGGAGGAGGTTATCAATTCCTCGGAATCTTTTTTTTTGTACACCGACTACTCGAAGACACCTGAACCGATTTAGAAAATTCTTTTTTGTTTGAAAGAGTATACTTCCGAGTTCCCATATAAATTTTATACTTTGTATAGTGGCGTGGATGTTTGAAGTCGGTTTTTTAAAAATATTTTTTTATATTAAATTATTCTGACTGAAAATCGAATGATACAATTGTTAGCATTCAAAGAATGTAGGGTATATAAATTTTGAAATATAAAAATAACTTGATTCATTCGCATCGGACGCGCCAAAATTGCGATTGCCGCCGTCAATAGGTCATGTGGGACATAGAATTAAAGTTAATCACTGAACACTAAGAGCCGACGTCGATTGAACCGCATTTTACGCTCCTATGAACGCAAAAGAAATGCGCATGGCGATGGCGTCAGGAATTATGGCTGCTTTTAGGGTAGACTTATCACATAGTGAGTAAAGTTCAATACAATAAATATTTTGCCATTGTATGTGAATTAATTCAAGCTACGCACATGCCGCGCAACATTGGTCATTGCCTGAGTGGTTGCGTCTTGCATCTTACCTCTAATGTGCGATAAATTTATTATTATTAACGACTCATTATGGACTATGAAAAGACTGTTTCAATATCTGTGCCTTTATTATTGTTCAGTGGCAACATCAAAAGCATTAAAGGTCGCCCTTCCGTCAGACCGAATGGTGATGTTACAAAGTAACTTTCACCCATTAACTTATTCTGGCAGGGTCCTATTGCTGGGCTAGTAACTCCAGTGTCATCGTGACCATCATATAGAGCATTATACAGATTAAGAGTTAAGCCTGGCGCCAACAGTAGCGCCTATTATACTGCTCTTATAGTAATAATTTATCTGAAAACTTCTTAAAGTTAGTTTGATTGTTCAGCTTCAGAACATAAACCTTGCACGGTTAGATTTGAAGGTTTAGAAATCATCGTAAATGCCGTAGATTCAAAATAAATAAGTAAAATAAATTAAATAAAACTTACAGTCTTAAACCACTGGCTCTAGAAGCATTGGATTTGGCATTTAAAAAAAATATTTTATTTATAACGCAGACAACCTAAAAATATTTTTTGAAATTCCCCAGTGAAGCTGGGGCCGTTCACGTAGTTATATTATGCCTTATTATGCTTGTTGAATCTTGATGGAGAAATACTTAGAGACATACATATTATTTTGTCAGTGCAATAAAAGTGCAGTACATGTATTTAGTTAGCGGTAAATAATACTTTGAAATACAGCAACTGATGAATTTCACACTTACTCGTAAGTTAGTACCGTTTTGCACCATCCAGAGGAAACTTAAGGCTAATTAGTACATACAGTTGGTTTACTAAGTCGCAGATCAAGCTTATTGTACCTACAGTAGTCATAACCGCCCAAGTGCAAGTCAGACTCGCACACAAAGGATTCCGTACCATTGTACAATATTTAACACCAACTATTATTAAGATCGAGCAAATCTAAAAGTTTATTTTATGGAGATACTCTTTAATTTTGAACTTTATATTTTTATTTTTTTGTACTGTGAATAGTATCGACCTATTATGATCCATGAAATACAGCCCTCTGACAGACAGATGGACGGACGGACAGTTTAGTAATAAGATTCCGTCGGCACCCTTTGAGTAAGGAACCCTAAAAAGTACCCTAAAGATGATGAATATTTCAATTAAGCAAACCGAAATAGAAGTATTTCTGTGATGTGTATTTTTATAATTTAGTTGGTAAGTGTCAAAGGTAACTCCAAAGTAACTACTTTGGAGTTTGTTACCTTTGATAATTACCTACTAAATTTCAAAACTACTATCTCTTATTACGCACACTATTATTATGATTGTCAAAATAATGATCTATCAATGCTGTCTTAGTTTTATGTCCTCGTTTCATTAAAAATACAATGTCATAAATGTATCACAGTTTACAACACTTACATTATAAATGCGTAATGAAAGTGAAAACCTGTCAAATAAAGTTAAATTGGAAATCATTCACAACCAGTGCCGTTGTAAATAATTGTGCATGACATATATAAGTTAAAATAAAACACGATTAAACTGATTTTTGGCTCGGATTATTTGTTAAGGCTTTCACGTAAAGAAATGAGTAGTCTTATTTTTGACTAGCTGTTGCCCTCGCGACTTCGTCCGCGTGGAATTAGGTTCTTTGAAAGTCCCGTGGGAACGGTTTTATCGGGAAAAAAAAACAAACATTCAACCTGTATTTAAAACTTTTAGGGGTAGAATTTTCAAAAACTGTGAAATGCGTACTTTTTTGTTTTTAATCAAGAGCCAAAATACCAAGTTTCGTGGATATAACTTGAAAAAGACGGACCCTTTCCATCCCCTATTTAACCTCTTTGATGGTAGAATTTTAAAAAATATAAAATATGTACTTCTTTATATTTAATCAAAAATTCCAACTTTCATAAACATTACTTGAAAAATAACTTGAAAAATGAAGGACTATCATAAAAATATTCAACCCCTATTTAACCCCTTTGGGGGTAGATTTTCCACAAACTGTGAAAGACATACTTCTTTGTTTTTAATATAAAGCCTAATTACAAAGTTTCATAGATAAAACTTTAAAAAATGACGGACTTTCATACAAACTATCAACCCCTATTTTACCCCTTAGGGAGTAGATTTATCAAAAATGTAAAAAAAGTTCTTCTTTATTTTTAATCAAGAGCAATAATACCAAGTTTCATAAACATTACTTGATAAATAACTTGGAAAATGAAGGACTATCCTACAAACATTTAACCCCTATTTTACCCCTTCGGGGGTAGAATTTTCAAAAAATGTAAAATACGTACTTCTTTATTTTTCATCAAGAGCCCAAATTCCAAGTTTCATAAACATAACTTGAAAAATGGCGGACTTTCATACAAAATTCAACCCCTATTTTACCCCTTAAAGGGTAGAATTTTCAAAAAATATAAAAATAGTACGTATTTTTATATTTTTTGAATTTCTTTATTTTTAATCATCAGCCAAAATACCAAGTTTCATAAACATAAATTGAAAAATGGCGGACTTTCATACAAACTATCAACCCCTATTTTACCCCTTCAGGGGTAGAATTTTCAAAATCTGTAAAATATGTACTTCTTTATTTTTAATCAAGAAACAAAATACCAAGTTTCATAAACATAACTTGAAAAATAACTTGAAAAATGAAAGACTATCATACAAACATTCAACCCCTATTTAACCCCCAAAGGGGTAGAATTTTCAAAAACTGTGAAACACGTAACTCTTTATTTTTAATTTAAAGGCCAAATACCGAGTTTCATGGTATAACTTTAAAAATGACGGACTTTCATACAAACTTTAACCCCCCATTTAACCCCCTTGGGGGTGGAATTTCAAAAAATCCTTTCTTAGTGCTCCCCTACGTCATAGAAGGAACCTACTGTCAAAATTTCAAGTTTCTAGCTTCAGTGGTTTAGGCTGTGCGTTGATAGATCAGTCAGTCAGTCAGTCAGGACAAGTCTTTTTATAAGTATAGATAGAAGATTAAATGAAATAAACGTTTTCTGCCCTATCAGTTTTTTCAGTAAAATAAATAGTGTTGCGACAAAAGGATCTATCTGAAAAACTCACTCATTACGTTATCTATAGGACAAAATATAAAAATTCATATTCTAAAATTGCTACTTGCTACTTGCTAGTTTTTAATTACTGACTTCGAGACTCTGGCCCATTTTGGATTAGATTCCCTTGTAAGAAAAATCTTTTGTGATGTGTTTGTGTGTTCTGAATGTGCCACTCATCTTTGTAAATAATAATTTTATATCGAATATTTACCTAGAGTATTAAATAAATTTTAAATAATATCCTTACTAATATTACAAATGCCAAAGTGTATTTGTTTGTTTGTCCTTCAATCATGCAGCAACGGAGCCACAGACCTCATTTTTACGGTTCCGTACCCAAAGGGCGCCAACAGGACCCTATTACTAAGCCTCCGCTGTCCGGCTGTCCGTCAGTCCGTCCGTCCGTTCGTCCGTCCGTCTGTCAGCGGGCTGTATCTTGTAAGCCGTAATAGGTAGACAGTTGAAATTTTCAGAGTGTGTATTTCTGTTGCCGCTATAACAACAAATAATAAAGGGGGCTGATACATGAAAAAGGAGTCGAAATAAAATTTTATTTTTACCCTAGCATGTGGGGTGTCATTGTCTAGACCTCATTAAGTGGAGTTCAAATAAATTTTTTATTATTTTTTAGCTTCAAAAATGAAGAAATGGGGGGCCATCAAAATTGTGACCAAAACAAACGAGCATTTTTCCCCATATTCTGCTTAATTAGTACTATCTAAGAACTAAGATATCTAAATAGGTATGTATCTAGTTTTAAAAAAGTGATTTGGTCATATGTACGGAACCCAAAAAGAGCGAGGCCCGACTCGCACTTGGCCGATTTTTTGTGTATATAGTTAAGGACCTGGAGAGTATAATTGGTTAGGTTACTTTTTATCCCGGAAAAACAACAAGTTCTCGATTGATCAAGAGATTTTTAGAAATCTAACTCCACGCGGACATAGCTTCGGACAAAAGCTAGTTTAAAATGTAAAAATCACTTATTTGCATTTGGTTTTACTAAAAGCTTTAAACGTGAAAGTGATTAAAGATATAAAATCAAAATTATGAGAAAGTTTATACTTAAAAGGCATCGTAAATATTTCCGGTCAGATTACTTTGCGATAAGATCGATCGAAGTGCGTAATTCCTAAATAAGCATATCTAATAATATTACGAGAGGTGCGATGTATGTCGAAACTAGAGAGCATTTCCTCGAATCCCGTGATTTGATGTCGTTTATCAGAGATGTAACAACCAGATGCTTGATATAAGTAAGTAGCTTGAAGTGCATCATATTCCTATGATTGTATCTTAGATACGCAACAGTTACATGGTTATGGTTCTTACATTTTCTTGTATTTTTTTTAGTTTAAAACCTTTAACTAAGTAAGATTTGCATTTCCCTAACCTTTATGGTACCAAATCAAATTTTACGCACGAATAAAATCGTGGTTATGTGTTTTTGTAACTCAGTGCACTAATTTTTTCACAGTTATATGTCACAATACCCCAAGTGCGATTTGCACTTGGCCGTTTTATTAGTTCCGTTGAATAAAGATTGTGTTTCACAACGTTAGCTCCCAATAAACCTCGTTAGTAATGTTTGTTTTCGTCTTCGCAGTTATGATACTGCAAGTAGTCTAAATACCCTGATATCACGACTCAGTGACGTGCGAATTTCGCTTAATGCGCGAAGAACATAGACGGGTTGGAATTTCGCGGACGGACTTAGCATTCATACCGGACCGCAGCACAGTGACATCGATAAAGTTTAACCTACGTCAAACCAGGGAAATCGTTTGTCAAGTAATACATGCGTGTCAAATGTAGGGTAAAACTTTCGACCGCAACGTTCCAACCGCAATGCAAACAAGAACATTGGTCAGATATCCAAGACTGCATCTAGAGTCACAGTGGCTCTCGGATCGTTTTAAACTTTTTACCGCGATAGTATCTTGTTAAGTTAATTTTGCGGCAAACCAAAGAAATTTCATATAATCGGCAATCTATTTCTACTCACTCACAGATTTTAATTATGACTTTCGAACGCCGCCTTCCCACGTTCGCATGCTCCAAATACTACTAATGGCGTTTCTTTCAGATGATCATGGGCTTCTATTGAAACGTAAATTCTTCGATTGCAGCAACGACGTATATGTACATATCCGTTCTGCATAGTCTTGTTTATGATTCTCGTTAGTCATATACGTTCGAATAGATCTGAAAATCGAATTAACAGCTACTCATTCCACCTCCGGTCATATAGCCTTTCTGGTCAGGTATACTAACGTCTAACAGTTATCCAGTCAGTGAGAGGCGATCCATCCGTTTATGTACATATCTACAATCAACTTTTTGTTGCAGAAAACTGAACTATTGATCACCGGTGCTGTCATTATAGCTTCGAAAAGAAAAGTGATCTTGTTTTTTTGTCATGGTACGTGATCGTAGTTCAAACTCTTCCTTTCAAAATGTAACATGTCTATTTCGACCAGTGACCACGAAAACTTGGACGCAATCTGATTTCAAGTGATCAATATCTATGAAAAGCAGATTAACGGCTTTACTATTTATCGTGACAAACTTTTTAGTTCAATTTTGAAAAAAAAACATCTTTGATGAATTTCGCCAGCAAAATTGAAAAAGTGATTACCGCTAGTTGACATAGTGCTTTATTGAACACGATTCCGTTTAATTCTGCGCAACGGTAGGCCAGATGATATACTTTTTAGTGCAAACAGTAATAATATCGTAATCGACACAGTTTTTGAACAAATTACTTGAACATTATACCAGGCATGCTTCTTTATCATACCATTTTCTGACTCAGGTCTTTGTGTAGGTTTAATTGTTCTCAAAGGTAGGTGAAGTCTGCCAATTCGCGCTTGGCCAACGAAGTGGACAACGTTTTCAACGATATTTCAATCTAGATATTAAAAATATGCATTTATTCAATATGTTTGATCGTTCACTACCGCTAGTTTTAAAGTGTTCTGTTATCGCTATGGTGTGGTTAATATACTTTCAACTTCGTCACCTAGGTTTAAGATTTCACAGTTTGTATGGCCTTTATTTATATTAAATATTTGCTCTTCTATTTTAATCCGTTACAATAGTTTACCAGTTTAATTTTTTTAGTTCTATTATTATTAATCTGTGCTTACCGTTATAAATGCCTGTGCATTCATAACGGTAAGCACAGATTAATAATAATAACTAATAGAAATAATAACGAGATCACAAATATTTCACTATTCCGTTGAACATTGAAATTATTTTATGCGCAATTTTTACAAAGGCACGTAACTGTTACAATTTTTTCCCCCCAAAGATTGGTTAATGTGAATGATGTCCGTACTGTGAGTAATCAAATTTTCGCGATTTAACTGTTACGTTAGAACGTTAACGTCGTAATACTGTCGCTAACGGTAAAAGGGAACACTTGAAACATTTTTGCACGTACGGATATATCTAGATTCGACATGATGTCCTGTTTGCAAACAACGCAACGCTTTCGAAATCGTTTAATCTGATGTGTATCTTACTTTTAAAGCTTGCGAGTTTTGCGGCAAAGAAGAAAGCACCTATACGAATTTACTGTAAATACTCTGAGTATTTTTCGGATAAACAGCTGATCGTTTAACTTTTGTAAGTGTAGGATAGAATTTACTTTTCAGACATAACGTTTTCTGAGTCGTGATTTAAGACGAATCGTTTTTATAAGTGGCTCATAATCACCTATAAGCCTGTTGACACGCTCGCGAAAAGTGAAAAATTGTGAAATCAAAAATTTGTGTTGTTATTAATAAATAATGAATCTATATTAGCCATTTTGAACTGTAAACATGAATATTCCCCTTTTTGCTCCACGTAAGCGTAAAGTTTTTATTAGGGGTTGACCTTTCGATTTTTAGTCAGAGCCTTAACCGTTGTTATATTGAGGCTTTGTTTATTTTACAAATATTACGTTACTTGACACTGAGGATGTGTGTGTGAACGATCCGTTACTCGTAAAACCTTTTTTGCAGTAGATCCTGCACTGTCGCTAATGGTTGTCCTATTTTATCACTTGGTTTGAACCGATGATACTTACTCACCTTCTTGCAAGGTATCTAGTAAGTGCCGTTACATTTCATTAAATTTAATACTTGCGCTTAATGATACCCTGCAGATTCCTAATATCAATCTACCGTAGACTAATTATTATCAGGACTTACATTGGAAGTGTAGTGACCAATGTGAGCTTTATGCCCTTTAGATAAGGGCTACCTATGTATTTTACCTTCATACTTTACACTTTACAGTTAAGATTTAGATCTTAATAGTGAACTAATACGATGTTAATGTGCTTCGTGATATTCAATTTAGCGGATGTAAAGCCGACACATTATGTTATCTCATAACAGATTATATTGCAGTGTGAGATAGCATAAATCTTCGACGTAGTGTTTTCCATCTTACCGCTACATATCAAGGGCCTGGTTATTTTGACCTATATTTGAACCTTTACCACATTTTTACACTATTTATTGAGAATATCAGTACTGGACACTGGTTGTATAGCCAGAATAACAACGTTTTTTAAGTTAAAAGATATACTTACTTATTCTCGTTTTGATCGCATCCTTTATAACGTTAAAAGAGCCTCCATCACGCTAGTTATTATTATATCTTCTTACAAAATGGACAAATATAGATTTTGAAAATCAAAATCTAAATTTGTCTATGTATTTATTTTATTATCAAGTAGGTATAGTCTAGCAGAGCCTTTTTAGGGTTCCGTACCCAAAGGGTGCCAACGGGACCCTATTACTAAGCCTCCGCTGTCCGTCCGTCCGTCTGTCAGCGGGCTGTATCTCGTAAACCGTAATAGGTAGACAGTTGAAATTTTCACAGTGTGTATTTCTATTGCCGCTATAACAACAAATAATAAAAATTAAATTAAATTAAAAAGTAAAGGGGGGTTTACGGAACCCTAAAAGAGCGAGGCCCGACTCGCACTTGGCCGATTTTTATATTTGTCTATTGCTTTTTTCATAAAACAAAAAACAATTAGGTAACATTTGGTACATTAATAATACACTAATTGTTCAATTTGTAAGCCGTAATGTTGTAAGCACTATTCAAATTACGTAGTAACGTTTTATAATTAACAATTAAATAATTCAAGGAGCGCCAGCTTTAATTTAATTTGATATTCGTTTAAGATTATCACGAGATTAGTCGAAAAGTTTGTTATGTTGTTTTGTTACTAACGGAATTTTAAACACTCCACCGTCACGATGCTTACCAGCACTTTCAACACTTCCAATCGCGTGTAATTTGTGTACAGATGAATTCCGAATGTATACACAATGCCTTCCGACTTCCTATTACGAAACCTTAATTAGTTTTTTGGAATTCCGTATTCGTAATTATGTAGCTGAAAATAGATTTAGATAAATATATTTTTCTTATGTAATTTATGAAAATTATTCAAAGAAGGATTATTATGTTTATTTCCACCTATCCTCCCTCCTTTTCATCAATATATTATGTGAAAAATGTAATAAAAAGGAAGCAGGAGTAACTATAAAAGTTAAAGTAGACAAAAGTTTATATTATACAGAAAGTCTTTATAATTATTAAATTTATTGCGATCTATTTTGATTAATTTATCTACTCCACTTGTCGTTGTCCATTTGTACTACACTTGTCTGTCGTTTCCAAAACTTATACCGCTCTCAAGTGTAACTTTAACGTCTATAAAATATAATGTGTACTTACGGAACGCTAGGTAAACTTTCGACACTCACTTAACTCTTCTCCATTTTTAACCAACAAGTAAAATTAGATTTGGCGGCATAGAGCAATGCCAAACATATGTTATTAAGTGGCTATCAGAGTGATCTCAACGCTTATTTAATTTCACTTTCGATTATATTTTAATGATTAGACAGGTCAGCGTCAGGTGTACCAGTAAACTTTCGCCCGAAGCCTAACTAGAATGTTACCAAACATTACGTTAATGCATACTTAATGCGGTGATGCTATAATATGAACTTGTTCTTTTGTATCCTTTTGAACTCACGTAATAAGGTATTTAACATTGAATTTATTGTTGCAGGTAAGCCGTTCAACGATACGTGCATGGGTTGTTGGTTTTTTTGTTTTAAAGCTTAAGTACTCTTAAATAGAGGGGACGAGTCATCTGGTAAGTAACAACTATTGCCTATAACTTAAATTGCAGAGAGAACATATTGTATAGGATTAAATATCCCGCAAAAACTGATATATTGCCGTGTACTAAAAATCTCAAGAATAATTGAAGATGCGAAGTCTTTGACCTTTCAGCCTCTTACGATTCAACGCTTTGGGTTAATCTCTCAAATGCTCTGTTAAATGTATCAAGGATATTTTATCTGATTTCGGGAAAATGATTATTCTAACGGTAAAACTGACCGAATGAACAAGATCTCATACATTCTCTATGCCAAAACTTTACATACAATTCTACTTCTTCCTACAGACTTCTAGGACACAAGGTGCTTATTTCGGGACTACGTACTACTAGTAATGTTGTTACTGCCATTAATTCATAACCGCCAGGGCCGAAACGAGCCAGGGCTCTTAAGTTCAGGGTAATTTTATATTAGAATCGGCTCATCATATGATATGATTCATATCTCACCCCGAATTTCTTTCTAAATAAGTAACATGCTGTTAAGCTAAACTTAAAGACTTGCGAATTATAGTATTTACAACGCGAGAACCATACCTGCGATATTTAGCGAAGTACAGGGAGTTGTTATAGAATGTGCCAAGACAAAAAAAATACTACAGCTAATTTCTCTTGAATTAAATCGAAATGGAATAAAGCCGATGGAAGAAACAGAATCCTTGGTAAGAGCATTAGCAAGGATTTTGTTTCTTTACCCAGACAAATGAGCAAACGTGTAAAGACTCATTCGCGAAGCTACGTGCGCGCTATTGCGATATCTTGCTTACCTCTTCGTATAACGTTTATTCGCAAAAGATTGGCATCGCGCTTGATGAAGCGTATTTTTTTAACAAACCTGGTAGGTATCTTTGCTAGAACTTCATCGAGATAAATATTTTAAAGTTCAGTAAGCCATTGTAGCGGTTAGTGTAGACATTGTTACTTATCGCACTGTAAAAGAATTCAGCATAGTCATCATAAATGACGGGACATTTTTTTTATGAAAAGAGACGAAACTGATTGTAAGGTCAAAGATGGGGTGCACGAAATTTAAGTACTATTGATTTGAATGTTCATACTTTCACTTAAAAATCTTTTGGGATTAACCGTCAAAATTGGAAGATAGTTTTGTGTAATGTCACTAATAATAATCAATATGTATTTACCTTGTTTAATATTTTAAGAGATGCAAGCTGTTGAGTGATTGACTTACAAAAATACTTACTCGATAAAATTCTTGTTAGATTTTTGCATTCATAAAATCTTCAAATAAATTCTCTATTAAAGATCATCAAGTTTTTAAACTAACTCTTCGTGAATCGCATTTTATTTTCACTTATTAAGTATTTTTTTTATTTTCCCTAGTCTACTCTTTGCCCCAGATAAGCCATACATAAGTAGTAGTATTTTTCGCGATATACCGAAAGTGAAAATGGTTTCTAACAACGCAACCCACTCAATTAACATACTTCTGTACTTTCTACTGCCATAAGCAACAGATACCATTCAAAGATTAAATTTATTGCATAGGACATGCCTTTATAAGGCCAAGAACCAGGACATTGGCTTAAATATACATATTTGTTACCTATAGGATGTATTATAAATATGATGACAGTGAAATGACTCCTATATGTACCTATTTGTAAAAGATGTGGTTCAATTCGTCTATCTTGCACTAACAAGTCGTCTAAACAGCCCCACGCATGTAATAGAGAATGAATATGAGAGCTGTACACTATGTCATATAGGTAGGTATATTGAAATAAAAACGAAAATAGCTTACGAAGAATGAAGTACGCGTTTGAGAAGATGGCATCAAGAAACGAAATCAGGAAGACAAGTCTTAAAATACAAATGCATGTACACGTTTTACTGTTTCAATACAACTCTTCCCACTGCGCTTTTTAATTACCTGTCATTCAAATTAACCGCGTGCCAAGACGCTAAGCTAATTACTTAGAGATTACAGATGCAAGCAAAGCATTTATTAAAAATCATTCACTCATCTGCGTTCTACTTTTAATCATTCAGTCATAATCGGTGTATCCGATATTGACGAAGTTACAGATTATAATCATTAAAGCGTTAACTACTATGACAAAAAAGTGTATGTGATAGTTATTCAACACATGGAAGTGAATTAAAAGATTAGTGGAATGTGAATTGTCAGTTTGATTGACATAATGGTATCACGAAACGACAATATTGCATTCTTAGCATTTTTGTACAAATAATTTATTCTGTAATGAAATACGAATAATCGTATTGATTAATGCATTTGTGTATATCAGTGCATAATTGAAAAAGCAAAATGAGAAGGCTACGCTAAAAAGCTATTAGTCAATAAGAATCGCGTTTACTACCGTTTCCATATTTTGTTTATATTGCTACTAAATACATATTGGTATAAGCAATTGATTCGGTACACTTTCCACCATTAACCCGGTGGTTTCGCTTTCTACGATTACTTATATGTTTTGATGAGTCAACGTTTTTTCGTACAATAAATATATTATTGGTGTGGTATAGTTGATATTCAACGCAGAAAATCAATTTGATTTTATTTCAATTCATTTTAAAGTGAACGGTGTCTTTATTTGTTATTTTAGTGTGCCACACAAGACATCTGGCCACATCCTAATCGGTGCCGATGAATTCAGTATGAAGAGCCTTTGGCACATCGTCATCAATGACTATTGTCATGCTAATGCCTATATTTACTATTCCATGGAAATCTGACCTCAAAATGCACAAGTGGAACACTTTAAAGATACATTGCAGCTGATTCCCGCAAGAGATGTTTTCTATCTTACTTCATACCGATATTATTAATGCGAAGTTGCATTTGTGTGTTGTTTTGTTAATTTGTCTTTCAATCACTAGCAACGGATAGACTTGCTTTTTTAACCTATAAAAAGACATGGGATACGTTTTATCCCCGGAAAACTAAAAGTTCATTTAAAAATTAATTATAAATTTTGTAAGATTATAATTATTATTTTAAAGTCTTGCGTATTTTGAAGAAAATTTAACATTACTTAATGTCCAAACTTTTAAGTCTTACGATTGCGAAATAATATGAAAGTATTTAAACATAAAACCATCATCACTGCGATCACGATGTAATTACTTATTGTAATGTATTTCTGATGTTTACAGTCATCGTAACGGATACTTGGTTAGCCTCTATTATGCAATGGAGTTGAAAAAGTCCAAGAAACGTTATCTCTGCATAAACTCAACCTGCCTATCCTTTTCCAGAGCCTGGATAACTGTGTATTATTCCGCGTATATGGTATAAGAGGTCTCTCGCACCGTTTAGCTTTAGGGCATATATTTCATCCATGCGGTAAAGTGCCATAACAAATATTATAGAATTTTAAGTTAACGGGACTCTGAACTCCTAAAGCCTAATAGAGCGTATTAAATGCCTGATTGTTGAATCCCTAAGAATTACCCATGCCATGTTTTTTAAATGTTCCTCACTTAGGTAGGTACTCTATTCAATGTATGTAAAATCCGATCAAATGGTAAGAAATCCGGCGAAGTCGGTATCTTCTCTCTCGGTATCGGTGCTCTACAGCATAGAATATATTTCGAAGAATTTATTATTATTATTACATTTATTACACATACATTTAACACACATTGAAATAACAAAAACTTACTGGACTCATGAACTTTGCGATTTAGTTCCACCATCAACCTAACTCTACGCGACGTGTTTGTGGGCATAAGCTTAGTGTTTTGTATTTTGGAGATATAAGACATAATTTCAAAATAATTAATTTCGAAATAGCACATAATTTCACCTGGGATCTTTATTTTCATCAATACCAAATGGGTTGCATGTTTTGAATATCCCCGGAGATAACGAAGGCAAAATATAGAAAGCCACAGACACTTCACAGAGCAGTGATCATTGATAAAACAGTACACCACATGCTGTAAAACTGGCACCCAAGCTCACAGCGGGAGATCGTTAAAGTTATTTTATTGTTGCTTCCGTCAAGAAGGCGAAACATTACCTAGTATAGACTGATCGGAGATAAACAGACCTAGGATATGAGTTGACGAATGGACTAAACTGTTGTCAATGGACTTAATTGTTGTCAATGGACTTAATTATGTACTTACATTTTTCTGTCTGCATCTAAACAACGACAGCGCTAAATTATAGGCCAGGGGCATAGCAGGCGGATAAATTAAAATCACCTCTTTAATAGAATAGAATAGAATAGAAATGTTTTTTTATTCAAATAAACTTTTTTACAAGTGCTTTTGAATCGTCGATGAGTCTACCACTGGTTCGGAATGCCCTTCCCGCCGAGAAGAACCAGCAAGAAACTCGGCGGTTGCTCTTTTCAAAACAAGTTTACAGTTTAAGTTTTAAACTTTAGTTGTAATCCGCTTGATCGGCAACTGACCCTTATTTTGGCAGCTTAGCATAAAATGTTTTCGCATTCAAATACTAATACAGGTGTTTTTCAATCAGTCATTTACAACTGCTGATTAATTAAGTAAAAGCTGTATCGATCATTGATACAGCTTACTCATTTGTGGCGATTGGCTGCATTTAAGCTGAGCCAAAATCAGAGGTGATTGTAATCGTATCAATCATTTTTAGACTGTTCCTCAACATATCATTATTCTTAATGTAATGTATCCATATTTCTCTACCAGGAGGCAGACATTCTGTCTATCTCTTTCTGTCTGTCTTTGTCTGTAGCTACGAGACAAGTGATACTAGCGCTGACAGTTCTGCACTTAGTTTGGCAGGTATACGTAAATAGTGCGCCTGTCCCCGGTGTAGAGTTGCAATTTGTCGAATTAAATATGCCATTCACAAGCACACACATTTCACTGCCTGTTATATGTTGTTCCAAAGAGACCATAAATATAGAGTCCTGACAGTTCAATAACTAATAGCTGAATATACTCTAGCAGCATTCGTATACTCTATTTGCTGTCACTATTATCGATAAAATCAACCAAGATCAATACAAAATAATTGGGTTGTAAAAAAGACCAAAATTTTTGTCTCCTTCAACAAGGACTATTTTGTTTATGTTATTGTTTTTCAAGTTTATAAGCTTGAAAGTATCTCTGCGTGTCTGTTAAACCTTTTAAAGCCAATCAAATTTGGTAAGAAGTTAGCTTGCATCCTGAGGGAAAACAAAGGGTATTTTCGTCTCAGAAAATCAAATAAAACGTTAATCTACGCGCACGAATTCGCGGTCATCGTGCTAGTAATAGTTGTTTTAGGTTTAATTAATGTTCTTCAACAACTATAGTCCCCGTCACAAAGTTGAATGAAATTATCCAATGAATGCAATAACAGATGGCCTTGAATTGAAGAGTCAATGTCGGTCGTCGCACGACGATGAACAAATTACCGCATCACACGGAAACCTGCCTCAATCATATCCACATGCGAATGCGTGTGATTGGAAATGATTAGAGTAACTCGTTGCTGTTGCTTTGCATGTTATTTGTGATAAAACTTATGCCCTATGATTTAATGCTAATGTAAGTTTCCTAGACCATAATTTTTACAAACGTTTTGTTTCAATGGAACTTTCAAACTGGAATGGATCTTTATGAGAAGGTTCTGTATAAGGCCCTTAGTTCAGTGCCTGATAGAACAAAAACTATAGATGAAAACAACAGAAATGAAGAGATTTCACTCCTTTATTAGATTTAATCTTCGATCACAGAAAAAAGTATTTAATGAAGAGATGATTACAACTTCAACTTGTTTTTGTACTTCCCACGTCATTCGTAGTAATACGAACGAGTAACTACATTGTACACCCTTTGAATGATTGACAAAAAGTGTAATACAAAGTTGATGCGATGAAATATAAAAAGTTAATTTGCAGATATAGTTTTGTTCATTCACATACATAACTAACTCACCCGTAAACATAGTTTCTTATAGTAAATTAACTGAATCTATTTTTGTTACAACTTTAATTGAATAAGATGATTTTATTGTATAACTTTATATCTAAGCATTATCCGAAATGAAAGTGAACTAAATTAATTTTAGTATCGAAATAACACGAAATATAAATTCGCACAGAATTTCACAATAAAATATTATACTTTCATTCAGAATATAAAAGAAAAGCTTTTTGTAATTATAATAGAGATCTTTGTCAGACTTGAGCTAGAGACTAATAAATTGTTTGTTTTACGGACTTATTTAATACCTATACTAACAAAGAAAATGTCTATCAGTCAAATAAAAGCAATTTATTGTGTATAGGAATCAAATTAAATAATTAATTGATATATTATGTAATCTGTAGTCAATAAGATAATGCTGTTTTACTCTGAGGTATTAACATTCTTTAATCCTCTTTCTTTATTTGATTAAGTACTTGAATCTATTGTAGTGTTTTTAAACTGGTCAAGCGAAAGTCAAGTGTCCGGTAGTTCAAATAGGTATCTGCTCATTACTGATGTAAGAGTACCTTTTCATGGATCTGCATAAATTAAAAATCACTATCTCCATTCACGTTCGCGATCATTATACATCGTAATACATTATTATCTGTCATTTTTTTATCAATCTCTGTTATATAAGCATAATTTTCAAGGGTAGGATAAACAACTCTTGAAAGATGGAGCTTTCTTTTTCAAAATCTGGCTACGCATTATCTATCACTCTGGTGGTGCACGTTCAGTGTGGTGGTTATTTATTATTGACATCATCAGGCCAGTTTACCTGATTGTTTTATTACTTGTAAAAATATAGTAATCGAGGTTTAATCTGATTTTTGAACAGCAATTCGTGGCCATTACGTCCTGATAAAACATCTCGACGGTATGCTTCGTCTTGTACATTCTTGTCATTGGAAGCAACGCAGTATTAACTCGCATCTAACAATAGGGGTATTATTTTACTTGAATACTTTCCACTATAGTTTCTGTTTACGACTATTCTAACCTAGTTCTCGGATTGTACCTAAGGTAGGTACTATACCCCTTTCTCTTCCAATCGTAAGATAGATACGGCTATCTACTTTCTACCTTTAATGCGTACTGATTAATTAGACACGATTAGTATTTGATTCGGCATCAGCAAATCGTAAGATAATATTGTTACGACTTATGACTCGTTTCGATAACACTCGCTGCGGGATAACTTTTTATATCATTCAAAACAATGAATGAAGAAGAGTTATATTTAAAACCCTGTTGCATGTTTTGAAAAAGTTGTTTTGTTAGAATCACTAACTCTATACTTAGATACATAGAACAAGCATGGTTTAAAAATAGATGCGTAATTACCTACCTCCTACAACAATTTGCCAATGAGCACCTGCAAAGTTTATAGCGTCTGCATAATATAATACTTACCTCCTATAATCTAACATGCAAAATCTATTTTGTCATAGTGCTTAGTGACTGTTGCTCATTTCAAGAAAAATTTCTACACCATTAGAAGTATTTATATATTTTTACGATTAAAAATAAATTATTATGCGAAAAAAAGAAGATATTTAAACTTCTAAATAAATAAATTTCTAGTGGGAGGCTTTGGCCGTAGCTAGTTACCACCCTACCAACAAAGACGTACGTAGACGTATCTAAGCGAATTAGTGTTCCGGCACGATGTCTTGTAGAAACAGATTAGAGGTATGGCACTACCACACTCTTTCCAAGCACTCCATCCATCTTTGACTGCATCGTCACTCACCATCAGGTGAGATTGCAGTCAGAGGCCATCTTGTCATCAATAATAATAAAAAAAAATTTTTGATTATCATAGATGTGGACCAAATGGGCATAGGAGAGAAAGTTTTAATATCCCTCCTTGTACCTACCTACAGTAGCGATTTTTTTTCTGTCGAAGTTTCGCAGACACCGCATTTGTGACCGCAAGTATCTAATGAGAAGAAAGTACTGCCTTCTACGTGATTGGGCTCTTTTTGCATAATTCCCACCATCTGCGTTTCAACTTTTCGAATTGAGAAAAATCGGGTCATTTCTAAATCGTTAATTAACACGCTTAAAGAAAATGATAAATTAAAACAATCGATCAGACACGATTTCATTCACCGTAATCTTCAGTCATGCCAAGTGGTAAGCCTGAATAAAATAAACGAGTTCTCTGACTTTTCTTTCTTATAATAATCATTTCCACGTCTAGGGCTGATTAAGTTTACGGCAGAATGAACTCAAATGAGTTTCTGCCATATTTTACGTTCCCTCAAAATGGTCGAGCGATGCAACGGCTGGATCATGCGTCATGCTCGTGAACGGGTTTTGCCGGCGGGAATGGGGCTACTTTCTGTCTGCCCGTCTTAACATTAATTAAATTGCAGTGCCTACGCTTTTTTTGGAACTTCCCTTCATTGTGGAAATATTATATTTTATACTAACAAAGTTGCATGGGTTAAATCGGCTTGGCATCCATTTGCCCACAAGATAGAATAAACAACTTATTACAACGTCTTCATAATAATATTGTAAAATGATTATTTTGAAAAGAGCAACTGCTTAGTTTCTTGCCGGCTCTTCTCAGCAGAATCCGCTTTCCGAACCGGTGATAGAGTCATGACGTGTCATAAGAACCACAGGTTGGCCTACGTGAAATAAATAATTTTGAATTTTTTAAATGGATTATGGGCGGGTAAGAGGAGCTGAGGACTGTGTGAGATGATCCACTATCGGATACATATATCTGTATCTAGCAGTGTACGTATACAGCCTGTTGACGAATCTTTTAAGTTAGGATCTTAGGGTGAGATCTATAGATGACACCCCCACTCAGCTCAGACTCAAGATTGAGTTAAAACTAGACAGATTTATGTCAAGATATATTTGTGTCTCATTTTAACTCTATCTTGTGTATTGAGTAGAGCCAGAGACCAGAGTACGGTCTATAAGTAGATTGAAGCCTTAGACTGAAATCTATAGAACGCACTCTCACTCTGCTCAGACTCATGATAGAGTTAAAACTAGACATGTTATTGTAAGGCCATATTATTATTATGCCTCATTTTCAACCTGTTTCAAGTCAGAGCATGCTCTATAGATCTTGGAATCTAGAATATTATGGGAACTGTAAAATATTCACATATGATAATCAATTTCTCATGTAGGTATGTATGTTTGTATGTACGAATGTTTGTCCACGCATTTCTCCGAAACTATTAATCGGATTTAGATTATTATTTTTTTATTTGCTTAAATTTACTTCAACTTAGGCAACAGTAAAAGTTTAATCAAAATCGGTTCAGTAGTTTTCAATTATTCTTCATTTCGGTAAATTGAAGTCGGTTTCTTCTTTGTCGACGTCGTTGATGTCGTCGGTCCACTTAGTGGGGGTCGGCCAACACTGCGCCTCCCGGTGCGGAACCGCCACTCCAGCACCTTGGGACCCCAACGACCATCGAACTATGTGGCCTGCCCATTTCCACTTCAGTTTCGCGACTCGCTGAGCTATGTCGGTGACTTTGGTTCTCCTACGGATCTCCTCATTCCTGATTTGATCTCGCAAGGATAATCCGAGCATAGCTCTCTCCATCGCGCCGGTCGAATCGAAGACGGTTTTTAATTAAATTATACACATAAAATTTTACACTTTTTGATTGTTATTTTACAGTATAATATTAATGCAATCGAGATCTATGCAATTTATGCAACAGATGAAATTAAAATTAAATCTGAGAGGGTTCCAAAGACGCTGGTCTGAAAACTCATAAGAACTCCATATTTATCATCTATCCTTTCATGTATCGTATTGAATCATGTCTGTTTAGCTTAAAGAATAATTCAGTGTTCTCTGACACTGGATTTTGTTAATTTATGATTTTTATGAAACGCTTATCACCCACTAAACTATTTATATAGATTTGCATAAATTACTTACATAATTTTCCGTTAACTACAATCTTCTGGTCGTAATCATAAAAACAGCGCATGAATATTGTTTTCCCTTGAAGCTCTGAAATTAATTTTTCTTATAGCACTGCGTGGTATTTGCACAAAGTAAACTGGCTAGTGCGCTTAGCGACAGAATGCAGTATTTTACTCTACCCTTATTTCCTTTTTTCACATAATGGATTATATTGAAGTTTTTGTGTTGCTTTGTAATAATGGATGCATGATAAACTGTATTCGACAATTCAGTGGGTTTTTAATTATAAAATTAAATATCTTGACTTGTAAGTGTTTTTTTTTTCATGAAGTTAAAAGAAGTAAGTAATTGCAAAGGAACCGATCGATAGCTCCTTGAAGTTGTTAGCTATAATAAATTAATAATACATTTTCATATAAGTAAGTAACAGAATAGGAAATAACAAAAAGAGGTCCCCCACATAAAAAACCTGCAATTAGTATAGAACTCGTAATTTTTTTTAATTTTAATCATGAATAATAATTAATTAAAGACCGATCGCTTAGCTAATATTAAATTACAATTATATCCACCTCACTGGTCCGAACTAACACGTTTTTACATTTAATAATTACGTACAACACCAATCTGCATTGTAAATGTGGGAATTTGGATCGATTAATGCAATCTTCGCAACCTTTCTCTACGAGCACAATGGATGAACTATGTTCACGCACTGTTACACTTACGCATAAGCTTAAAAAAAGCAATTTGTTCATGCTAAGTGCTCGTTTAAATTACTTTTCAAAATCGACAGATTTAAGGAACGGTTCAACTGCATCTGCCGGCGAAAACGGAAATATTATGCCTATTAGACTGTAAAGAAATTAAAGTAATGCTCGATAGTGTTTCCAGTTACTGACCTCTTTATTTGTCTGCTCGTTGATCTTGACGTGATTTTCCTGCGGTTTGTCTCGCAATGGTAGGTAGCCCTCGCGACTGTCTGCTGGCTCCGTTACCGTGCTATCTGTCAACGTAGTTGATTCTTCTCCAGTGCTGGCGGTCCCATCGGTAGGCCGTGTCTCAACAACAGTAGTCAAAGTTTGAACCGTATCCTTTGTGGCATCGGCCGTCGTGCCGGATGTATCGATCCCTGCAACAGTCTCTGTGCTGTCGCTGTTCGTATTGATAGTAGATTCCGTATCCTGCACCGTTGGAGTCTCAGTGGTTCTCAATGGCCTTATTGTGTAACGTTTCGGCGGTTTAGCGGTAGTGCTTACGATATTCGTAGTAGGCGGCAATGTTTCTGTTTTTGATGTTTGTGTTGTTTTGGCTTCGACGGTCGTGTCGGTAGGGATAATTTTGTGGGTCGATTTTTTCGTTTTAGGGGGTGTAGACGCGGTCGGTCGGACGGCGGGGGTTGTTTTGATTTTGTTATGGGATTTTCGGGCTAGTGTCGTGGGACGTTCTCGTTCCTGGAGGGTTGTCATCGTCGGGTTGTCGTCTAATGTCGTCTGTAGGGTGGGGGGTTGTCGGTCGGCGGGTGGGTCTAGGTTGGATTGTTTAGGAGTTCTGGACGGGGGAAAGAAGTAGTCCATGATGGACGGGGATTTATTTCGCTGGTTGGGGAGCCAGGACCAGGGGTTGAAGTCGATGAGGCGGGGTCGCGGCGATTCGGCGGAGGCGAGTGCGAGGGCGGCGAGCGCAAAAAGAGCGAACAGTGTGCGAGTCATGGCGCGGCGTGCGCGTGCGGCCGCTGAGACGATCGGAGCGGGACTGCGCACGCGATGCGAGTCCCGAGCCCACCACCGACCATCCACTCGCAGCCGTAGTGGCCGTAGGGTCGAGATGCAGATTGCAGCCTGCAGGGATATAATGTACGCGAGGAAAGTTGTAGCTATGCGGCCGTATACGTTTGAAAAGGCTTTAGGTTCGCTAGAACTTGATTTTAACTGCATATTATGGCTACTTATGTGGCATCATAATATTCTATGTGTATAATAACTTTCATTTCTGAACAAAATATTGTTAAGAAACACTGGTAAGAATAGCTGCTCTTCGTAGGTATAGGCTTGAATAAGATATACCAAGACCAGAGGATATTAGTATCACCTCAATAAGTGCCAATTTCACCACTGAACGTCGAGTGACATTTATCCTGGGAATAAGTTGGGCGTTCTGACAGTTTTTGTATTGAAAATACTGTCAAAATATCAAATTTACGCTCGGATAAGACTTATTTTACGTTGGTGAAATCGGCCCAGGCATTCCAAATTATAACTATATATCAACTAGCGACGTGACGTGAAGCATGCAGATTTTTTGTACGGAGAACGTGTCGCCACCCTCTGCGCTAGAAATTATTGTCATTTCTCATCTATATTGCGGAATTTACCGTTATCCAAATAAAGGCGTAAACAAATTGCTTACGATGATCCCAAAACACTTCTGAAGCTTAAAATTGAGAAAAATTAAACTGCACCGCAAGGCGTGCTGAACTCATGATCAGTTCTGCACGCTCCATTTATTATCACTTTTATATTTACAAAAAAAAATCCGATCCCACCTCGCGTTGACATTATCGAGGTACCACTTCTTTAAGTATAGTAGTTCTTTGTACATACCAGGATTCATAGGATTAAAATTACTATCTGTAGTTAAGAATTTGAGATTAGGTTGATTTTCATTCATGATTTGAGTTTCATTTAATATAAAAATATTAGTATTACTTAAAATAAAAATTCGTTCTATTATCATTAATTTTGTTTTATAATTATTTTAATCGCCCTTCATGTACCCCTACTACATTTGTAGTATCTCATACATACATTTGTAGTATACTAGTTGTAGCAGATGTGATCTCATTTCTGTTTTCTCTTCAGCGAAGATTTATAGCTTATTACTTATGCCCAAAATCGTGCAAGTGGATTTGATTATACTAGTGGTTCGCCCCGAACTGAGACCTCGCGGTAACGGTATCCCATGATTATTCATTCAATCGATACATGATAACCAAAACTGACATTATTATTATGCCCGTTTTCACCAAACATACCTAAATCATCCCCTAAGTAGGAGTCTCTTAACGTAGGTAGCTCCTAAATACAATCCTAAGTCCTAACATCCGTCCCAATATCCTTTTAGGTGTCCCGTACAGGATCGTGATAAATAAGTTGACAGAAAACATCAATCACCTAACTTATAGGTAGCCCGTAAAGGTTAGGGAACGTTAGTGAAAACATTGAATTATTTATCAAACATTGAATTTAACTCGTAGTTCCATGGGAATAGTTACTGACTGCGCCATCTATTAGCATTATTGTGAAGCTATGTTGATGCTATATGAATTACTGACGCCCATTAAAAATTAAATAATCTCGTTTCTTTATAATATTCATATAATTTTAGTATTTGTTGTTCAAGTACAGGATATAAGTGACCTAAAAACATAAAATCAGTTTGAAAATCCATAGCGGATTTTTCTAGAGAGCGTCTTCAAGCGAGCGTATAAAATCGCCACTTTGAAAGCCCCCCATTTCGTCAATTTTAAGGGAAAAATTAAAAAAAAAAATATTTTTGTACTCAGTTCAAAATTATCTTTAAAATGATACGTAACAATTTTATGTAACGCGATTTTTTTTTTTTTACTTCGCATTCGCTTCTATGAGAGCCCCCCTGAAATAAAGATTTTTATAACTTTTTAAGCCATTTTCGGCTGGAGGCCATCGGTTTACATATTATATCTAAATTTGAAGTAATTACGTTCAGTAATTCAAAAGTTATAAGGCTCTGACAGACGGACGGACGGACGGACGGACGGACGGACAAGTGCAAATCGCCCTAGTTAACTCAAAGACCTTCGCTTCGCTCGGTCGATTAAACAAAACAGCTTTAAGATTTGGTTGTGATAGCTGCACTTTCGTTTTCTCTCCTTAAAGATTTTCCAGTAGCTCTGCTTTTTTTAGGGTTCCGTACCCAAAGGGTACCAACGGGACCCTATTACTAAGCCTACGCTGTCCGTCCGTCCGTCCGTCCGTCCGTCCGTCCGTCCGTCCGTCCGTCCGTCCGTCCGTCCGTCTGTCAGCGGGCTGTATCTCGTAAACCGTAATAGATAGACAGATGAAATTTTCACATATTATGTATTTCTATTGCCGCTATAACAACAAATAATAAAAATTAAATTAAATTAAAAAAATTAAATTAAAATGGGTAGGTGGGTAGATGGAAATCTTTTAATTTAATTTTTTTTAACGGAACCCTAAAAGAGCGAGCCCCGACTCGCACTTGGCCGATTTTTTTTTTGTTTATATTCTGAACTTAAAAGAAAGGCAGCAATGATATATTTATTTTCGTTTGAATCCTCCCAGAAGCCTTTCGATAATGATTATACTTATTTTATTAATTTTTTATTTAATTTTTGGATTTTTTATAAAATAACTTATAAGTAAATCAATTTTATAAAATTACTAGACGATGCCCGCGACTTCGTCCGCGTGGATTAAGGTTTTTTAATTCCCGCGGGAACTCCTTAATTTTCCGGGATGATATTTTTATCCCGGAAATATGTGTTATTATTAGCCTATGTGTTAATCCTGGGCTAATCTTATGAGCTATCACTATTCCAAATTTCAGCCAAATCGGTTCATTCGTTGTGGCGTGAAAGAGTAACAAACATCCATCCATACATGCATCCATCCATCCTCACAAACTTCCACAAAATTTTTAGCTTAACTCCCAACTAGCAGGTGTATTGTATAATTTATGTTTTCTTAGGCAAAATTTAAATCTTGGATGGGAACCAATACCTACGTAGGTATTGGTTCGCATCTATGCAGCCTATGCTATATTTTATGTAATCTAATGGTCCAAGGATCCTTGCTCCATAAACTCGTTTCATTAGGCATCGGCCTAATTAACGAGTACCTACAAAATCTTTTTTTTAAAACAAAATTTTATTTAAGCACCTTCTATCTCCTTCATGAGGCTCTTCTCATAATGTATGTAGAAAAGGACTCATACAAACAAACATTTTCTTTTCCAATAAAACACAACTTATTATTTGGAAAAACAATTAACTACGTCAACGACTAAAATCCATTGCCTAGCTTCAACCTCCATCAAATAATAATAATAATAATAATAATGATTTATTTGCCACAAAAAGAATGTACATTATGAACAGTAAACGTAATGCGGCCCTGGCAGCTAAACTGAGTTTATTTACTCGTATGATAGCTGCCAGTGCTTTCCCCGATATAGTCAAGCATACAAACATTCTTAGGTCTAATATAAAAGTGTGTGTGTGTGTGTGTGTGTGTGTGTGTGTGTGTGTGTGTGTGTGTGTGTGTGTGTGTGTGTGTGTGTGTATGTCTGCGAGTGTGTAGGTGGATGGATGGTGGATATATATGACACGCGTATACATACTGAAATATAGTAATATTATACATATACAAAGAATTAGTAATGATATTGGCTATTTATGAACAATCAGCAACTCTTCAGTGCTATCATAATTATGCGAAAGAAGCCAGTTATTGATGAGTTTTTTACATTGATAGGACGATTGTGAGTCAATGGTGAGAACTTTGTTGGCTTTATTATATAAAAAACTACCTAGAAAAGAGGAAAATCTTTTAGAGAAAACTGTGCTATGATTGGGAATATTACATACTGAATGTTTCCGTCGTTTATCTTTTAATTTCTGTATGTTTGCCGGGTCTACGATTTTATGTTGTTTCAAAATTATTTTTTGAATAAATAATTGTCTCACTGTGAGTAGTTTACTTTCCTTATAGAGGGATGAAGTAGGATATCTGTAGGGTAGAAAAGAGCTGACCTTAAGAATCGCCCTTTGTGCCCGCTCCAATTTGTAAATATATACATACTAAATATTTTATACAGTCAGGTCTTTCCAAATTAGGACAATTGCATGTACTTACTGAACTAAGAACGGGACATAAAATAGAATGTGCTTTAATGTTAAAGCTGTCTAGACAAGGTTTTGTGTGCCGGGAAATGGAGAAAGTTAAGTATTTAGTTTTCCCAGTATTAATGCTTAAGAGATTACTATGTAACCAGGACATGACTAGATTAAAACCTTTTTGGGCATTGTGGAAAACAGTTTCCCAATTAGGACCCCAGAATAAAAGTGTAGTGTCATCAGCAAATGTTATAATTTTTCCATTAATCAATTCCAAATTGCAAAGTTGATTAATGTAAATCAGAAAGAGGGTCGGACCTAAAATGCTTCCTTGTGGAACTCCGTGAACAACTGGTAGTGATGAACTTACATACTCACCAATTCTAACACACTGCGTTCGATAGCTTAAATAGTCCTGGAACAGTTTTAGCTGTATACCACGTATTCCTATCTGTTCCAGCTTTTTTAGAAGGAGAGGGATGGACACAGTGTCAAAGGCCTTGGCGAGGTCTAGAAATATTGATATGCACTTCATTCCACGATCTAAGTTTTGAGCGATAGTATTTGTTGAGTTAGACACCGCATCAGAAGTGGATTTAGATTTGCGAAAACCGTACTGATTTGGTGAAAGTATATTATTTGATTCCAAATATTTTACCAATCTGTCATTCATTATACGCTCTAAAATTTTGGAAAAAGTGGGTAAGATTGAAATTGGCCTGTAGTTACTTATTACTTTTCTGTCACCATTCTTAAAAACTGGAGTTATTACTGATTTTTTGAATGAATTAGGGAATTCACCATGAGAGAAAGCCAAATTACAAATATGACACAACAAACCCGCAAAAATCTCCTTATTCTGCTTAATTATTATCGCAGATATATTGTCCAGACCTGTAGAGTTAGTATTTTTAAGAGAATTTATTAGTCTTACTATTTCATCTAGATCAGTTCCGAGCAAAACAAAGGATGAGGAAGGTGGAGAGGGAAACTGTTGTGAATGGGGTATTAATCTCGAAGTTGTAAACTCAATATTTTCTGCTAAATTCTTACCCATATTGACAAAGAATTCGTTTATTATGGCAACCGTTTGCTTTGGAGACTGAGAAAGTGTCAATAATTCCTGAGCATCAGAGTTAGCAGACTTTAGATTTGTAATGTTATTTATTGCTTTCCAAGTCTTCTTGATGCTAGTCTGGCTAGCTTCTTCCAACTGTGTTTTATCATGTAAGTGCTTTAATTTTCTTAACAGGTTTGTACAAAAGTTTCTATATCTCCGATAAATAATTTTAAGAAACTCATCGTTAGGGGTCTTCCTTAATTTCATATGCAATTTATCTCTATGGTTTAAGCATCTTAATAAGCCCGGTGTTACCCATGGCTTCCTTGGGGTTTTGCGTTGTTTAGTTTTGTATTGGTTAGTGTTATTTCTTATGATTTTAGATACAGTGTCTAAGAGCATATCAGTTGCGATATTACAATTTGTAATATCAAGTATATGTTGAAAATCAGTGCCAAGAAGATCATTTTTTATACCAGAATAATCAATTTTCCTAATTATATCATCTTTACGTCTTAAATTTGTTGGATTCTGCATTTTTTATGACAGAAATAGCGCATCATGGTCAGTTACACTATTCCTAATTATGAGTGTAGTAGAAGATAGCTTAGACTTACATAAAACATGATCAAGACAACTATTACATCGAGTTGGAAATGAATGCGTAGAGAGCAGGCCATGGCATGAAATAATATTAAGGTAACTAGAGGCATTTACATCTGTACTTTCGACTTTAATATCAATATTTAAGTCACCAATTAAAATAACGCTCTTATATTTATGCAATGTATTAAGTGTAACATCTAATGACTCCAAAAAGCCATTTAAATTTCGAAAAGAAGGTGGCCTATAAATCGATACTATTGCTATGCTATTTATTATCGTTATGAGACAATTAGCATCAGTAAATTTGGGTTCATATGTATTAGACGAAATTGTCTTTTTAATATAAATTACTATACCATCATTTTGATTATAGCAGACTTTAGACGTGATGGTAATGTAATCATCTAATTGTGGTACGTAATGACAGCTCCTTAACCAACATTCGGTTAAAATTATGATATCAGGCTTAAGCGACAATCTCTCCACAAATACTAAGAAATCAATAAAATTATGTTGAATACTTCGAATATTTTGCGATAAAATATTTAGGTTTTGGTTGGTACTAGTTAAATAATTAGAACAATTTTCTGGTTGGCACTGAAATGATAGATGCAGATCGACATTGTCTAAATTGTTTATAATATGATTTATGCTTTCCATTATTTAATAAAGAAAAATAAAAATAAAACTAGCAAGTGATATGACCTTGTAGCTACGAGTAAACTAAAAGTGTTTACTAAATATTCACTGTATATATTATTTACTAAATTGGGATATATATATGTGGGAAGCTTTTTGATAAAATAGTATGCGAGTGTCTTGTAATTATAATAATAATAGTATGTGTGTAATAAGTGTGTGTTGAAAAAATGTATATATCCGAAATATATATTTTGTGTGGAGTGTGAAAGTGTGAATGTGACATGCCAATCAAGTATAAGCTGACAATTATTAGTAATATCAAACATTAAACAAATCAAAACAGTAATAAATGACAGTATTCGTTGCTTAAGCTTACAACTTATTGATAAACAACTAGCGTGAGTGAGTTTCTGACAGCAGCAGCAGTTTTTGTAAATGTAAGTAGAATTTTTATTTTTGTTTGTAGCTAGTATAAAAAGGTTCAATGGTACCATTATGAGCTTACCATAAGTGTATTATTTAGAAAAAATTGTTACAAAATTTCACCGGAAAGAAAACGTACGAATAAAGCAAGCAATACAAAGCTTGTAAAAAGGTCACCCCGTGTTCTGATTGAATCAATGTAGGTGATTATCGTTTTTAGGGTTCCGTACCCAAAGGGTGCCAACGGGACCCTATTACTAAGCCTCCGCTGTCCGTCCGTCCGTCTGTCAGTTGTCTGTCCATAGACAGTTGAAATTAAAAAATAAAGGGGGCTCCCATACATGGAAAAGGAGTCGAAATAAAATTTTATTTTTTCACCCTGGCATGGGGGATGTCATTGTCTAGAACTCATTAATTAGAGTTCAAATATATTTTTTATTATTTTTTAGCTACAAAAATGAAGAAATGGAGGGCCGTCAAAGTTTTTAGTTTTAGACCACTTTTGTTACGGGGTCTATGTATGTATGTATGTATGTATATACTTTATTGCACCACAAAACACAAATGAATTACAGGTTACAAAAAAGAAAACTTAAAATGTAAGTACAAAAAGGCGGTCTTATCGCTAAATAGCGATCTCTTCCAGACAACCTTAACGCTAGAGAGAAAATGAACAAATAGACAGTGGGAGGTGGTGTATATAATATACCTAAATACTAATAGTTAAATAAACTAAACCATATAATATAATAATAATAACATATTAACACACTAATATATACAAAATAAATATAATCACATACATTCGACTATACATATAATATACATACATATATATACATTACTGATCGTAAACTATGTCGTTATTGATGATAGCACAGAGATAGGTAATAATCTTTGACGTCAGTTTTAAATTTATTAAGGGATTCAGCACGATGAATTTGCGAGGGAAGCTCGTTCCATAGACAAATAGCCTTGACCGTGAAGGAGTTACTAAAATACTTCGTCCGATGTGTAGGCGTCACTAGCTTGAGTTTTTCCGCAGGCCGTAAGACTCTATCTGGTCTGTCATGACCACGAAATTTAAAGTTCTCCTTTAAATAACTTGGAGTCATAGGATTGAACAATACACAGTACAGAAGAGAAACAATATGTAAATTCCGGCGAAAGCGAATGGGTAACCACTTGAGCTTTGAACGAAATTCGGAGACATGGTCATATTTGCGCAAGCCAAATATAAACCTAATAGCAAGGTTTTGAATACGCTCAAGTTTATTAAGTTGGTCCTCGGTTAAATCAATATAGCTTGCGTCTGCATAATCGAGAATGGAGAGGAGTAAAGATTGTGCTAACATAATCTTAGTAGGAATGGGGAGAAAAGAACGTAGACGCCTGAGAGAACCCAAGGCAGCAAAGGTCTTTCTACTAAGCTCTTTTAATTGCTGAGACCACGAGAGAGTAGTGTCCAAATGGACACCAAGATTTTTCACAGTGGCACTATAAGGAATAACAACGCCATTTAATATAACTGCTGGAAGATTATCCCAATCAACCCTTGAAATCCAGCCAGCTCCAACAATAATAATAGCCTGGGACTTACAAGGATTGACTTTTAAACCATAACACTTACTCCATTCGCTGACAGCCACCAGGTCATCATTAATGGTAGAAATAGCAGAGGGCAAGTCTTCAAGAGTTGACTGAGTGTACACTTGGAGATCGTCTGCATACATGTGATAGAGAGAAGTGATAATTTGGGAAATTGAATTAATGAAGATAGCAAAGAGTAAAGGAGACAACACACCACCTTGAGGCACCCCAGCACGCAATTCACACCAAGATGAAAACTTATCTTCGATGCGAATACGCTGCCGTCGGCCTCTGAGATAACTCTGAAACCATCCAACCACTGATGGAGATATGTTAATAGAACGTAACAGACTCAGTAAGATGTCAAAATCGACAGAATTAAATGCATTGCTAAAATCCAGCAATACCAGCACAGTGAGCTGTTTATTATCCATGCCCCGTCGAATGTCGTCGGTAACTTTAACCAGCGCTGTAGTCGTACTATGACCCGACCGGAAACCAGACTGAAAGGGATTTAAAAGACAATTTCTGTTAAGGAATAGGTCCAATTGGTGGAACACTAGTTTCTCAAGAACTTTAGACAGAAATGGGAGAATGGAAATAGGGCGAAATTCAGAAAAATTTAAGGCATGAGCCTTTTTTGGGAGAGGAATAATTTGAGCACTTTTCCAAGCTTCAGGAAATTTAGACGTCGAGATAGATACATTTAAGATATGTGTTAGAACAGGAGTAACAACTTCCAGGATAGGTAAGATCATATTACGACTAACGCTGTCATCACCCACGGCATTGGACGAGATTGATAATATGTTCTTTTTAACATCACATTCAGTGAAAGGAGTGAAATTAAACGGTTGGAAATCAGGAGCTGGTATAGATGAAAGAATTCTCAGAGTGCGTTCCTTATCTGAGCTATTAATTGTACTAGTAGAAGTAAAATGAATATTAAGGAGATCAATATCAATATTCTGATGAGGCGAACTAGGGGATGCTTTACCAACTCCAAGAGATTCTAGAAACTTCCAAACTTTGGCAGGGTCGCCGTTTTCGACAGATTTGTGAATGTGGCGTCGTTGTGCATCCCTACACGATGTATTGCAGCGATTCCGAGCTTTGTTATAATTCTGCTGATTTTTAACAGTCTTTTCAGCCTTCAGTTTGCTTTTCGCAAAGCCTTTATTCATGATAAGCTTTTTGAGATAATCTGTTAGCCAAGGCGCTGGTAAATGTTTGAGCTTTATAGGCTTAACCGGAGCATGAACGTCGTAAAGCTGTATGAGAAAGGAGTTAAATAATTCAACTTTCATGTCAACCGTAGCAGCGTTAGTAACAGCAGACCAGTCCAAAAGGCGAGCATCTTCAACAAGACGTTCTTTGTCCATTCCACTAAAACTACGTTGCAGAACGATTCTCGATTTTGCTTTTGGAGGACGGACTTTATATGACAGGAATAAAAGATCATGGTGAGAGAAAACATCAGCCTCGTGCTGGCCATGCTTCATAACGAATTCAGGTGAGGAAACAATAATTAAGTCAAGTAAAGATGGGGCACAATTGGGTATGTTATGAGTAGCAAAGAGAGGTAATATATGTAAATTACACGCATCGGTGACCGACTGTAACTGCTTACAGCGATTGTCACCTTTGAGTAAACAGGTGTTGAAGTCACCCATTATGATTGTATGGCTATATGACGGGGTCAGATTTTCAAGTAAACGTTCAAAGGCTGAGAAATAATCAATATGAAGAGATGGACTATAACAAACGCCAAGAAGAATTTTTGTATGGGACAGCGTAACTTCAATGAATAAATGTTCGGCCCCATTAGAAGGAGGAGGCTGAGTGGACGAACTCACAACAGCAAAGGGAATGTAAGAACGAAGGTAAATCGCCACGCCTCCACCCCCCTTGCCAATACGGTCGTTGCGTATAAGAACGAACCCTGGTAAAGAGTGAGAAGTGGATGCTAAACAGGGCTTTAACCAAGATTCAGAGACAAGAATGGCGTGAATGTTAATATGTGTCTATCTCAAAAACTAAACTACTTAAGAATTTGAAATTTCTGTATATTATGTACTATAGTGTATTTAAACAACAAATACTGGAAACACCGATTTATGATGTGGTTTATAAGTAATTGTGGCCAAAATAAACGAGCATTTTTCCCCATAATTATGCTAATTAAGTACTATCTAAGAACTAAGATATTTACACTAGTTAGACTAGAAAAGTGATTTGGTCATATGTACGGAACCCTAAAAGAGCGAGGCCCGATTTTTAGACTTGGCCAATTTTTAGATTGTTCATGTGGCAATGATTTCTCTGGCAGACGATTCGGTCGCGGCTAATTGCCGCTCTAGGGCATCACAGCTCTTAATATATGCTATTATTTACTTTGTTATAAAAGAAAATTGAATCTGCGACCCGAGCATTGTAACGGGTGTAAATAATAAAGTCATAATGAAGCAAACCGTAAGTGTACTCAAATGCGTAATGACCAACTTTGTAAAAACTTCATGCGTTGTATCTAGTTGTAGAGACAGTAATGATATTATATCTAATGATTGGTTCGGTAAAGCGAATAATTCGAGTGATTCCACGGCTACAAATTATTATAATACGTACCTATTCAGAGATTGTAACGCACTCTACTTCTTCCTGAGATATATCTATCAGATATTCAATCTTATTTCATCGATATGGTTTTATCAATTTTGGCAGAAATATAATATCAATAGTGTTACTAGAATTATAGAAATAAGCTAGCATAAAACAAGCAATAAACATAGGTTATAGAAAAAATAAACTTGGTTATTCTATGCCCTATAGTTAATATTCTAACGAAATAATTTACCACTCAAAGTTAACATCGTTTTCATTCCCTTCATTAGTGAATTCGTAAAGAGAAATTGGGTATTTGACTGTAGTCAAAATATTGATATTCATTATTTATAATCGAAACTGTAACATGTAAGAATAACATTTGTAAAAACAGAAAATAAATCGGTCCAGAACGAAATAAGTTATAGAGCTTTTAAGTTTCCTGTTAGACAGAGAGAGCGCTAGTGAAGTGTGATGTCACAATTCAGCAACTCCATACACGCTCCATAGAAAGTTTCGTTTTAGGAAGAGACAAATACAGTCACAGTAAAACAGCTTATAATTCCGAGACTAGTACAGATATTTGAAAATGAGAAATGGCATTGTGTTATAAGTTATAATATTTAGAAACGTTATTTTAAATAAATAAATATCAGTCAAATATCCAATTCACAACAGTGCTAAGAGCTCTTTGATGTGAAATCTCCGAACACACAAGTGTAAGGTAAATTATCATGATTTTTGAAAGTGAAACACACACAATATCAAGATATTGGTATCCACAGACAAAAATATTCATTTGTCGGGCTTATCTAAAGTTCACAACGACTTCAACAAAGAACTTCACTTTGCCCTCAATTGTAGGTAATTTTTAACCTTTTAATAACTTTTTTAAACGCAAATTTTGGCGTTGGTTTCAGCTTCCCACCTTAAAATGGTAAAGTTAAGACTATAATTATATTGACTGGACTATTTTAACAGAAATATCCTCAAATAGTCATAAATGTAAAGATTAATCTGCGCTCCTAAATGCAGTAAATTGATACTATTTCAAAATGCGTAGGTACACTCTATTCCTAGCATTCCCAAGAAATGAACTGACCGTATATTTAAATTTATTGACAATCAACTGCACTACCATCATTTCGCATAACTTGATATGGGACCGATTGTATACATCAAGGATTTATGTCTTACTCGATTCTGATTTGCATGAGAAACCAATTTTGATCCCTCGATCGATTCATATTTTCTTATATTTGGCTGATGTATGGCAATTTTGAGCTTGACTACTTTCCATGCTTTGGCGATTGTCTAATTTGCTTCGCGCATGAAGTCTTACTCCCCACCATTGATCTGATCCCCCGTTGTGGCTTGATTGAAGAACAAACCAAGAAACAAATAAGTACACTTTTTTTTAAATATATAGACTAGCGCTTGACTGCAATCTCACCTGATGGTAAGTGAAGATGCAGCCTAAGATAGAGCGCGCTTGCCTAGAAGATGCCTTTGAATTTATAATATTAAGTAGGGATAGGAGGGATACCGAAGTAACTGTGTGTCTGTATATTTGTTATCTTTACGAAACACAGAGATAGTTTACACTCTGAAAACAACATTGAAGAATACTTTTATCTCGTAAAATCAAAGAGTTCCCACGGGATTTTTATAAAACGGTAAAGGTAATGAACGTAGAAACTTGGTACGGCGTCTCTCTTTTCAAACGAATGTCTTATGTACATTATCTAACTCATTAAGCAAAGGTTAGTTTGTGTATCTATACTCTAGACTACTGTATGGCCTAAAGAAATTGATCGCAGTTAACTACCTTTTCTATACAAATATTGTAAAATTAAAGTGTCTGTCTGTTATTTTTAGTGTCTAACAGCTATGTAACAGCTGTCTAATGCTATCTAATGTCAACACTTCAAATATGTATTTTATCTTATGGAAGTGACATCATACAATATAGTATTAGCGAGTCCGTTATTTTTTAAATTGTTTGTTTATTTTTCTGTTGTATCTTCTAAACGATTGAACCGATTTTCATGAGGTTTTTTACAGCCAGATAAAGATTGTAATATGTAGAGGCACTATAATAATACGGTCTAACTTCTTGAAGAAAATCGGCACCGAGATAGCTTGCATATCGGAAATTATCTATTTCCGAAATGCAAGCTATGATTGAAAATGTAAATCCACGCAAAAGAAGTCGCGAGCATCGTCTAGCTTTTATGATGTGTCATGAACCTGCGATTAACTATATTACACTCCCAGTACGCAACGGCATTTTGCATATTTAAGAGCATATCTATTGCGTAGGTATGATTTCTTGGATTCAGTGGGGACATTAATTTTACCTGTATATCCACGTTTAATGACTTTGCTGATTATGTTTCCATTAGGCGGTATCCAGTTTCGCATGTGATACTCCAGGTAACACGGTTCAGAAGTAACAGGACTTACAAATGGCGATGCCCGGGATAATGGTGCGAACAGGCGACAACACTTTTACTCCCCATCATCGTGTTTCTTTCACTCATCACAAACAAAGATATTACGTAATTATCGCTCAATAGCGTAATGATAAGTAAGGCGTGTTACACACTACAGCGGGTCGGCATTAATCGGCACACCCGGGCGGTATAATCGAATATGAGCAGATATAATCCAGGAAAAAGGCTGGGCGGTTAAAATCAACTGCTATCTTATGCCGATCGGGTTTTGCCGATCGGTCAACATTTCTTTAGTAGTGCTAAAAACTAGAGACAACAACCCGAGCGAAAGCGGAATTGCGCCGAGCCAACTCGAATTTAGCGATAAGTATTATATGCCGAACAGAGTAGGTGCCTACCGGGTGGCACCAGCCGAATCCTTACTAATATTATAAATGCGAAAGTGTGTTTGTTTGTTGGTTTGTTGGTTTGTCCTTCAATCACGCCGCAACAGGGCTACGAATCGACGTGATTTTTTGGCTGGGTATAGTTGAGGACCTGGAGAGTGACATTGGCTACTTTTTATCCCGGAAAATCAAAGAGTTCCCGAAGGATTTTAAAAATTAAATCCACACGGATGAAGTCGCGGGCATCAGCTAGTATAAAATATTTTAGTAATTACTTAGGGTCGGCTTTGTTGTTCAACAAATACTGCCGAATCGAATTTGCCGACCCGAATAAGTGTGTAGCACAAGCCTTACGTCGGTGACGCGTGTGATCCAGGAAAAACTCTGACCGAGGCAAATCGACCGAGAAGTTTTCAACTTTCGATGAAAGAACTTCGTTGATTGCAATTTATTTCCTCTACTTTTCGCACAGCGGTATTCCAATTTCTACGAAACATCATCAACCCGAGCAGTGTACGACTCAAATTTCGTATTATCATCATCAACTTAAATGTACCCACTGTCACACATAGGCCTCTTTTAGGTAGATGGTCTAAAATACAGACCTGCTAACTATTATTACAGGAATGCTAGTTTTCAAGAGAGTAATTCGGCGCTTCTTTCGGAAGGCGTTTAAGACCAAACTTTTAATATTTGGATACACCTTTTCCTGAATTTTGTCAAGAGTTATAAAGGTTAAGGTTTCTACTCAATCACAGGAAGCTATCCAACTTTTTCTAAAACAAATTCTTGTTTTATTAAAAACTAGCTGATGCCCGCGACTTTAGTGGATTTAGTTTTTCAAAATCTCTCGGGAACTCTTTGATTTTCCGGGATTAAAAGTATGCCCATGTCACTCTCCAGATCCTCAACTATACCCATGCAAATATCACGTCGATCCGTTGCTCTGTTGCGGTGTGATTGAAGGACAAACCAACAAACAAACGCACTTTCGCATTTATAATATTATATAGTAGGTATATATAGTAAGGATACAAAAAACTCGTTTCTTTACAATCGTTTCTTGCTAAAAGCCGTAGTAAGCTTTAAAGTATTCAGGATTAAAATAGAAGCAGATGAAAATTGATTGTGCGCCTCGTAATCGACTAGAAGCGACTGTGGGCGTTGAAGTGTCTACTTGTGGAACGTTACGGCAAAGCTCCTAGCCATTAATTTATTATTTGAGATTGATTATTATATAGGCAAATCCTTCAATAATACATGCATTTCTTTCATCGTGGACACTGCGGGAATCGGGAACTTTTAGAACTAGAATTTCTAAATCACTAAACAAATCTCTTTTATTCGGTAGTTTTAACCCTTTCTCAGAGCTTCAGCAGGTGCGGTTTTCGAGTGGATTATACCCAAAAATCTCTGAACCTTCAGTATATTTGTTAATAACCATGTAAATAGCTTCTTCGCAAGAATAAGGAAGAGGATTGCCTCCAACTCAATTCCACATACTCTCCACTCTACTCTTAGTAGATATTATCAGTTATTACTATACCAATATTATTCTGAAGTTCATAGCTGACATAGTACAGGATAGTGCATTTAAAGTGCATTGGATGTCAGCTTACGTTAGGTATGAACTAACATAGCTAGGCCCGCTTGCAGAGACGCCTTGTTAGGTTTAACCCAGGAATAAATTTGTAATTTTGACGGAAGCTTTATACGAAATCTGTCAAAGAAGCAGCGAACACTGGGTTAAAAGGATAACTCAGCATTTCTGCAAGCGGACTTTAAGTACTAATAATCTTGACCCTATGTTGTCTTATATAAAACTTTTTTTGCCCGCGTCTCCGCTCTCATTAAGTACGATTTACTTTACTCCCTTAGAGGTTAAATTTTCAAACATCCTTTCTGAGAGGATGCCTTCGTCATAAAAACTATCTGTATGCCTAATTTCAGTCCGATCCCTTCAATGGTTTGAGCTGCGCGTTAATAGTTATGTCAGTCAGTCATCTTTTATTTTTATAATATACTAGCTGATGCCCGCGACTTCGTCCGCATGGATTTAGTTTTTAAAAATCCCGCGGGAACTCTTTCATTATCCGAGATAAAAAGTAGCTCTCCCGGTCTGAGGAACCACTACTACATCCATTACTATACCCATGCAAAAAATCGCATCAATCCGCTGTTCTGTTGCGACGTGATTGAAGGACAAACCAACAAACAAACACACTTTCGCATTTATAATATCAGTAATGCTTTATTATAACACTTTTCATAATTGTCAAATTTTTTACCATACTTAACCAAAGACGAAATTACGTTTAGCTGTCATTTGCGTTTTGTTATTCCATGTCAGATGCGTTTTTCTTATATCACGTTTTATAGTGACATGACGGAAACGCGGTCGAACGGGATAAAAAGTATCCTATGTCCGTCTCCTGGTTCTAAGCTACCTCTCCACCAATTTTCAGCCAAATCGGTTCATCCGTTCTTGAGTTATAAATAGTGTAACTAACACCACTTTCTTTTATATATATAGATTTATACTTATTAAAAATCACGACACATAATATTGTAGGCACAAACCAAAGCAAAATATTTCCCGTAACAAATTCTGAAAGGGAGCTATTGTGATGATGAAAGTTATAACAGCAAATAAAAGCAGAGCGGCTAAAAGGATCTCGATACGATATTCATCGTGTAAGGCCACTTTCAAGGTCGATTATGTCGGTCAAATGCAAGTGAGAGCAGGAAAGAGTTGTTAGCCAGTCAGTGCATACAAAACAGAAACTACGTGAAACGTTAGCTAAAACGTTAACAATTATTCGACATACGCGTATTTGTAAATATCTTTTCATTCATGCACCTCGTGTACCTACTGTTTAAAAATCCGTCAAAGCTCTTTCGCTTTACTTATAATTTAATATAAAAAATCTTTTTAAACAACCGACTTCAAACTCCCGCTTTACTACATTACACACACACTATACAAAGTATTTAATTTATTATTGATATTTTAAAAACCGCTCGATCGATTTCGATAAAATTTATATATGGGACCACTTGGGGAGTATACCCTTTCAAACAAAAAAAAGAATTTTCCTAATCGGTTCAGGCGTCATCAAGTAATCGGTGGACATACATAAAAAAAAAGATTCCGACGAATTGAAAACCTCCTCCTTTTTTGAAGTCTGTTAAAAATACTAAGAGACGCCATTAGGACTTAGGACCAAATTCTTTAAATACAGATTATAAAAAAATTAATGCGTTAAAACACCTACATAATGGCAGTGGCCGCATTACCTAAGCGATGTGCAAAATTTATTTATTTTTTAAATTGTTGGTTATATTCAGCTATAGCTTATGCCCACGACTTCTTTTTGAAGTCAGCCTTAGCTAGCAAAGTGTGGGTTGGCAGCCTTCATATTTCATACATCCTTTGAGAACATTATGGAGAACTCGCATTCATGCAGACTTCCTCACAAATTCAAATTCAAAATCATTTATTTCATGTAGGCCAACTTGTGGCTCTTATGACAAGTCAGGAATCTTCCACTGGATCGGAAAGCTGATCCTGCTGAGAAGAGCCGGCAAGAAACTCAGCAGTTGCTCTTTTCAAAACAAAAATGTTACAAAATGTTACAAAATTATCGATCTTGCGGACAGCTGAAGCAAAGCCGATTAGAATAGAACAGAAATATTTTCCATTTAAATAAACTTTTACAAGTGCTTTAGCGTCTATGAATATAAATGAATCTACCACTGGTTCGTAATGGTACTTACAATTCTATACATGTTAAGATGGGCAGACAGAAAGTAGCCCCATTCCCGCCGGTGGCACCCGTTCACGAGCATGACGCATTATCCAGCCGTTGCTTCGCTCAATAGTTTTTTTCTTCGCCGTTAAAGCAAATGAAGTTAACTAGCTCATCATTAGCAAGTTGGCAATCAATCAACGACTCATGGTAAAACATACGTAAATAGTCACATACGAGTACATACATTAGGTTATACCTACATACGTAGATTGCTTAAATCATAACCCGTCAGTCAAGATGGTACATACAAAATTTAGATGCTCATGTCCTACTATAATGTGGTGTACAAAATCTTTTTAATTAATGATGATAATCAAAAATGAGAACTACAGAAAGAAGCATCTTTAATTAGACTTTCGGGAAATGCAATAAAGTCGATTTCGCAAAAAGTGTAGCTATTTAATTTTTCAACTACAGCGACGAAATATTATATTAGGAATTTTAATATTAGGTAAAAGTTTAAATACAGTAATATGTTAATATTTCGACTTGCACAGCGTACTGTGATTAAAATTTCCAAAAATTTCCTTCCTTTGGCTTTTGCTGTAATCGGGTAAACAAGTAATCAAAATGACTACTTCTCACCTTACTTATACCAAAGTCTAAAGGAACAAAATTTATGACCATCTTTAAGACTTATAATAACTTAATTGGTTCCCGGGTGGTCGTTCCATTAGTGTTTCATCAGAGTACCTATAGTCGGTAAAAACCACAATCTCATCGCGCGCTAAAAAGATAGGCAAGTTTATGTTATGATTTTGCGACTTTCATGTTTCTGCAAGTGTACCTGTTAGTTATATTTTAAAGTGGCTTTTTCAGTAGCTGTGATTAAAATAAAATTTTTCGTATAATTATGAAAAATCAAAGTATTTTCAGAAAGCGGCCGCTTGCCCACTGCGCCAAACAGAGCTACTTGTGAACCTCTAAAATGTTGAACGGTTACTGAACGACGGTGTTAGGTTTATTTTCGTTACGGAATTTCTTGATTCGGTCCCCGCGCTCAAACTGTTCGTCCTAGTTCAAAGCCCGCGATAAAAGCTATGCAATAGCTTAAAAACATTTTAAACGCAAGGGAAGGGCGCAAAACTGGAAAAGCCGTGCCGCCAAGCGTTTTAAAGTACCGGTACGATGCCGTGTAGAAGATTCTATGTCGAGGACCGCGACGGCAGATGAGGATTGACGTAAGGATGCGGTTTACTGGATAAAACCACGAGTCGCGACATACCGCGCCGCTCCTCTGCGTTGCAGTTCCGCTCAGTGTGGTCTTACCTTAAAAGTTTAAACCAGCTAACAAGAATGTGAAAAGTAAAAGTAGCTCAGTTTCAAATCCTTATCCTCAAATACTATAGTAACAAAATGATGCAAATAATGGCCCCATAGAATTAAATCCAAGACACGGCATTTGCTACGAATTATAGTCTGAAGATGAACAAGCAAATGGCACATAAAATTACATGTACAATCATTTACCTTATACAAACGAAGCTTTTCATAAATTCCATTTCTATTGCTCACTATAACAGCGTTCGATTCATTTTTAGCTGAATACAAGCATCGATGTAACTATTATTTGTGAAACATTTACTTAATCGATTCTTGGATGCAAGTATAATGCAAATAAGCTTGATAATGATACTTTGCAATAGCTTTATATTTTAATCCGGATTCTAACTTTATACTTACTTTCTTTATCGAATTATATCAGATCAAATTTTCTTAGAACAGCAAGAATACAACCGCATTAAGACGTAATCTATCCAATTTTTCAAAGGCTTTATCCAAATTCGAATTAATTCTTTAAACAATTTTTAAAACCTATAAGTGGGTTTAAAGGTGATCAATTCAGAACTGCAAAAGAACCTCATCCAAACTGCAATTTTGAAGTCAACAGTCAAAGAACAGACGCAAATATTACAAATATCCTTTGGTGCACATTATTTTCCAGTTTCTTGTATTGTACCTAGCAATTCTCAGGTACAAATAAATATAAACAAGTAAAGATCTCTCTTCGTTTGCTGTACGTTTTTGTCGACTTCCTGTGAATTACTGTTTTCATACGAACAAAGTTGCAAAATGATAGTATTGTTTATTTAATTCTGAGCATTAGTGCGTTGATATTGAAGTTGACTTTAGTAAAACGCCATCATTTCATCAAATGGACGCGATAATCACGAATTATTGAAATTATGGTGATGATTACCACTCGAATCCCAACATTCGTGGTGTCCTAACGGTACCGCTTGTTATGTTGGACGCCTGGGTGGGTTCGATATTCCTGTACACGTAAAACAAAAGCTAACCGAACGGCGTTTGGCGTTATTAAAAACATCAACGAGCCCGAAGTTCCACTTTACCAATTATGTATTCAGTGACTTTACTAAAAAATGAGTACTTACCAGATTTTGCCCGTGACGTCGTGATGTTAGCTTTTCAAAAATCCCGCAGATTTCCCGAGGTAAAATTCTTTGTTTTCCCGAGATAAAAAGTATCTCATGTCAATCTCTAGTCTTTAAGTTTCTCTCGCTCCGTTGTGTTGCTTCGCTGCTGCGCTAAAGAAGCGTGCGCTATTAAGTAGGTATATATACTTAGTTATAATTATTTGTGATTAAGTTGATACAGTCCATCTACACTCTTAGGTAAGTTTATCTAAGCTGAAATCCAAAATGGGACTTCATCTTTGTCATGTTGAAATTAAACCATTGAAAGAGTACTCCAAACTCCAAATATAACTAAAATTATCAATTTGGATGAATTCGTCTAACAAAATAGATTACTCGAAAGCAGTAAGATGCAATATCTTACTGTGTCACCTAAAAAAGTTGACAAGATTAGGTTTAAGTGTAAATGAACAAAATTGTATAGCCTTCCTAATAAAATAGCGTCTGCAAAGTATAAATACAGTAAATGCGATTTCGTGACTATCGAGTCAATAAAATGTACCTATTGTGTCATTCAGAACTCCTTTATTCTGTTTTAATTATTTTCTTAGAAATATTAAACTTAGCTTGAGTAGACTGGCATTGATCTTTGTTTAACATTATGATTAATGAAATAAAAAGGCTTTTTAAAAAAAGAGCACCATTTTAAGGGAATTTAATGCCGCCTGTTTTACGTTGTGATTGATATTTTGATATTTTTAGTTACCTTTTAAGATTAGGTCAACTATAGTGGCCTATAATATGTTGACCGATAACAAGTCAAGACTCTACCAACGGTTCGGAAATCAGATTCTCCTGAAGCAAATTTGAAGTCAGTAAGAAACTCAGCAATTATTGAAAACGCAAAGTTATATCTATACTATTAACGTATTTTCTTTTTACTTGAACCTTTAAACAGCTAGAATCTGGGTGAATTTACAAAAAAGTATTTTTGCTTCTAAAAAATAATTGAAAGAAAACTTTAATGCATCAACAAAATAACAAATAAGCACAATCTTCTTTGCCGCTCGGATATATTATTATGTTCTGAAAAGGCATTTTTTTCATGCTCCCATAATAATAATAATCATCGTCGCAAGGAATTAACGGGAACCGCGTAGTTTTTCTGCCATTTGTCACGTTATTTGTGATTCGCTACGGTCGATACCGCGAGAGGCGCGGCCGCATTAGCGCCACGCAATTGATTATGACTATCTCAAATTATAAAGCGTCCAGTTCACGTAGGCCCAAAGCATTCGGCGATAATCCAATAAAGCCAATCATGATTGTTTCCTTAAAAATAAAGGCTAGCGTACTGTACGCTTAAACTAGCGGCACGCTATGATGGCCGGTTTGACGTTTGTCCGCTCATGAAGTTCCGTATTAATTGATAACGACTTTGAAGGAAATAATTGTATTACTTTATTGACGATAGTGATGTGCAGAGATTCATAAATTTTATCGAATGTAGTTTTAGGTTTAGGACTCAAAATTTATTTATTAAATTGATTTCTAAAATGTATACAAGTGTAGAAAAATCAGTTTGCACCATTTAAGGGGTGAATGTACTTGTGAATATGAACAATTTTCACTATGTGGACAAACCTCTGAAATCGCAAAAAAATATCAGCTGTTTCATACAAAAGGTAAAATTTTTATTTTTATATGATATATACCACAACTCGGCATTTGGTTTTCTAAATTGAAAATTTTTAAAAATGGAATCTAATACGATCGTCACATAGGATCGCTGGCTAGCACAACTACTACCTCCGGCAAACTCGCGTCAATGCTCAATGCAAAACAAAGCAGTTTCGAATTGACGTTGCTTCGAAAAGTATAAACTGTCAGTGCAATGCGATTGTGATATAGTTTTGACCTGGCTTTGGATTTCAAATATTGATACTGCATTACTGTTGACCCTTGCTCGTTAATTTGGACTCTGTTCAAGCCCTTTGTTGTGGATTTCGTCGATATGACCGAACGTACGCAGAGAACTGTTCTAAATAGTCAGACACGTGAGTTCGTAATACGCCTTCGTAACTATTTCGATCGTGAAGCTCAAAATGGAGGGCCAATTTTACCTATAACGTCAGTGGTTGAACGCGTAGCTGATGCGCTTAATATTGGACAACGAACTGTTAGACGGATAACTAAAAAAAAATATGGCGAGACTGGCACAGAAGAAAATAAACTTCACACACCAAAAAAGAGAAAACGAGCAAAACCAGTCGTAGGCATCGATAGCTTTGATGCCGATGCTATCCGAAGACATGTTTACGGCTACTATTTACAGAAGGAGTATCCAACAAGAAAAAAGTTGGTGCATTCACTGAAGGAAGCTGGATTATTCTTCGGTGGGGAAAGTTCTTTAACGAAGATTTTGAAGACCATTGGATTTCGATACAAAAAATGTAACAAACGCAAAATATTGATGGAAAGATTTGATATAGCGATGGCAAGGTATACTTTTTTACGGCAAGTGAAAGAAATCAAAAATTGGCAAAATGTTGTGTTCTTGGATGAAACATGGCTTAATGCTAACCATACTGTAGGCCGTTCTTGGAACGATGACACAGCAGCATCTACTTCCAAAGTTCCTGTAGGAAAAGGATCGCGACTTATAATTTGTCACGCCGGAACCATCAACGGGTTTGTCGAAGGTTCTCTCATGGCTTTTGCGTCAAAAACCACTGGAGACTATCATGAAGACATGAATGGAGAAAAGTTTACTGAATGGTTTACCTCAATGTTGTGTAGCCTCCCTGAACCATCTATTATAATTATGGACAACGCCCCATACCACTCGATGCAAATTGACAAGCCACCTGCCCAATCCCAAAAGAAAGCTGATATCGTCGCATGGCTTCGTAAAAATGGCGTAGATGCAAACATGAATATGTTAAAAGCGGAATTAGTACGTCTTTTAAAAGAAAACAAACCAACCAAGATCCGATACGTCATTGACGAAATAGCATTAGAACATGGGCACAGAGTTATACGGTTACCGCCTTACCATTGTGAGTATAATGCGATTGAGTTGGTGTGGGCTCAAATTAAGGGATATGCTGCAAGACACAATACAGAACCCCCATTTACCACAAAAAAAATGCTAAAATTATTAGAAGAAGCTTGTGAACATGTGACTAAAGGAGACTGGGAAAAGGTTGTGAATAGAACTGTTAAATTAATAAGGGAAGATTATGAAAGAGATGTGAAAATAGATAATATTATAGAAAACGAACATATAATTATTAATGTAGGTGATGATAGCAGTGACGACAGTGAAAATAGTAGTATGGACGAATCTGATTAATTATGGCCTTTTGTGGCACCTTTTTTGGTATCTTTTGTATTCATATGTTTCTTGTGTGCATATAAAGTATGTATATTCATTTTCATTCAAATATTCAGTTCGTTCAAATAAATTAAATAAACATATACATTTTTGTTTTATTAAACCTATTTAATCAGGTACAAAAACAAAACTTAATTGTTTTTTGTTCGAGAATAAATTGACATTCCACATCACTATTGTAATGTGTCAAACCGGCCATCATAGCGTGCCGCTAGTTTAGTACAAGATTTGATAGTTGACTATGAATAGTAAACTATGACATCCATGTAAATGACCATCAAAGTAAAATAAACCATAACAGTATTGAGTTAGAGCTCAATTTTGTGTATGTGTTCGTTTACGTAATGAAAAAGCTCCAAATTAAAATCGTCTGTATTTAATTTGTGACTTTAAATCATTACTGTTATGGTTCATTTTACTTTGATGCTAAGGTCATAGTTTACTATTACGATCAAAAAATTTAAGACTCTGACTAACCACACTGGAATACTTAAGCCACATCTTGATGTATATACGAGTATAACATAATACAACCTCTTGGAGCATATTATTCAAGGGAAAATAGTTGGCCGAAAACTACCTCAGAGGTTGCCCAGCCTCCGATAGGAGACGGCACTAAAATAAAACAAAAATGTAATAGACGCTGATTTCACCTGATGGCAAGTGAAGATGCAGCTTGAGATGGAGCGCGCTTGTTTAGAAGATACCTGTTCACTTTCGAATGAGACTACAAAAAGTCAGCTGAAAAAGTCTACTGTGGCTGAAAGCAATATGCACCTCTGTCGTTAAGAATTCATTAATTGTGTAATAACGACTTTTGTAGAGTGCATTCGCCAAGCCGATATAAAATGTATAGCACTTGTATACAATCTTCTCGCAATATATAACAAATTACGAAGCCCTGACAGAACTTGTTTTAAAACAAGAATTTCATAAGCTTAACAAGACTTGAGTTATTATAATAGTGGTCCAAGATCCCAGTGCCGCCAGACCTAAGTTATTTTCTCAGCAATTATTTGTGTACGATAGAGTACTGTTCGAATGTCCTTTCAGTATATGCGTTGTGGGAGATGCTTGCGTCACCAGTTTAGAGAATCTCCTCACTACTCCGTCTGTAGCGCCGTGTTCTCTATCAAGGTTATAGGGCTTGTTAAAAGAGGTTACTCCGTGACTTTAAATATTTAATCAATTGCACATTAATAATAAAATACAAAATTACTAAACCATACAGTGGAACAGTGTGACGTGTGCGGCCGGTAAGGAGCAACTGACTCGAAGCCAGTTCAAAACGTTTAAATAAAACTCGGTCGCCAAAATACCCTGTCAGCGCTGCTGCTACATGCGTACTAGCTAGATTGTGCCGACGGCCAATTTCCAGATACCAGGTGCTAAAGGTAGGTAAAAACTAGAATAACTTATCTTAAATTCTCAGGGCTGATTTTCATATATGTTTTAAAGAATATTGTAAAAATTAATAAATTAATACTGCCAGACGCTTACCGCCGGCGGTTACTTTAGCCAGACGCTTTGAAGCTCCCAAAAATATATATAATTTAAGTTAACTTATATTCTCAGTTCTGATTTTTATACATGATACTCAGGGAACTATTGCGATATTATCTGTAAGCTGCCAGACCTATTGGAAGGGTCAAACATCCCCCCCAGACACACATTATGCGTCCCCATATGTATGAGCGCTAGAACATGATTCACTTGTTTAAGTGTGTGAGAGATAATATCATCATACTATAATATTATAAATGCGAAATGTGTTTGTTGGTTTGTCCTTCAATCACTCTGCAACAGAGCTACGGATCGACGTGATTTTTTGCCTGGGTATAGCTTAGGATCTAGAGAGAGAGAACTATTGCAATATCTTCTGCAAGCTATACCCAGGCAAAAAATCACGTCGATCCGTAGCTCTGTTGCAGAGTGATTGAAGGACAAACCAACAAACATACTTTCGCATTTATAATATTATTGTATGATGATATTATCTCTCACACACTTAAACAAGTGAATCATGTTCTAGCGCTCATACATATGGGGACGCATAATGTGTGTCTGGGGGGATGTTTGACCCTTCCAATAGGTCTGGCAGCTTACAGATAATATCGCAATAGTTCCCTGAGTATCATGTATAAAAATCAGAACTGAGAATATAAGTTAACTTAAATTATATATATTTTTGGGAGCTTCAAAGCGTCTGGCTAAAGTAACCGCCGGCGGTAAGCGTCTGGCAGTATTAATTTATTAATTTTTACAATATTCTTTAAAACATATATGAAAATCAGCCCTGAGAATTTAAGATAAGTTATTCTAGTTTTTACCTACCTTTAGCACCTGGTATCTGGAAATTGGCCGTCGGCACAATCTAGTTAGTACGCATATACTGAAAGGACATTCGAACAGTACTCTATCGTACACAAATAATTGCTGAGAAAATAACTTAGGTCTGGCGGCACTGGGATCTTGCTCTATAGGAAAAGCTCTGACAAATGACACTTATAAAAACAACGAGTAAGCCTGGCAATACACGTCAGGTTTTTTCATCCGATTGTCCGATCCGATAGTCTGATCCGGCTACCGGAAGGCATTGGAGCCATTACTTTGTATGAACGGTCAATACACGTCCGATCCGGTAGTCGGATCGGACGTCCGAGTCGGAAGCGGGCGCGAGGTGTTTCCGATTTTACGGTCGGTCCGATTGTCTGAAGGCGCGGTCTACATACTTCTAGTGTGAGACGAAATAGACGTCCGGCTATTCCTTCCGATTTGCCAGTCTTGTGGATCGAATCTTCTTCTTTATCAACCTATAGACGTCCACTGCTGGACAAAGGTCTCCTGCATAGACTTCCACAGGCTTCGGTCTTGCGCCGCTTGAATCCAGCGGCTCCCTGCGACTCGTTTGATGTCGTCGGTCCACTTGGTGGGGGGGTCTGCCAACACTGCGTTTTTCGGTGCGGGGTCGCCACTCTAACACCTTGGGACCCCAACGACCATCAGCTCTTCGAACTATGTGCCCCGCCCATTTCCACTTCAGTTTCGCGACACGCTGAGCTATGTCGGTGACTTTGGTTCTCGTACGAATCTCCTCATTTCTGATTTTCTCCTCATTTGATCTCGCAGGGATATACCGAGCATAGCTCTCTCCATCGCATCGTGGATCGAGTAATGGCCGAAATTTATGATATTGAACGGCTAAATGTAGCCGTAGAAAAACATTCTATCTATACTTATAATAAAACTGTAACTGGAAGATTTCTGTACATTTAATATATTTTGAAAATTTTAATTGGGGGATGCTTGACTATCGATACTGAGCCCAAAACAGATTTTTATTTAATTTTTGTCTGTCTGTCTGTCTGTCTGTCTGTCTGTCCGCGCTTCACGCGTAAACTACTGAACGGATTTAAATGAAATTTAGTACAGCGGTAGCTGATACTCCGGGTCAACATATAGGATAGTTTTTATCCCGATAAAACATAAGGTTACTCTAGGATAGGGGATGAAACTTTTTGTTGATTTTACTCCATAACTCAGTCAAATCTGAACGGATTTTAATAATTCTTTCTTTATTTGAAAGTGTGTACGACAAGAAATACAATGATCAATTTTGGTGAAGATCTGCTAGATATTATCGGAGATAGAGGACAAAACTTCTCTCGGATAGTTCCAGGTCACTCGCATACGATATATACGATATATACGTATATAGATCTTATTACATTCATACCATAGCCATATCTTGACCTGAGCTATTCATTACATACTAATTTTAGGCTATATCACTGACCTCCAGGCCCTAGCTCCTCAATCCTGATGGTGCAGTGTACTGCCCACCTAAATCATGGATATTTACGAACTGTCGATTGTGAATTGATATTGTAGGTGCCAAATATTTAAAATATAATAGTGTAGTGGAGCCGTAAAAGAGGACTCAATTCTGATGCTGCTGGGTACTGCTCACCAATGATAGGTAACAATTAGTATGAACTACTTAGGGTAGTGGCATAACGCAGCCGTAAAAAATTTCGCGTCTCCATTTTCCGTTTACTAAAATTTCCCACAGTAGCTTTGTATTCTTAGATGGCATCAATCTATTCAGCTAATTTAATTATCGCTCGGTTCGGTTTAGGAATCATCCACCTCCCTTCTCCTCCCCATGCTACAACTACTAATGGTACCAACTTCTCAATCCCGATGCTGCTGATGATAATACCCACCTAAATAGTAGGTGTTTACAAAATGTCGATAATGAATTCATATTGTAGGTACCAACCAAGTGAAGACTACAAAGTGGCATAGTTATGGCAATCGTAAAAAATGTCTCACTCGCTTCGTTTGCGAGAATGTCGATTGTAGATTTCTTTTTAACCGACTTCGAAAAAGGAGCAGATTCTCAATTCGTCGGAATCTATTTTTTCAATTTTTTTATGTATGTTCACCGATTACTTGAAGGCGCCTGAACTGATTTGGAAAATTCTTACTTTTTTGTTTGAAAGGGTACTTCCCAGGTGGTTTTAAAAATTAAGAAAAAAAATATATACTTTGTTTTGTAAAAAAATTATATTAAATTATGTACTCATTTGTATATGGACTACACAGAGGCGTAGTGCGATCAAAAAACCTTCGCGCTCGCTTCGCTCGCGATAATATCAGTTTTCAGTTGCTACTGCGGGTGCCAAGTATGAACTACAAAGAAGCGTAGTGCAATCGAAAATTTTCGCGCTCGCTTCGCTCGCTAAAATGTGTCTTCTTGATTGGTAGTGTAAGAACCAAGTATAACGAACCAATAAAGCAACGAAAACTGCAATATCTGGGACATATAATGCGTGGCGATAAGTACAAGTTGCTCCAACTAATAATACAGGGGAAGATACAAGGTAGGAGACCCCCTGGAAGAAGACGGACCTCTTGGCTCAAGAATCTCCGGACATGGTTCGGACTGAGTACTCGATCCTTATTCCGCGCAGTTGTGTGTAAGGTCCGAATAGCCAATATGATAGCCAACCTCCGGTAGGAGATGGCACCTCAAGAAGAAGAAGAAGAAGAACCAAGTATGAAGGAAATAGTTATGTAGTGCAGCCCTAAAGAATTTTGCGAAATGTCTGTTTTGGATTGCCAAGTATGGACTACATAGTGATGCAATGAAATTGTAAAAATTTTCGCGCTAGCTTCATTGGCGAAAATTTCTTAATTGTTGTTGTGAGTGTAATGTAACCAAGTATGCTCGCTTCGCTCGCGAAAATATCAGTTTTCAGTTGCTACTGTAGGTGCCAAGTATGAACTACAAATATGCGTAGTGCAATCGAAAGTTTTTGCGCTCGCTTCGCTCGCGTAAATGTCGATTGTAGATTGCTTTTGTCTATACCAATTAGTATGGACTACACAGAAGCGTAGTGTGATCAAAATATTTTCGCGCTCGCTTCACTCGCGAAAATTTTGGTTTTCGCTAATGTAGGTGCCAAGTTTAAACTAAAAAGGAGCGTAGTGCAATCTAAAATTTTTGCGCTCGCTTTGCTCGCGAAATTGTATCTTTTCTTGATTGGTATTGTAAGAACAAAGTATGAAGGACACAGTTAAGTAGTGCAGCCCTAAAAAAATTGCGAATATGTCCGTTTTGGATTGCCAAGTATGGACTACGTAGTGATGCAATGTAATTGTAAAAAATTTCGCGCTCGCTTCGCTCGCGAAAATGTCTTTTCTTCATTGTTGTTGTAAGTGTAAACCAAGTATGGAGTACATAGTAAAGTAGTGCAGTCCTAAAAAATTTCACGCTCGCTTCGCTCGCGAAAATGTTTCTTCTTCATTATCGTTGTGAGTGTAAACCAAGTATGGAGTACATAGTTAAGTAGTGCGTTCCTAAAAAATTTCGCGCTCGCTTCGCTCGCGAAAATATCACTTTTCAGTTGCTATTGTAGGTGCCAAATATGAACTACTAATAAGCGTAGGGCAATCGAAAATTTTTGCGCTCGCTTCGCTCGCGAAAATGTCGTTTGTAGATTGCTTTTGTCTAGATACCAATTAGTATGGACTACACAGAGGCGTAGTGCGATCAAAATATTTTTGCGCTCGCTTCGCTCGCGAAAATTTCGGTTTTCGCTTGCTAATGTAGGTGCCAAGTAGGAACTAAAAAGGAGCGTAGTGCAATCTAAAATTTTTGCGCTCGCTTTGCTCGCGAAATTGTGTCTTTTCTTGATTGGTATTGTAACCAAGTATGAAGGACACAGTTAAGTAGTGCATTCCTAAAAATTTGCGAAAATGTCCGTTTTCGATTGCCAGTTATGGACTACATAGTGATGCAACGTAATTGTAAAAAAAAACGCGCTCGCTTCGCTCGCGGAAATGTCTTTTCTTCATTGTTGTTGTGAGTGTAAACCAAGTATGGAGTACATAGTTAAGTAGTGCATTCCTAAAAAATTTCGCGCTCGCTTCGCTCGCGATAGCGTCGGTTTTGTGTTGCTTATGTAGGTGCCAAGTATGGACTACATAGTGGCGTAGTGCAATCGTAAAAAATGTCGCACTCGCTTTACTAGCGATAATGTCGATTATAGATTGCTTTTGTCTATACCAATTAGTATGGATTACACAGAAGCGTACTTAATGCGATCAAAAAATCTTTGCGCTCGCTTCGCTCGCGAAAATATCAGTTTTCAGTTGCTACTGTAGGTGCTAAGTATGAACTACAAATAAGCGTAGAGCAATCGATAATTTTTGCGCTCGCTTCGCTCGCGAAATGTGTCTTTCTTAATTGATACTTTTTAGAACCAAGTATGAATGACACAGTTATGTAGTGCAGCCCTAAAAATTTTGCGAAATGTCCGTTTTGGACTACATAGTGATGCAATGAAATCTTAAAAATTTTCGCGCTCGCTTCGTTGGCGAAAATGTCTTTTCTTAATTGTTGTTGTGAGTGTAAACCAAGTATGGAGTACATAGTAAAGTAGTTCTGAAAATTTCGCGCTTGCTTCGCTCGCGATAACGTCGCTTTTGTGTTGCTTATGTAGGTGCCAAGTATGGACTATATGGTGGCGTAGTGCAATCCTTAAAATGTCGCACTGGCTTTACTAGCGATAATGTCGATTATCTATAGATTGCTTTTGTAGATACCAATTAGTATGGGCTACACAGAGGCGTAGTGCGATCAAAAAATTTTCGCACTCGCTTCGCTCACGAAAATTTCGGTTTTCAGTTGCTACTGTAGATGCCAAGTATAAACTAAAAAGAAGCGTAGTGCAATCGAAAATTCTCGCCTGCATCACTGGACTGTAGTCCAGTGATGCAGGCGAGAATGAAGACCAGTTGCCAATCAATCATTGAAGACCAGTTACCAACTCCTCAATCCTGATGCTGCTGGTCCTGCCTAAATTGTGGGTATTTACAAAATTTCCATTTTGAATTGATATTGTAGGTTTGCAGGTACCAAGTAGGTACAGAATATTATATAGTGGCGTAGTACAATCGTAAAAACCTCACGATTAACATAAAACAATTCTTTTTTATTACTTTTTCCACGCGGACGAAGTCGCGGGCATCAGCTAGTAAAAAATAAAAACTTTTCGGGGTGTCTTAGTAATTTTGGACGTTTTAATTAGAAATGACTCTCGGTAAGTCTTGTCAAATTAATTGGGTGAATCCAATAAATAGCGTCGCTCCGTCCGTTTTGCTGCGTACGCAAGCACTCGGGATGATAGCTCGGGAACGACTGAGCTCAAAAAAAGCCTGACGCAAGAATCGGACGTGTATCGAGTAAATACGATCCGGTAGTCTGATCAGACAATCGGAAACAAAACCTGACGTGTATTGCCAGGCTTATTGATTGATCTAGTTCTAGAGTTTTTGCAAAGGATTGAATTTTATTACGATCAAATCTTAACGATTTTAACCGTCGCGTCGTTTAATCTATCTATGTATATAAATAAAAATGAATGTTGGTAAGCGTATAACTCAAGAATGGATGGACCAATTCGGTTAATTTTTTTTTTGTATGTTCCTTAAGGTCCACGGAAGGTTTTAATAAAAAAAAAACACAAAAAAAAAAGTTAATTTTTACTTTTAACTTTTGACAGAACGAAGTCTGTCCGGGCAGCTAGTTATATGATAAAAGTTTAACACACTCGACCGAAACTGAGCTGTCAAATGTTGTATATAAATAATAACTTTCTGAGAGCCGCTGGATACAGGCTGATCAAGACCGAGTCCTGTGAATGTCCATACAAGAGACCTTTGTCATACACTGGACATTTATCGGTTAATAATGAAAATTAAATATAATATAATGGCAAAGAAATAAGAAACCATAAACAGTTTTAATTATAAATTCTGTACCAATTTTCCATTGCTCTAGTTTCTTATTCTACACTATAACCTCAAGCTTGTGGTCAGTACGTTACTGTTCGCGATACTTTTCCTATGGGAATGGGATTGCAATTCGAGAAGCCTCGTTGTTTATTGCCTTGAACCTCTGCTCTCCGCTTAAGATTTATTCTAACCTTTCCACCCGTGGGAGCTACACGCGGTTCGGTCGATAAGTGAAGGGATTCTTTTGAATTCTTTTGTGTTCTCAGATGGCACTGAATGTCGATGTATGTAACTAGTTGAGACGGCGAATGTACTGTTTAAGCAAAGTTGATCTAAGTTCGTAACTTGATCGAAAATTTTGAAATCTGCTATGATGATTCGTTCTCAGATAGCATTGAACGTCGATGTAGTTAGTTGAGACAGCACATGTCAGTCTGCACTGGTTAAGCAAAGTTGATCTAAGTAGATAACTTGATCGCCATTGTTGGATTCTATGATGATTCGTTCTCAGATAGCATTGAATGTCGATATAGCAAGTTGAGACGGCGAATGACTGTACTGTTTAAGCAAAGTTGATCTAAGTTGTTAACTTGATCTAAATTGTAGGATTCTGTTGTGATGTTTTTTCTGAGATGGTGTGCAATGTCGATGTAGCTGTCAGCTCATGTCAGTCTGCACTGATTAAGCAAAGTTGATCTAAGTTGCTAACTTGATCTAAACTATATTGTGATGTAATTCTGTTGTTGTTTGATCATTCTACTACCCTGAGCTTCTGAATTCGAGAATGATGGTAACATTATCTCTTAGCTCTTAGATAAGCCCTTGGGTTATGTTGTCATGAAAAAAAGGGTGAAAGATACAATCCACTGACGACAACGTACGCTGGCGATTGTGATTGTCAACAATCACTGCATCATCATCATCATCATTAGCAACCCATCATCGGCTCACTACTGAGCGCAAGGTCTCCTCTCTGAGAAGGGTTATAGGCCATAATCCACCACGCTGGCCCAATGCGAATTGGTGGACTTCACACACCTTCGAGAACATTATGAAGAACTCTCAGATGTGCAGGTTTCCTCACGATGTTTTCCTTCACCGTTGAAGCAAGTGATAGTTAATTGCTTAAACGCACTTGACTCCGAAAAGTCAGAGGTGCGTACCCGGGATCGAACCTGCGACCCCCCGAATAGAAGAGCACAGTCCTAACCACTAGGCTATCACTTCATAACCGCATCACTATATTATTATCTTAAATCCAGTGGGTAAGTATATTCTACTAATACTAATAGGTATTATAAATTCGAAAGTTTGTGAGGATCGAGTATGGATGGATTGATGGATGTTTGTTACTCTTCAATGCGACAACTAATGAACCGATTCGGCTGAAATTTGGAACGGAGATAGCTTATACCCAGGATTAACACATAGGCAACTTTTTATTCCGGAAAATTACAGAGTTCCCGCGGGAATTAAAAAACCTTAATCCACGCGGACGAAGTCGCAGGCATCATTAGTCTTAAAATAAAAGCTTTCTCAATTTTGAAACATTTATTTGTTTTCTGTCAATAATTTAACTTATGTAATAGCTATACATGAAACAAATAAGGAAGACGTACCGTTACATTCGGTATGATTGTACAAACATCAACATTTCTCATATTTACATACATGTACACATAATTATGACTCGTGTCATTGTTTCAACTCTATTACACAATCTGTAGGTCCATTGTAGTATACAAGGTGACCTGTTACTCAATGCTTACATTGAAAGAGGCTATTCTAGGGGTCATTTGGAACCAATCGAGCCCAGCCAACTAGGGTCGCAGACAACTCGTTCCTAAGCAAGGCTCAGAAATCGTATTACTGAGATTACATTATTAACTTTTTAAAAGTAATCGTCCGTTTACCAACTCAGAAAATAAGGTTAAGTGCAAAGTCATTTATTCTCATAAAAGACTTCAGTCACTTACATGAGAACTTAATTTAAAATAATGAAATTATTAACAAGCTTCGCCATTAGGTAAATTAACTTATAAATAATTCATTCAATGCATTAGTTTTAAGTGATTTTTTATTACTCATAATGTAAGCAGCTAATTCAGTCTTAAATGCATTAAATGAGTGTACATTCTTTATGTGTGCAGGTATTCTGTTGTATCATAATAGTTCCCTGCATTGAGTAGGTTTTTCGAATCAGTTCTTTTTGTGAAGACAAGATTTTAAATAAATCTCAAATCATAGTACATTTAAGATTTATTTAAAATTTTCTTTAAACTAGGCTTGGCAAACGATTGGCTCAAATGATTTCTAAAATAACCCGTATACCTGTATAATGCATTGAGTAACTTGTTATTCTGTACATAAGTAGATATTTTTTTATAATTAAGGAGACTTAGGTCCAACGAACATGAGTGGAATATAAGCGCAGCGTCTTTTAATAATAAAAACATAAACTCAGCTTTACAAGTATGTAAGTACTTTGTAAATGCAGTTAAAATTGGTATAATGAAATCAAAACACGGGGAGACTTACGTATATAAAGTCGCTGTTGCTATGCAAATAAATAAGTTGAGTTTGTTATCATACGGCCCGCTTCTTTATTCAAGCTCCCTGTAATCTCTCGCTTTAGATAGTCAAAAATTGTATGAACTTTTATACCAATATCGACGTTGGTAGGACTTAACATTACAGACAGATTGTATGTACAAAGCGGGTCTAAAACAGACGCTGCATCTCGGCTCCGTCCACTCCTTCGGTGGGTGTTGCACATTAGTAGAGCGATTTGATTTCATACTTTATAAGGTTCATTCAGTTTAGTCGCACAGAGCCGCTATGCTTCATGCTTATTGTCTAATTGCGGTTTATTTTGTGCGGATAATTCGAATGAGCCCCTATGAGTGTGAATAAGCGTGTTGTTTTTTTTTCAATCAGTTGAAACTGAACACCCCCAAGAGCCTTAAGAGCATTCAATACTAAAAATGCATGGGATATCCACAGCAATAACCGAACACGGCGCAAGAAATTCTGATGATGTCTGCTAAACTTGATCTCTAATCTCGTTAAAATCTAAAGCGTAGGTACGACGACTTATTGGCATTTTCAGTAATAAACAATACGATCTTGCAAGCTCGCGACGCATTAGGTCGTTTGAAATGTGGCTTTATTTTCAACTAGCTGATGCCCGCGACTTCGTCCGCGTGGATTTAGTTTTTAAAACCCCTTTGGGAACTCTTTGATTTTCCGGCATAAAAAGTAGCCTATGTCACTCTCCAGGTCTTCAACTATACCTATCTAAAAAATCTCGTCGCTCCGAAGCTCTGTTGCGCCGTGATTAAAGGACAAACCAACAAACAAACACACTTTCGCATTTATAATATTAGTATGAAATAACTTATCCTAAAATACTTGAAGATCTACCAATATATGGCTTCCGATCAATTGATTATCGTACAACAAATTATACAATCATAAATAAAAACAAAACAATGACAAAACTGCCCCCTTTACTGGAATGGAAGACACGCTGACAAAAAGCTTCGTTTAAAAAAATACTTTGAAATATAAAAAACGCAACAACTACGCAAGTATATGGCAAGTAAATATTTAAAATATAAAAAAGAAATAATTTAAACTAACGTTTGGAATGATACTTATATCTACTTATATTATTTACAAATATAACAGAAACAAAACTTTAAGCTCTTGTTTTTTAAGACAGCGGTGCAATTATACATTTCATTAACGATTCGATATTTCGAACGATACATCGATTCTCGTCATCGTAACTTTAGTCATAATCTCTCTGGAAAACTACAGCCACATTTTATCTCAATATTTCAGTGATGTCATTCGACGCTATATGACTGCACGACTATCCTAGGAAACTAAGTGCCTTAGCAAGCGCAACGTTACAAAATATATACAAGTATATAACACCAACGCTTTTATTCGTATATTTACTTAGTAAAATGCAGCTAGGATTGGTATAAAAGTAAAAAAGTCTTGAATAAAGGCTAAAACGCGTACAAATTAAAAGCGTTGATTAGATTAAACATAACACCATCACATAGTACATTGAAATCCTACTTAAAATACTATCCACAATCTAGCTCACGATTCGGAAGCTTGAAACACACACAATACGCGACGGTAACTAGCCCAACGCGGTAGAAATTGTAATACAAAGAAGATGAAGATGTATGAAGACGTTTAGTTGTATTTGCAACGGAAAGTATAGAGAACATACCTGGCATAACTACATTGAAAACATGTCAATAATTACACTCACATACACATAGTCCGAGCAGCCTTAGACCGTTTGTAAATGAATCCGTTTATAGATGAAATGATTCAAAATCCGAGCAAATTGGTGCATTCATTGCGATATCTCGAATTATACGTGTAGGACTGTTAAAACGACATGAATAAGGTGGAATCGGCCGCAAGACTCTTCTTCTTTTAGTAGGTAGGTCATTCCGTCAACTCTCGTTTACTTGATGTGACGTTCATTATACAGTTGCTTGTATGACAAATAGTACGCGTACGCGCGCGTTCAGTACAACGTGAGACGTCTAACCGTACACTACACGTACGTTGCCCTTTGTGTTTGTTCAAGCCTTTTAAGGGTTAATTATGTAGATACTTTTGGAGTCCTAATATAATTATTAATTTTTGTACTAAACAGGTAATGTCTAATGAGCAAATCATAAAAGCTGCCTAATCTTCGAAAGCCGCCTGTACACTCGGGGTACAATTGAAGCGATCACAAAATGGGGTAAATTCATTGAGTTCTCAGTCTTTGTCGCCTACAAATCTGTATGTTTCGGGCGGGGGCTCTGGCATGCAGTAGCCGTGGTAGGTGCGGATGTCCTCGGCCACGTAGGTGACCCCTGTGAGTACTCCTGGCTCCGTGTGGTGCTTGGGGCAGGTGTGGTCCCTCGGGCACTGGCAAATGGTGCTAGCGTTCACTTCGTCTATATGCTCGTGGCGGCGCCTGGCGCTGAATAGCTTGCACGGTTCTTTCCGGGAACACCTCAGTCTCTGTAAACAACAGAAAAAAAACTTAATCTGAATGCACGACATCGCAAAATTCCTCTTAGGTAATAACTTCTAATGAAGACTTAAGTACTTTTGGTTGATTTAAATAAATCGTCCAAATAAGTGTCTGACCTAGGGGTTCTTTGGCTTTTCCATAAATACATATATATTTACCTCATGCGAATTGAAAACCGTCAAAAGGTAAAACAAAAGTGTGATAGTATCAAAAATTTCAAGCTACTGTACCTATTTCAATTTTTTGTTTAGAAAATTTCAAGTTTCCGAGATTTTAACTTCAGCGCCACCAAGCAGCACTTTACCGAACTACATAACAAAATGAAACTTACGCTTTGCGGCGAGCATCCGAACAAGTATTGGTTCCCCTGTTCGCCGCTAGGTGTCGTATACGGTAACTTTCTCAGCAGATATGTGACCGATTGCTTGGGACAGTGGCAGTTGACGATCTGCTGAGTTGCGTTGCTATCAGGGAAGGAAAAGATGATCCACGCCGCGTCCTTGAAATACCGGCATTTGGGTAACCTCTTCACAGGCTCACAGGTTTTGTATAGCGTCGTTTTGTCCGCAAGTGTATGGTTGTCGTCGTCTGAAAGGTCACTGAAATGAAAAGAAATGTTCATAATTTAAAAAGAAATCCTCGAACAATATAAATAGATAGAATAGAATAGATTAATTGGGAAATGTCCTCCATCGTGAATTTTTGAAATACCAAATCAAATGTTACTATTTTTGGTCAAGAGATAAACAAGCTATGGCCAATCCAGGGCTGTAGAGATAATTTACGATTTATTTGATACCGAGGATCTTCAATAAATACCTAATTAAATTAGTGTTAAAATATTTCTATTGAACTGTGAACGCAATAATAACATCCCTATATTTAAATACTGAGACGGGTATCTAATAAATTAATATTACAGTAATAAATTCATTTTTATTATTTTACTTATTGACTGATCTTTATTGGCGTAGAAGGAAATTGCTACCTACTTAAGCATTTGTTAATATGTAATATTATTGATCTCCTAACATGGCAGCTACTGCGGTAGCTTCAAACAATCTAATTGATTGCTAATAAAATAATTGAGTAAAGCTATCCGCTTTATTGAATAATAGATAAATTCACACATTTTACAGTAATTTCCCGCCAACGTCTTTCTATGGCAAAATCAGTGCGTAGGCAACAGCGCTGTTCTTATGGACGTTACGTTTACGAAGTAGTTTTATTTCGTAAGTTTCATTATCTTTCTGAGAAGATTACATGAATATTACTAAATTACAATTATTGTTAAACAATATGGATAACATTTTGCACGATTAATCAAAAACTATTATGTATAAAAATAAATAACCCTTTTTTAATTAAAATAAAAATAATTTTCGATTCTTTTATATTAAAATGATATTGGGCCACTATTTTATACAAGTATTCGAAATTCCATGTCAATAGCTTTAATAATTACTAAAATAATCGACTGTGACAGACGGACGGACGGAGAAAGTCTCACCATTTTTACATGTTTGATACATCATGCAGCTTTTCCCATACACCACCAGCAGTATCTACCTACCTACATAGCTATAGAGTGACGAGGAAAACGAAGACTCAATAGCGATATAGTGTAGGCACTGGGCAGGTATTGAAAATGTGACCCATAAGTACGTAATACCGCACCGGTAAATGCAAATGAAACAAGTAAACAAAGTGTTTTAATATCACACCGTTACCTGCCCACGTGGCAATAAGGCCTTGCTAGTTGCTACCTATGGATCGCACTCCTACATGTTATTGTTCAATACATCCATACACTTTATGGGTAGTAACCTTCGGGAAAATGCCACAAAGCCTTAATGTTGAGTAATATGCATAAAAGTACAAAATATGTAATGTCCTTATGACATATATGTGTTGTGCAGTGCTGATTTATTTCGAAAATCCAAAAAGAAATCGATATTTTCTTTTTGTTTTTGTTTCTTTTCTTAATTGCACACTAAGTACATTATTATACTTCAACATACAAATACATACAAGAAATAATTATTTAGGTATAGCAAAGTAGCTTTTGCCCGCGACTTCGTCCGCAGGTTTTTAAAAATCCGTGATAAAAAGTACTCATCGCATCATGTTATTATGTTAGATGATGAGATTCCCTCGTAACAGAGTAAAAGCGACTGCAAGGTCAATTTCATTGTCAACTAGGTACATAGGTCCGAAATTCCAGGATTTTACTTACACCATTCGATAATTAATACAAAGTACAAATATCCAAAAAAGTCATAATTAGTACGTACAAAGATTAATTGTTTCGAGAATTTCGATATTTCATGTCATCAAACCACTAAATATGTCAAAAATCTTTAATCCAAAACAGTACATTATGCTTACCTAGAGCAAGGCCTATGGCCCAAACATCGGCACTTCCTTTCTATCCAGGGCTGCGTGGAGTCGTAAAGGTCCACTTTACTGCACACCTGCCTCGCCCTGCAATCTGGCAAGTCCTCCTCAGATACCTGGAAATACAAATTGATTACATTTTACAAAATTTCATAACATTTTTATAACAAAGAATTTTGAATAATGTGCACACTTTTTTTTTTATTCGATGACAAGATAGTCCTTGACTGCGATCTCACCTGATGTTAAGTGACGTTGCAGTCTAAGATGGTAGCGGACTAACTTGGAAGGGGTATGGCAGTGAAAATTCAACCCATACCCCTAATCGGTTTCTACACGTCATCGTGCCGGAACGCTAAATCGCTTGGAGGCACGTCTTTGACGGTAGGGTGGTAACTAGCCACGGACAACGAAAGCCTCCCACCAGACATACACATTTATTAAGCCGAGGTTTTTATATAATTATTGAATTTCTAAATGAAAAAGGTGCATGGAAGCAATCGGCTTCGCGTTCAGTTGTCCACAAGATAGTAAACATACATATAATACATTAGTTATTCAGCTACAAATACATTCAGATTGTAGTATTTTGCGTTTTGACAAGAGCTGCTGAGTTTCTTATCGACCTGTGAGGAAGCCAGTCTTTCAGTCAGTCTGTCAGATAAATATTCTCATTTCTCCACCCAATAACCGGAAAGCTTTTATTATTAGTGGGTACGACAACGTACATGGATGTGTGACGAGTCGTCAAACCCTTCAGATTTCATTTCGCACTTTTAAACGTTGGGCTGTTGAGGCTTTGATAGATAGCCTTCAAATAGTTTTTTGTTCAAAACAGGAATAATTCATGCAATCAGTTAATTAGCTAATTTTTTCACTGCCCCAGTAAGTAGGCACACTATGACACACCACTTTTTAACCGACTTCCAAAAAGGAGGAGGTTCTCAATTCGGCCGGTATCTTTTTTTTTTTTTTTTTTTCTATGTATGTCCACCGATTTCTCCGGGATTACTGGACCGATTCGCGTGATTTTTTTTTAATCGACAGAGTATGTTTGCGAAATGGTCCCATAAAAATTTTAACCTTCAACTCCTCAAGCCTGATGCTGCAGGCTAAAACTATGGCGATTTAGGATATTTCGATTACGAATTGATATTGTAGGTAACAAGTATGGACTACATCATGGAGCTCCAGGTCCTAGCTCCTCAATCATAGGATACTACACTTAAAAGCTTAAAATAAAAATTCTTTTCAAAAAACCGACTTCTAACGCCACTACAAAGTATAAAAATAATTTTAGTTTGTCCACGTTTGTTGAAGTCGGGCGGGCCTAAAATACAAACTATGAAACCGACTCGCGATGCTCGCTCGACTTCTACAAACGAGTCTATCATATTCTGTAGCGTCGCGCATCGGTTTCATAGTTTGTATATAGGCCCGCCCGACTTCAACTAACGTGGACAAACTAAAATTATTTTTATACTTTGTAGTGGCGTTAGAAGTCGGTTTTTTGAAAAGAATTTTTTTGCTTTAAAAGCCACAAGCTGGCCTACATGAAATTGATAATTTCGACGTATGCTCTCCCAAAACTTTAAAATATCTAAATGTATATAAATAGAAAAGATGACATACTGACTGACTGATCTATCAACACACAGCTCAAACCGCTGGACGGATCGGGTTGAAATTTACCATACAGATAGCTATTATGACGTAGGCATTCGCTAAGTAAGGATTTTTGATAATTCAACCCCTAAGGGTTACCCCCTTAGGGGTTGAATTATCAAAAATCCTATTAACCCTAATAAATCCTAATAATAAGGGTTTGAAAAATCGAACTTAACGTGAGCGAAGCCGCGGGCAAAAGCTCGTCTAAAAAAAACCTATTAAAGAAATGTAAGTAAGGTAGGTTACGTAATGAACATTCTTGCCCATAAAAGGTACAATCACCAACCGTTGCCCTTGACCGTTAATTTTACTAATTAATTTTTAAAAACAAGCGGCCTTGGTGCAACTCTGAAATTCTTATATTTTGTCACACATTATTTTTCTTTTACTACTTAACAAATTAACCACCCGTTTCGTGTTGTTACTTGTTACTAAAGTCAAAGCACCTCGGTATCGATAACAATGTGTCAGTATGACATAACATCCTTGTATTTGACACGTTGTTGCTGTCGCGTGGCCAAACAATGCAGCGGTTTTTTTGTACGTGGAATGGTGGAACTTCCCAATATCGGCTTGCATATAAAATTGATTTGTGCATTAACAATTCTGCTCGCATTGATCAGCCCCTGTTTAATGAAACATAGATGCAATCAAAGCGATCATCGCAATCCTTCTTTTTGTCGGACAATAGGGTATTTGACTATATTAAAAATATCGTTTCATATGGTGTCATCCTAAAAGATTATTATCTAAAAACATTATTCCATACGACAAAACTGAAAAATAAAGCTTTATTTAATTAGAAAACATTAATTAAAATTGCTATATTTCTGGCCATGTTCACGAGATCGAAAACGTTCTTGAATCTCGAATGACGTCACAGTTCACGCCACCTTTGGCTTTGGAATTGTCATTGAACTGTGTGTGAACTGTGACGTCATGTAAACAAATGGAACGTTTCCGCGGCAATTTGTTTTTTTGAATTTATTTCTCAATTTTTATGAAAAAATACTGAAAATTATGCCGAAATATACGTTTTGTTAACTTCAGCATAGCATTATTAACAATTTAATATGATTTTCTAAAAGTAGTCAAATACCCTGTTTGACACAATCACAAACAATAACAATTAAGACGATCGCAGTGCTATCAATCATAATTAATGTTTCGTAATACAGGTGCAGGTGTTTTGCATTTGAAAGATTGTTGAATTCGTGCAATAAAATTTAGCGCGGCGAGAATTACAACCGAGCGTTTCTTATGAAAGAATCATCTTGTGTACACGCCGTGGGAAATTCGAAATGTGTTTGTCGAAAGCGATTCGCACCTGCCGCCCTTTGTGATGGAAGAAAACAGAAGTGGATTACGGGAGATCATTATAACCGACGACGTCCGAAAGATGTTAATCATTATGGTTGTCGGTGCTTACAATGTATGTAGGAACATGTGCTTTGAATCCATTCACTTTTTTGTGGCAAAGGACCATCGCGTTGGTCGGCTTACCTACTTCCGACCGGAAGACATACCTACGATTCGGAAACCTGTTGTTTGTGGGAACATTTTTTCTTCGCAAACCTACCTTAGGCCTAGTTCTACCGGACATTCTACGCGAAATATTAATAACAAGTCTTTTTTTAAGTATAGATTATAGAAATTCATTAACATATATCTGATTATAATCGTACCTACTTTCCTACTGTTATTTACATAATTATTCATATCCAACACATTATAAAACACATAATTGTCATAAAATCTTAATATTTATTGAAGAAGCGAAGTATAGCTATATAGTATTTTTTTGTAAACATGAATATGGAAAATATTCTGCTAGATGCATACAAACTAAAAGTATATAATTTTGCAAATATATTACATATAATATGTACTTAATGTTTAGTTAGTCTTATTATAATGATGGTCGATATTATTATGGTGATGGTGATATTATTAATTATGTTAAATAGGAATCAAGCAACTGGGTATCTTTAATTAACATAAACTTTAGACCAAGTCTTACATATTAGCTATATTAAAATTAATTTCCATAAATATTAGATACTGACAGCCCTATAAGAATTAGAGGCGTGAAAACATTCCTTTTTTTTCGTTGTTCCGGATATACTTCCCGTTTCTTGTGTATTGCGATGTATTTCGCGGAAATGGCCTCGAAGGAATCTTTCAAAAGCCGGATATAGCCCTTTTGTGTGCTGCACAAAAAATAATCTCGCATGGACTGTAGGTACACAATGTATGGGTTGTTGACTTACTTTGAAGCAGTTTTTTCAAATGTGTTCCTTTGGTTCTGAATTGTCGAACTAAGGAAATTAGTTTTTTTTTTAAGTTTTTTAACCGAATTTTCAATAACTAAGCCAACCCTGAACTTTTATGTCACTGTTGCATTTTCGACGCGTGATATTGAATACATTACGCTGGCAATAAAATCGATAAAATCTGCTATCCCTGCCGAATATTAAACAATCTAATGATATTAAATATGTTGCTTTTCGTTAACTATGTATTTTAAAAATCCTGTTCTTTTATTCAATAGCTTGAAAGAGGATTCCTTGGTTTACCTACCAAAGAAAATTAACTGTTATACTTATGAATGTCTAATCATCTCTATTGCAAATTGGATAAGAGTAGTAAATCTAATTTTTGGTTTGGTTATTTATTTAATCATGTGTAAGTATATAAGCCTTAAATGTTGATTTTTGAAAAACTTAATGTAAAAACCGATATGAGCTACATAATATTTAAATCAATATATTTACGGTGCTTAATGACACTATACCTTTTCCTTCTAAAATCACGTGAGCCAACAGTTTTGCTTTGACACAACCAATCTTCACGCAACTGCTTACTGGCTCATTTAGATTCAACGGATATTATGATTGTTCGAAAGTCCAAAACTTGACCACGACGCCTGGGAGCGACGGTTGAAGAGGACATGTCATTTTCTTCTTATTCTAAAACTGAAAACAGTCCTCTTGGAATTTCGCCCTTACCCTCGTAATTATAGATAATAAAATGCACCAGCCTTTCGCCACTTTAACTACAGATTTTTGCCTCAGGACTAATCTTGGGATCAAATCTGTGTCTTAAAAGTTATCTTTTCGAAAACGCTTTGTTGGAAAATGAACTTTCTCTTGGGGGAAGATGTTATAATTTGGAACATGATGTTGGTGAAGATAGTCGTGTTCTTCTCGCGAAGGCAGTAAGCGGGTCGCGGGGAGGGCATCCGGTGTGAACAGGTGGCTTGCCGCGCCCACTCTAATGAAATAATCTCTGCCCGAACGACCTTCCACAACCTTCCAAGTACGCCTAGCCCTTTAGAAGTGGGCACACGCCTCTGCTTTTTTTTTTTTGCTTTTTACGTAGGCTCAAATTGTATAACAATCGATCTTACGTGGTATTACCTACTCACTGGTTAAATGGAAGGTGATTTATATCGCGGTTCGAAATAAATTACATAGGAGCGTGGTTAAAACTATGCCATAATATACTGCTTCTTTCTTATTCGGTTCACGGTTCGTCCCTGAGAATGAAAAGAGTTTAGGCCATAGTTCGCCACGCTGACCAAATGCGGCTATCACCGCTGTTATAATAGGTTTAACTTCTTCAGAGGAATCAGAGGCAGCGTTCGTTTGTAAGGTCCCTAAAATACCTTCAAAAGTTTGGCACTCGGTTGAATTTGTGAGAAGTTTGCAAGTAGTATTCCTTAGTTCCTTGTGGACGCCTACGATTACAATATCAAAACGCGTGAAGAATACCGTAGAAAATTTATATGTGTACGTATCGTATATTAGGTATATGTCTTTACCACTTCCTCTATAAAAACACCCATTACGATATTCCAGGTGCGTCCTTGCCACATGGCGACTGGCGTCCTTCGTTTCCTTGAACTTAATTTGCATCAATCGTATACTGGGAACTTATAAAAGTAGTTCTGGACGACTCGTGGTTCAAACGGCGCGTAGCCCGTACATTCAGTAATAATGCCTCATTCTCACATCGAGGTTTTCTGTACCGTGATTTTAGATGATTTTTTTTTTATTTTTTTATTCTAGCCTCAATAGCTTTGTAGGAGAGAGAAGAATGTTAGTCAAGTTCAGCTTGATTCAAGAGTCAAAGTACTTAATCAATATGTACTTTGCACACTCTGGATATTATATAATTTATATAAAAAAAACGACTTTTAAATCACATAATTGTTAACAAAATTAGAACGATAAACGCATGAAACAATTGCGGGTAGATAAAAATAATTTAAAGGAATTTTTAACTACCGTTAAAAACAGAAAAAAAATTTGTAAACTAGTGATATTAGTCAAATAAGTCATTCAGGCCAGACTAATGAACAGCAATTGATTTTTTTTTATATATAGAAGAAAAAGATAATCACAATAAGACCACAGCACTATAATCACTGTGTCAAAAAAGTCACAAAACTGTGTTAGTGTAAGGTACCTACTAGTTTCTTGATATTTAAACCTGTTACTATTATAAACAACTACTCCATCCATCAAAGCTCACATAAGATTATGTTTCCCAATAAATTACAGTATTCCAATTAGTCCCTCTTAATTACACTACGCGGCTTTGGGATGGCTTTGGGCGTTGGACGGAAGCCTCAATCTAAAGTAGGTTTGAGCAAACTTAGATCTTATCTTCTAATTTTAAAGCTTTAAAATCCTTTGTGCCCAAGCTGTTTTGACCGGGAACACAGGTAGCTAAAAACAAATTACTAATCCGAGTAATAACATATCGCCAGCGGCCAAAAATTATTTATTACCAATGTAATTAGATACATACAGGCTTTTGACGTTCGATATCCGTCCCGCTCGACGGAGCCTTTTTTTCTCTCAAAATTAGTTTACTAGCTCTGATTTAAACACCTGGAGGGCATAGTTGTGTAATTGGCCCTGAATGAATCTCATCACAGGAAGTCTTTCAATTTGCTGCCGACAAACCGTTGCACGGTTTGGCAGCAAATATTTTTTGTAAATTTTTATAAGTTAACGTTAACTATCCCTTAGTTAACTTTAATAGATAACGACCACCTGCAAAAAGTCGAGAAATGCAAAACATGCTCTATTTTAAAAATTAGGTTTGTTAAAACCTAGTAGTAAAACTTAAGTACCTAATTGAGGATGCAAAGGAAATGGTCCTCCACTCAAGACAAATTAGTGCGAAATTCAGGAGTACATAGCTGTATTTTTATTATAATGACATGATTAGTTTTAAAACGTTGTTTCTTGTTGTTTATTTGATTATACACTCCGCTGGTCTTTTTTTTCTTCAGTGGATTCTAGCTGGCTACCTAACATTAATTATTATTATAGTATGTATGTACTTTATCAAATACCAATTTATTGCTTCGTCCTATTGTCGAATAAATATAACAAAAATCACGAGGAAATTCATTTTTCGGATTTTATACAGACTCGCAGAATTTAATTTTTTTTGGTCACTAAACTACGAGTTGATTTGATTTCTTAAGCTTAGGAATCAAACATTCTTAAGCCGAGCCATTGTTTCATACTTGTAGATAATTAAATCAGATATTATGTAAGAAGGTAAGTGTGTATGTATACCTAAAGTTTTCTTGTCCCTATATGAATTCAGGACCTGAAGAGCCACAGCTGAACCAACTAAACACTCGATCAACGAGGCTGTCAAAAGTATAGTTTGTTACTGTCACACATCACAATACAAATGTACGCGTCAAGTCCGCCCATGCGATCGTAGGCCGTAGCCGTATAAGGCATTCAGTAGTTCTCTTAAAAGACATCAACGCGGCCGGAAGCAACTCCAAATGCATTGCGCACGCGCACTCTAAAGCTCAGTTCACATTATCGCATCTTACATAACCCAGACTAAGAACTTTATAAATACAATGCGCTTATTAATACTAAAAAGGATTATTTTATTTTCCCCTTTTATCGTCGTCGTCGTCGTACATACCTACTCGTATTTTATGAACAAAATCAAAATGACGGACATTACATTCCATTTTCCGTAGGTAGTTGGATTACAGTTTTTAAACCTTTTTCTTGTCTTAGCATTATATAGCAGTGTTCAGACTATTGCTAATATAAAAAATATATACCTAACTAAATAGCATTGTGATATCGCTCAGCAACCATTTGTATGGTCACGTTTACACAGAGCTTTACCTGGCTATAGTACATATTATACATGTATTTTTGAATGCCTTATCACGTTTGATTTAAAAGTACCCAAGTTATAGTAATGTAGTTGGAAAACGGGAGCCGGAAGGGTATTCCAAATTTTGGCGGAGCGTATTATGAACGAGGAGGTAAAGCGCTTAGTGCGTGATCGTAGGATTTCAATTGCAATTTTATATGTATTTTTATTTTTTATTCGGAAAAAACACATAGTCACATACCGAGTGCGAACTCAGCTTTATAGTGACGCCATATATAGCGCCATTGTCAAACATGTGTCTCAGGGCATTTTGAAAATTGTATTATGTAGACACATATTATTACCTACCCAGTTGTAACTTGTAGTTCGTGACTCGTAACCTAAATAAATTCATACATGATGCGCCTTTCCATGTTTTCGAATCCTAGTAGGAAAACATAAGTTTTTTTAAAAAATTACTATGCCTAGCCTATGTCACTCACCAGGTCTTCGACTATAACGAGACAAAAAATCACGTCAAGCCGTTGTTCCGTTACTGTTTCGCATTTATAATATTAGTAAGAGTTCGTCCCCCGACTTCGGCCACGTAGATTTAATTTTATTACCGTAAAACACTGCTTTTCGAGATTAAAGTATCCTATGTCTGTATCCCGGATGCAGCCTGTGCCAAATTTTTTCATAGATCGTTTCAGCGAAGAGTAACAGAAAATCAGCCAGAAACTTTTTCGCATTTATAACGTGAACAACTTTTTGTCCGCGACTTCGTCTTCAACTATACCCATGCTAAAAATCACGTCGTTCCGTTGCTCTGTTCCTGCGTGATTGAAGGACAAACCAACAAACAAACAGACTTTCGCACTAAATATAATTGACCGAGCGAAGCGAGGTCTCTGAGTCTTCTAGAGCGAATTTGCACTTGTCCGTCCGTCCGTCTGTCCGTCCGTCCGTCCGTCTGTCCGTCCGTCCGTCCGTCTGTCCGTCCGTCCGTCCGTCTATCCGTCCGTCCGTCCGTCTGTCAGAGCCATATAACTTTGAATTACTGAACGTAATTACTTCAAATTTAGATTGATATGTAAACTAATGGCCTTCAGCCGAATATTGCATAAAAAATTATAAAAATCTTTATTTCAGGGGGGCTCTCATAGAAGTGAATGCGAAGGAAAATATTTTTTCTTGCCTTTCATTGACTTGCAATGTATCTTTTTAAAGAAAATTTTGAACAGAGTACAAAAATATATGTTTTTTTAATTTTTCCCTTAAAATTCACGAAATGGGGGGTTTTCAAAGTGGAGATTTAATACGCTCGCTTGAAGACGCTCTCTAGCAAAATCAGCTATGTATTTTCAAGCTGACCTTATTTTTTTATTTCACTTGTATCCTGTACTTGAACAACAAATACTAAAATTATATCAATATTATAAAGAAACGAGATTATTTAATTTTTATTTTACTTTTAATTTTTTAAAAAAATTTTTTAATTTTTTTTTTTACTGATGCCCAATCAGTAATTTTCACAATAATACTAATAGATGGCGCAGTCATTAACTATTCCATGGAACTAGGAGTTACGACTACGATCTATCCCAAAAACAGTTTTGCGTCGACCATTATTATTTAGGTACATAATATAATAACATGTTATTCAATTAAAATTATTCTTTAGTTAAATATCAAACTTCAATAAACTATTAATTACTACATTTTGTATATTTTCTATTCGCGTCGATAGATGACGATTTGTTCAGATGCCCGTAACCTGTTTTCACTCGTTAGTACCTACATAATAATTCAATGTTTTCACTAACGTTCCCTAACCTTTACGGGCTACCTATGATAAGTTAGGTGATGATTTCTGTCAAATCACGGTCCTGTACGGGACACCTAAAAGGATATTGGGACGGATGTTAGGACTTAGGATTGTATTTAGGAGCTACCTACGTAAAGAGACTCCTACATAGGGGATAATTTAGGTATGTTTGGTGAAAACGGGCATAATAATAATGTCAGTTTTGCTCGTCATGTATCGATTGAATGAATAATCATGGGACACCGTTACTGCGAGGTCTCAGTTCGGGGCGAACCACTAGTATTAAGTGAGGATATGGATATGTATTAAGAGAGTCAACCCAGGAGCAAAAGCTAGTTGATAAAATAATTCTATCAAAACACGGTTCATACAATCTGTATTGCCCCGATCCACTTTCAAAGAATCAAGCTCTTATTGACAATCCCCCCTGAACACTCGAGCATCTTGGAAGTGGGGGCATCTCAAAGGGACACGTGCGTCTTGAATGCGTCCGGATGCCCCACAATGAAGATACCGAGATGCTCCTTCAACGGGCTTTCATATTGAAATATGGGGAATAGGGATAGATAATAATGGGAGAAGTTATGACGTACTTGTACCTATAGTTGATAAAATATAGCTTGAGACCTGTGACAGATGTCATCCTAATGACGCTTAGGAAGTTCAGTATTTATAGTGGTAAAAATGTATGAAGAATATACGCGAAAAATATCATACTTCATTGGTTAGCTAACAACACTGAATACAGTAAAATAGGTAGCGATTAGGTGAGTGGTGGGGGTTCACAAAGTCGTAATAAAGTAACAATAAAATCGACATTTTGTAGCTAGTCTCAATAATGTCGATATTATAATTATGGATTTTCAACATAGTCCCAGCCCTATTTGTCACTCTGACAACTGTCACAGGACTCAAGCTATATTTTATCGACTGTAACATTCTTATATTGTGAGAAAAATTACTACAATACACATTGTTTAAGTTCGTAAAGTATACACTTCACTTCAAGGAAAAGCTCCGACACTGGTATTTAGCCCCAAACTTAGTTTTCATTAAGTTAGTTAGCTAGTAAGTCTACTGTGTGCCGATTTCACGTGTTGGGTTGGTTTTTAAGCTTCTTGGATTTCCCTAAGCAACGTCGAGTGACGTTTAACCGAGAAATAAATTAGACATTCTGACAGTGTCTGACGTATTCCTCGATTATTACGTTATTAAGATATTACGTTATTCGACATTAACCTATAGGTGTTCCCTAGGTTCGAGAAAACGAAATTTGTAAAAAGCGTGGCCTAACTTAAGAGGGCTTAGGCAACCCATAAAAGTTTAGAGAATGTTGATGAAAACTAAGTTTGTTTATGAATTACCTAAAAACAACCTCGCTATAATATAATACCTTATAATCAAATCTATGAATATGTTATTCTCTTTTTAAAAAAAAAGGTCACTTCTAGGCAACAGTCAATCCGTGTTGTTTTTAAAACGCTTTGGAGAAATAAAGAAATAAGAGGTGCATCGTGTTTAGTTTTTTTCCCGTCGCGTAACGCAGGTGCAGCTTTGACTGTCCGGATACTCTTATTGGACCTTTTTCTACAACTCTAATGCTTCGTCCATAAAGGTCTTACTGCATCTCGGGTTGTGATTAAATTTTATTCATTTTTTTTTCTTTACTATAATATATTTTGGGTATAACTCTAACCCGCCTGCGAATAATTGGATGTAACATCTGCTATAATGATTTTGACGTGATGTTAGTCTTATAAATCGATGAACACCGGCTGCACGCACGAAAAAGTGTCACTTGCCTAAAAGTGTGCCTGAGCCTGAGCGTGCAAGCGAGAGCGCGGAACAAGCGATAGAGAGGTACGATCGGCCCAAACGTTGGCTTGTGATTATGATGCGATGTTTCTTTATGACGTTATCACGTAAAACTATCGTCCGTAAACCGAATTTACATACAACCAATTTTTTTTACTCGTATAAAATTCCCACCCATTACCCAGAATAACTTATCGATTGACACCTCATTCGTCAAAATCGGCTCATTAGGTTAGGCGCTACGGTCGGTGGAACATACGTAAATAGACACATACAAATTAAACCCTATCTACATACATCTATTTTAGATTCGTTTTGCGTTTGGCGCAGACGGTAAAAGATTTGATATAATCAAAAACGTATTTTGAAACTCATTCAAGTTTTATCAGAGAAATAGACCATAGCCCATTATGCTGGCTCAGTGCAAACTGGATGTCTTCATACACCTTTGAGCACATCAGTAAAGGCATGCACGTTTCCTCTCTATATTGTCCTTCACCGATGAAACTTGTGATATTGTTCATGTGTTCAAAATCAAACCCTCGACACTCCGAATAGCAGCCAGCAGTCCTAACCACTAGGCTATCACTACTCAATAACGCAGAAAATGTCTAATCATCATCATCGTGAGCAACCCATTAACGTCTCAATACTGAGCGCAGGTCTCCACTCAGAGAAGAGTTATGGGCCATAGTCCACCACGCTGGCCCATTGCGAATTGGTTTATGCAGACTTCACACACCTTTGAGGACATTATAGAGAACTCTTATGAAGGTTTCCTCACGATGTTTTCCCATTTCCTGTGTTTGATGCATAACTCCGAAAAGTCCCCTGACCCTATGACCCCCGAACAGGAGACCGCGGTCCTAAGCACTTGGCTATCACTGCTTTCGTAACCACTAGGCTATCCGCTATCACTGCCTCTCCATTAGATAATGTCTAATACAGATAACAAAACAAAAGCATTACAGTTCATAACATTTCAAAACTCTAGTATGGTTTAATAATAATCGTTTCATCGTTGGATTCGGACAGCATTCCAAACATTGTAGTCCCGCCTTTACCAGTGACGTGGTTGCCGAGATTCCCTCTCGAGGTCACTTTTTACATTCACTCTGTGACTCGTGTCTCGAGTCACGCTATTTGCCCGACTCAACCGTGGAGAAGTGTTAGTTGAAAGACACACGCACGACAAGTCGCTCGGCAAAACGTCGGTACACTCATTTTTAAACGATTTCAAATCAAAACGTGTGTATATAGGTAGATACGTAATATTACTGGAACTGCAAATTATTCACATAATATGATAATCTATTAGGGCTTCCAAACAGATATACAAAATTTTATAGGTGTATGTATGTAGGTTTGTATGTATGTTTGTCCACGCATTTCTCCGAAACAATCGGATTGTGATCATTCTTTTTTATTTGCTTACATTTACTTCACAGTAAAGGTTTTATCAAAATCGGTTCAAAAGTATTCAAGATATGGAGACTTTTCCCATTTCAGTTATTCATTATTTCGGTTTATTGATGTCGGTTTAATTTTTCCTAAATTATAGCTTGTAACAACTGCGGAAATGTGTAAGGATTCAACTCAGTACAACCTAATGGATATCAAATTCCCATAGCCCCTAGTCGCGGTATCACGCGCTCTCTGTAATATTAATGTATCTGTAATCGAAGTTTTGAAAAGTTAGTTAACTGGTCTCTAATAATGAAAAAGTTCTAAACCCCTGTTCTACGAAACTATTACAATTTCAATCTCATAAAGATAAATGGTTCTGTTTAATCTACACAATCATCGAGTCAAGTCTCAGTCGCAGTAATGCATCAAGTGTGCGCAAGAAGACTAAGTACAAGATAAAAAGTATTAACGATGATTTGACAAGAAAAAGTCGCTTGTGGAGTCTTACGCTTAATTATCTCATTACATACCCATTTTATTGCTTCAATCGGATGTGTCAGTATTTGATGGCTATGAAATCGTGAAGGTGCCTAAAGGTTTAAATCGTAAAAGTGCCTAAAGGTTCGCTTTATTTTTTTGTCAAATGAAAATAAATGATTCTCGAAACGGTTTCGAAAACTCTATTTTCTGCCTCAATTTAAAATGTTTTAGACTTCTCATTAAACTCTTTTATCCTCCAATATTAACGTAAATCACATGACCGAGGCATGTGAAAGCCCATATGGTCCAAGATCCCAGTGCCGCCAGACCTAAGTTATTTTCTCAGCAATTATTTGTGTACGATAGAGTACTGTTCGAATGTCCTTTCAGTATATGCGTACCAGCTAGATTGTGCCGACGGCCAATTTCCAGATACCAGGTGCTAAAGGTAGGTAAAAACTAGAATAACTTATCTTAAATTCTCAGGGCTGATTTTCATATATGTTTTAAAGAATATTGTAAAAATTAATAAATTAATACTGCCAGACGCTTACCGCCGGCGGTTACTTTAGCCAGACGCTTTGAAGCTCCCAAAAATATATATAATTTAAGTTAACTTATATTCTCAGTTCTGATTTTTATACATGATACTCAGGGAACTATTGCGATATTATCTGTAAGCTGCCAGACCTATTGGAAGGGTCAAACATCCCCCCAGACACACATTATGCGTCCCCATATGTATGAGCGCTAGTACATGATTCACTTGTTTAAGTGTGTGAGAGATAATATCATCATACTATAATATTATAAATGCGAAAGTGTGTTTGTTGGTTTGTCCTTCAATCACTCTGCAACAGAGCTATGGATCGACGTGATTTTTTGCCTGGGTATAGCTTAGGATCTAGAGAGAGAGAACTATTGCAATATCTTCTGCAAGCTACAAGCAAGCTAGTATAGGATGTGTACACTTTTGTAATACCGTTTATAGCCAAGTTAGGAGAACATTAGGTATACAAAACCGTCAGGTAATCTATACTAATATTATAAAGAGGAAAGATTTTTTGTTTGTTTGTTTGTTTGTACCGAATAGGCACTGTAACTACTGGACCGATTTTAACCATTTTTTTACGAATAGAAAGCTAAGTTATCAGGAAGTAACATAGGCTATAATTTATTTTCAAAAAATAATTAGAGATCCTTAAGAAAATTGCAATAATGTAACCCAAAGTAGCAAAATTTTGCCTGTAAAATGCATTATAGTGGCGTGTGCTGAGAAAACTATTGATGATACATAAAAATTATGTAAAACTACATGATTAAAGTACGCATTATTTTCTACAAAAAAGTCCCCGAGGGAATATATCTAACTATCATATTTAAGTCACAATAGTAGATTTTGTGTTCTAAAATTTAATTAGTTCGCCTTTATTATCGTAGTATTAATTTTTCCTTACTAATACATATTATAAATGCGAAGGTGTGTTTGTTTGTTGGTTTGTCCCTCAATCACGCTGCAACAAAGCTACGGATTGACGTGATTTCTGGATATTTATAGTTGAGAACCTGGAGGGTGACATAGGCATGCCGGAAAATCAAAGAGTTCCCGCGGGATTTTAAAAGCTAAATCCACGCGGACGAAGTCGCGGGCATCAGCTAGTTTTTAATAAAAATAGTAATTATTAAAAAAAATAGTATTTTTTAGTAGTTTTACTACAAATCCGGTCAATGCAGCTCCATCCAACTCCCGTTACATCCGTCTCCATTTCTGACTCGTGCCTTCCTATCGGATATCTATGAGGTGCTTGGGAATGGAAATTAAGATTTCTTTAACTGTTTAATTAAACGTAAGAAAACTGCTGATTCGTAATTATATCCGCTGTGCTCCTCACAATTTACCCTTTTAAGGCGCGCTTGCAGAAACGTCTTAACCCAGAGTTAGTCGCTAACTCTGGGTTAAAAGGACAGATTTGACAGATTGCGTGTACATCTTCTGTCAAAATTACAAATTTATTCCTGGGTTAACTAACTCGGCGTCTTTGCAAGTGGGTCTTAGTAGATCGCACATTGTGAGATCAGCCGCACCGCAAACATGTCATTTTACCTTGCTGGAAAGCCTGGAAATGCCTGCTTGAGGTCGACCGCATTTTTCAATTCGATTTGGAAAATAATGTCTTAATCTCTTGACTAGTTCGGTAGGGTGGCTTTGGTCGGGTCCATAACCCTAACAACAAAATTGTCTAGCAATTTATCGTTCCGGTGAGATGTCGCGTTGAAATCTCTTAAACCCTTATACCTTCCTAGTTAACCAACGGTAGACCCCGCATCGTCACAAACCATGTGAGCTCGCAGTCAAAGTTTATCTTGTAGACGAAACGAGTAGAAAATAATAATGAGTATGAAAAACTCTTTGCTAATAGCAAGCATCTAATAGAAAGGCGTCTAATAAAGCATCTAATAGTAAGTAATATTCTATGGAGTAGATGACACTAACGATTAGGTACGCTTAAAAGGTGTCTCCTAAATATTACTTGAAGACATGAGACTTACCACATGTATTTACTGCTATAGTGATGATCATGGACTTGGAAACGTATTATTACTTACAACTCAACTGCAATATTTTCAAATGTTTTTTTTTACTTTTTACACTATGTTAACCAAATTATAATGTTAATGAGGAGCAACCCGTCGTTTGTATAAAGTGAAGGTTGAGAAATTCTTTGAGGCGACCAATTTATCTAACTATTACTTCTTTTTTGGTAACTTATATATTCTTTCACGTCAATAAAATACCGAAATAATGTCGAACCCTGATCGGATTCTGCTTCTAAATAAATATTCATAAAAATAATGATGGATACCATCACATCGTCGTATGCGTCGTCCGCGCTTTTTCTCTATACATATTTTAAAACTAGTAGCTGGATATGGTGTTTTACATTGATTGTTTTTTTTGTATTCGCGTTTTTACTCTATTTAAAATATCCTTTTCTCTAACTCATTTTACTTCTATTTGGGTAACATAATTGAAATAGGTTAAAAAAAATTACATTATCGATAACTCTTCAGCTTTCTTAACAATGTCCTGTCCTTAGCATTTGTTAAATTCGCGTACATTCTGTTACGTTAACCTTTAACCAGTCATTTAACTTTTCTATTTTTGGCCTGCTGAAACTATTCTTGAACCCTTTTGTTCTCTGTTGACCTTTGTAATGGGCGGTTTACCAAAGTATAGATTTATTAGGTACGTAACTGACTATACGGGTCATAAAAATATAGCACGACGTTATACTTGGGTCCCGTTCGGCTAAATATAGCCCAGATTTAGTCTAGTCGTGCCCAAATCGCAGGCGATCACTCGTGATACTTACATACATCATCCTATTCAGCCTGTCAGCGGCGACATTGTAGTATGACGGAGACAGCTCGTTTATTAGTACTTTATCCGTTTTGATAATCACTTTGCATCAAACATAAATTACGTAAGATATGACTGTAGTTGTGGAATTCAGGTCGCTTTGTTCGATTGTGCAAAATGCCATAATTTGATTTCTTCAACCTAGGTATTCGGCGCATAACGAAGTGGATTGACGATATCTGGAAAGTGACGACCATCGATTGGATACGAAAATATCTATTAGAATGGGAAGAGATGAATGTTCAACATTGAATGCATATTGGCGTACAATGAATGAATATCTTTATTATATAACTCCTTAACCGGTTTGAAAAGAAACGGTAGCTTAGAATAATTTCCCTTTATGAATGCTAGGTTCATCAGATGTTAATGATCGCAAACGCTACTGGCTTGAGATCTAACATACCTTTAAGAAAATTGTATCCCTAATGCGCCTCAGATCAATTAAGTTTAATAAATAATAACCACTCAAATTGTGATGTGATGATATGTTTACAAATAAATATCTATGCATGTAGTTTGTTTTATGCTCAAAAACGTCAAATCATTGAGTTCATGTTTCTGTGGAACTACATGCATACTTTTGCGGCAAACTGCCATACCTTTAACATACATAAATATTAGCTTCTAGAGCTTTTTGACAAAAATTCATTGATTGGTTAATATTAAAGTAAGAATTAAACTTCGTTTGCATTGTGCTATGGGTTGTGAGTGTTCAATCCCCAACACTTTGACAAGATATACACGCTACCGCTGTGTAGACATAGCTACAAAAAGAACTTGATGAAAGTGTTCTCCCTTTTACCCCAAACTAGTTCCTGGCAAATATGGAATTATTATGATAACAATCAGGCCCTGATTAAATACTCGGAATTTCATTAAACGAAGAAGACAGTATGGTGATGGTGATACTATTGACTCCTTTTCAAATGTATTCTCTTCTGACTTTTGAATACGTGTAATAATATCGAATTGTTCTTGGTATACCTATTATCACTCTTTAGGGTGATCACTGATCATTGACCAGAGCTCCCCTGCGGTTTAGTCATTCAGGGGAGATCCTTTTGTTTGTTTGTCGGTCTTCGGCTTGAGCATTCTTTGCGTTTTCAACCACTGCCGGCAATTGAGTGAGGATGGTTATATTTCGTCCACCATTGTTACTGTCCTTCCCTTTGCTCTTGACTGGTTGTGTCTGCGGTTACGCTACATGTGTTTCTACTTTTTTTATATACGTTCTATAGTTTAAATTTTATCCTGAAAACCTAGCTAGTTTTCTCTATTTTATTTCATCTAGATAAACTGTCACCTAATATGAGTTATATTTTATTGAGCCTGGATTGTCACTTATTTAGAATCGACGGAAAGAAGTCTGTATTCAAATTTACCATTTTCAAGTAAGTAAATTAAATTACGATCGAATTGCTTCTTTTATTTTAACTTACTTTACACATTGATTTAGTATTATCAACTTAAATATTGGATTTTGAAATACAGAATTTTTGGTAGGTGTTGAAAGTTATAAATAATATGTACCAATTTTTTATTTATATATCATATCGTAATAAAATATCAACTTAGGCTTTCTCGTATCTGTCAAGATTATACTCCTGCATGAAAGAATAATGAATAAACGACAAGATAACTTTTAAATTCCATTTCTTAAGACGTACGACCGAAAAGACGGTTACCGTTACGAATGAGCTTAAAGCCAGCGACATAAAAAGAAGAAAAAGATTGTTTTTTTTTTTAAGCAAATAGCACACACTCGCTGGGACGAAGCCACGACGGTAAGTCATCGAAGCTGTCAAGATAAGAATGAGTGAATGAACACCTGCCGCTACCAGTGTTACGCATTCACCTAAGCAGCCGTGCACCGCTGCGACATTCAAATTACACATCTAAAGACATTCTAAATAAACCCGCATTTTCACATTTAACACAGACAACTTACGAATCATTTTAGAACACACGCAAAGCTATCATCAGATTCCATTTTCGAGTGCACAGAGCTTACAGAACCTAGGTCGGAGCGATTATCTTCTTGAATCGACTTCGAAATTGGGCATAATAATAATAATATGATTAACGTTGTTTTAGAAATATTACTTACAAAACTTGACATCCGTGACTTGTATTTTGTATCAGTCTCACAATATGTAATTATTGTCGACATTAGTTTCACTGAGGAAATCGGTGGCAGGTTATGTGATGTGCAGTTATTTTGATGGTATTTTTGTTTGGAATGTAGGTGCGATCGTTTTTAAATTTTCCGGTTCGTTTCCTGCTGGATGTGATATGAGTCACTACGATACGTATGTCGGTAATTTTTTTTTGTGTTAATTGGGCTAATTGTCGGGTGGTTCCCTTCGTAGAAGCGCTTATAAACACGTGACTAATATATCGCGCGTTTGGTCGGATCGCCTTAGAGCATGCGGTCGGATGATCCAGGAAAAGGCTCGTAAACGAGAAATCTCAAATATTTCCTTCACATTCTTGTGGATTCCAAGAGGTCAACGAAGAATGTGTTCCCGGTAAAACATTGATGAATAAAAACATTTTTCATAATATGAAGAGTAGATCTGACAAAGATTAGAAGTTAGAAGACTTTTATTAATATTATGGTTTGAAGACGGAAAATTAGATTTTAAAAGCTAATTCTTTTGAACTATCAAAGATGTGTCAAACGTGTATGTGTGTTTGGTTTTTGGTTTGCCCTTCAACCATGCACAGCAGCATGCATGCAGCAATGAAGCCGCGGATCGACGTGATTTTTGCATGGGTATGGGACTTGGAGAGTGACATAATATGCTACCTTTTATCCCGGAAAACTAGAGGGTTTGCGGAATTTTTAAAACTTAACTCCAGGTGGACGAAGTCGCAGCCAAAACTATTTGATAATAATTATATTATTGTTTGAGGTAGGTTCTAATTAAAGTTTTCGCTTTTAATTTCTTGCTCATCAAAAGCATTACCACTACCACTACTGATTTATAATTAAATTCCCCTTCCTTCGTCGTACACCGATTTACAAGAATCAAAGTTGCAAAACGATTAAGCGGAATCCTATATTAAATTTGACGACCATGCATTTGATGCCCATACAAATTCTTTTATTTCAATGCCTCGTACTTCGTGACGTTTGTCACGACTTATAATTGTTATGCCTTATGATATAGCTTAGGTATATAATATAGGCCCACGTACTACTAATTAGAAACATTGAATAATAATCACGTGTGTACGCACATATATGAATGTATCGTGGGCAAATAAATGACAAATCTCATCATCATCATTATCATTATCAGCAATGGCTCACTACTGAGCGCAAGTCTCTCAGAGATGGGTTATAGGCCATAGTCCACTATGCTGACACAATGCAAATGGGCAGAATTCACACACATTTGAGCATATTATGGATTTCTTTACGATGTTTTCCTTCACCCTTCAAGCAAGTGATATTTTAACTGAAAAGTCAGCGAATGCGTGCTCGGGATCTAACCCTCAACGTCCCAAAAACTAAACCGCGGTTCTATAACTAGCTTATCATCTCTGACTATAACAATTTTTATTAAACTCTAAGATGAAGCTTTCAGGCTCCATTTCATCCTAGAACTTAGCTCTAGTATAACTCTAAGTATAGTATGTTTTTTGAGTATTTCTAACATGTTCCATTAATACCTAATATCTTTACTTAATCCCTACTTAAGGTTATATGAAAGTGCGTCTGTGTTTCTTTTGATCTATTTTCACAGCTCAATCCTCAACAGATGAACAAGACATAGGTAGATATATTATCTTGCACCTTAGAGATATTCGAAGGATACTTTTGAACTTTTTATGGCCGATTTCACCAACGTAGATTCACGTTTTACCGAGGAAAAAAGTTGGGCGTTCTGACAGTTTTTGTAGTAAAAATACTGTCTAAATATCAAAACGCTCGGACTTATTTTACGTTGGTGAAATCGGTCCTTAGAGGAGGTACCTATCTACCTACCGACCCGCGGTTTTTTCTATATCCCATATCCTTACTTAATCTATGCTTAAAATTATATTTACTTCCATATTTTACGAGTTTTATAACTCGCAAACGATGTCGCACTAAAAACCATTTTTCGTGGAAAGTTAACACTGTGTGCTGTTTAGCTAAAGTGCTATTTTATGTTACCCGCTATGACACTCGCCATGCCTGCATGTAACTTATACACGGACTATAGCTGCCTGTAACTTATACTGTGGCATTACCTGTCTGTAACTTATACATTGGCTATAAGTTATACCTGTAACTTCATTACTGGCTATACCTGCCTGTAACTTATACACTGGCTGCTTAGACCATTTATGGTCCAACAATTACTATAAGTACTAAAGTAGGTACCTATCAATAATATTCATTGGAATACATTACTTTCGCGCCAATAAATTGTTTCCCATACGTGTCCAAATACTTCATAGAATTCAATTTTCTGTTTCTCTACTCGTATGTAGGTATCTATGATGTATAAAAAAAACTTAGAGGTGTCAAGGGACACCCGGATGGAACGTAATTCCTTTCGATTACATTGTGTTCGGTATTTTCGCGGTACAACATTGGGTCTCCGTAGCCTTGTGGCTCCGGCAGTCGCTTAACAGTTCAAAGTCGATGGTTCGAATCCCAACTCGACAGACCGAATTTTCCATTTTCAATTTTATTTTAAACAATTTCTACATGTGGAACCTTTCCCTAATTTTTTATAACTTTTAAGTTATAAAAAATTAGGGATAAATTCCACATGTAGAAATTATTTAAAATAAAATAGAAAATTCAGTCTGCCGAGCTGGGATTCGAACCAACGACTTGTAACTGTTAAGCGACTGCCGAAGCCACTAGGCTACGGAGACCCAATATTGTACCGCGAAAATACCGAATACAATGCAAAATTCACATTCAACAAAAAAGTGTCGGTTTCAAAAATGTGTCGAGTGTCGGTTCCTTAATTTTTTCCGTCTAGTCCTCTTCAGCACCGCGCGATAAGGAACTTACGTTCCAAAAGTTCATCTTGTAGAAAGAAGATTTGTGGCACCTTGCTATTACTCGGTAAAAAAGTTCTTTATAATATAAAAATACTTCATTTACACTTTGACTAATTACTGTTCTCATTAAGAAGTTAAGCTACTACAGGGTCAAGTTATATAAAACGTATTAAGTTTTGCGCGACTTTGCTTTCATGGCCTTAACTTTATTGTGTATATATATTGCACATTTTATGTATCCTACTTGTGGTAGTAAGGATATACTTTAACTTGATACCTACTAGAAACTGTCGTCCGATATTTCGCAAGCGGTAGATACGAGTAATTACGAGTAAATTAAACCTTAGTGGATAAGCTTACGAGGTTTTCCGGTGATTTCGAAACCGCTTATTAAAATTATTATGAACCATATTTTACAGATTAGCAGCGCGTTGGTACTTGCACGTTTACGGAAAGCTCTGCATCCGTTCAGGCAAATTAAACGCTATTAATCAATGCGAGACCATTACAGGCCTGCGAAATGCGAGTAATATCAATTCCGCAATCAACAAGTTCATAATTAGGTCACAAAAGGGTTGCAAAACAACGCTCGAATGTGATATTTCCATGTCGTGTAATGCAAAACACGAAAGCTCTTTAAAAAAGCTAGTTTATTGGCAATACGAATTTTGTTTCCATTTGGGAATTTCAACTAAGAAATCTCGAGTACCAATAAGTTAACAGTTACTTTTAAAAAATAAACTTGCAGGTAAACTGAAACTTTAAGGGCCTGCATTTCCAAGTATACCTACTATAATATTTTAACCGACAAGTAAATATCTTATCTTATATCTTATATCTTATATATATATATATATATAAAAGAAAGTCGTTTAAGTTACACTATTTATAACTCAAGAACGGCTGAACCGATTTGGCTAAAAATTGGTGGGGAGGTAGCTTAGAACCAGGAGACGGACATAGGATTTTTATCCCGAAAAATCAAAGAGTTCCTGAGGAATTTTAAAAACTAAATCCACGCGGACGAAGTCGCGGGCATCAGCTAGTAGCCAATAAAAATATGTCAAACGTCAAGTTATTGCATAAAGTTTATTTGGAATGGTTTTAGCTGTCTTAAATGCAACCAAAACGTCGCGACCTGTATCGTTTAAAGTTGTGAGATTCACACGAAGAGATGAGATAAAGGATAGGATAAAAGCTTGTGAATACTCACTCCAGTCTGGTAAAGGATCTTGAGGCCACTCTTGGGCGTGTTGGAGCGTCTGTGCGGCAGGAGTGGCAGCTTGTCCGGCCTTCGGATGTGGATCTCTCCGGAAGGCCGGAACGCTTCGAGTGGGGTCCGGATGACGGCCCGCACGGCCGCGAGCACGCACGCAAACAGAAGTGTGGTTAGCACTTGCATGATCACTGTCAGTTGTCGAGTTATCGGACTAAGTCACAGGCGTCGTCGAAGGCTGTATTCGGCTGTCGTGCAGGTACGAGTAGTTTGCGGGTCGAACGGGCTCGGACTGCGGCGGGCGCGCCGAGGCAGGTACCACTTGGCCTACGCGCCCGGTAAAACCACCTCCGACGACGATCGAGACTGCTTGATACTTTGAAGGTTTTTTTTTATACTTGATTGAGATTATCAGTGTAACGGTCAAATACTTAACGTAAATTGTTACATCACAAGGCAGTGTTTGCAAATACCTACTTAACGTAAATTGTTAGATCACAAGGCAGTGAGTGTAAAGTGTCGTAATTTCTTACATTTTACTTAATATAAAGCTACATGTTTGTGCTACGAAAAGAGCGATTACTGTGACTTATGCCGACTCTTGCCAGCAGAATGTGCTGGAAGTTTGCGTACATGGTATAATTAATTTTGAATTTTTAGTATTCATATTATTTAAGGTATCTTATTTTTAAGAACGTAGTTAGTGACAAAGGATTTGTTTTGTAGGTGTGAGTATATTCGATCAATTGATAGTTAATATTGTACGCATTTTTAAATAACACTTTATTATAACATCGTCCTAATATATAACTCTTCAGCATTTGCAAGTTGATAATTTTGATTTTAATGAAATTGTAAGGAATACCTTGATTTTGTTTACGAAATTAATTGTAAATAAAAATGCTTCACATACCGACCAATCAACTTTCACAAGCATGGTGACCATTTTATTATACTGCTAAGTATTATATGCAAACTTAGTTTATTCTGTGTATTACATAGTTCATTCTCAATCAATAAGTAATACATACATTCCTTTAAGTTATTATTATATTAAAACATTTTTTGAATGCATAAATTCTATAAATTCATCTAAAGTTAATATTATTTTGCTTAATGGCGTTTGAACCTTCCAAGTATCAAGAATGATAGGTCGCACTCGGGTTGACTTCCTACCGACGATGTTTTTTTTACACAATCTTGTTGCTTGGGTATAAAGATACGTTTATATTGATTTAAACTTAATAAAATTTACTAAATCAAACAATTTTATTACTTTTTTTATAATAAATAATTATTATGCACTATAAACTGGCAACAAGTCACAATATTCAATTAATTTCACTAGCTTTTGTCTCTCGACTTCGTTTAAGGCGTAGGACGAATTTTCATAACAAAAACATTTACATTTGATTCTACACAAAAAAAATTGAACTGCGTAAGTTTCATTTATCGTTCACGTAGCTACTATGCAAAGCTGAGCACTACAATAAAAACTTTGTTGTGGAGCTATAACATCCTACTTCAAACACAATAAAGCACTATATACTCTCCATTCACCACAACGTAAGTTTTACAAACAACCTACAATTGTTGCAGAACGCTTCGAGGAACGCGGCTGATACTGTCCATCTTTCAATGGAATTGGATTTCGAGCACTAATATGGCGGCTAAACTCACCCGCCTGGAAGTGTTATCCATCGTGCTCGTGTCTTAAAAAACTGGTTAGAGCCCACGACTTCGTCGGGATGGATTTAAAAATTCGTTATAAATTCTTTGACTTCCTAGATGAAAAGCAGCCTAAATCACTCAATGTATGTAATAATCCTCTACCAGCCTGTGAAAGTTCCGTAAAAATATGTTCAGCCTTACTTACCGAAGTTGGCTCGGACGAACAGGAAAGATGCAAATTTAAGAAAAAACGTGTGCTTGAGTTCAATATACATTATATTACATATTATAATCATAAGGGTTTGATGAGTGGCTTCCGAAACCACATACATACACTTCAATTTTATTTGCCAACAGATTGTTTTTCCTTCAGTTTGTTGATTTTATTTTTGACATTTCATTCATTTCATTTTATTTGACAAAGAAATATACATTTTATTTGACAAAGAATAGCTATTTATGCAACTGCATCGTAATGAGGGTCATTTTAATTCGAGTGCTGTTTTTTGATACGAGGCTTGCCGAGTATCAAAATAGGATAGTACGAGAATTAAAATGACTAATTACGATCAGTTGCATACAAGATTTTATCTACGACAAGGAAAATAAAATCATTAACAAAATACGCCGTAGGCTGAATAAAGTAACAAAAAGTAACTCCGTAAGCCGCCACCAGCTGCCTGTGGCGCCTCTGTCAACAAAAAGTAACTCCGTAAGCCGCCACCAGCCGCCTGTGGCGCCTCTGTCATATGAACGGTACAAAAGTGCCAGAACTCAGAGCCTTAGCTTTAGGTATCCTATTTTAAGAAGATAACCATTTCGATTCAGCTCCCATACAACGAGTTGCATCGAAATGAGAAGCAAAACCGAAAGAGGGTTCATTTCGATTCAGCTGTCAAATTCGAAATTGGAACTTTTCGATGCTGGAGTAGATAAATATAATAATAGTGCAAAACGTCTGTGACAATCATCGATATACATAAAAGTATTTTCACAAATTATTATTTGAAATGATCACTCGGTCAATTTTCCCAGCAGAATCGGATGTTGGAGTAGGCCGGCCCCGTTCAGTAGAAATATCACCAGTCTACGCGAAATGGAAATAAAATTGTTGACTTGTAACGCGACCTTATGCGGTCTTCCATCTCGCTCGCTCCCATTCACTGTCCGCGCGCTCGCATGAATGAACCGCTTCTTATGAATGAGTGGACAGTCGCCATAGTACTATATGTACCTACAAGTATACGTGTCTCGGTTATACTTGTGTGTATGGGAATGTATGAACCGTGGCACGTGGTTACATGTTTTTTTTTCTACAATAACGCAAAGGCGAATTTCGGTTTGGGAATTTTACTTTTTGATCAAATCTTTATTTTCATTTTGTTTTGCTTTTGTTATGAAAGACATGGCTGGCCTCAGTGCTGATATTATTATCAATAATAATAATCTGACCGAATTTCGGCCATGAAGGCAAACCGCAACGGAGATTAGTCTAATACGCAGAAAATACTATAACCCAAAAGTATATACGCAAACACAGGTCTGTGCATCCTCTATACTAACCAAAGACTATGTACTATTACCTATACTATACTTTTATACTATTATATCTATTATTACCTAAACAAGGAGCAATTAGGTAAGTACTCCTCGCCAATTCACTTGTTAACCGACTTCAAAAAGGAGGAGGTTCTCAATTCGTCGAAATCTTTTTTTTTATGTTTGTTCACCGATTACTCGAAGACGCCTGAACCGATTTGGATTGTTCTTTTTTTCTTTGAAAGGGTATACTTCCCAGGTGGTCCCATTTAAATTTTATCGAAATCGGTCGAGTGGTTTTTAAAATATCAACAATAAACTATATACTTACTTTGTAGTGACGCGAGTGCTTGAAGTCGGTTTTTTAAAAAGAATTTTTTATATTAAATTATATTATGTAGTTACAATATTTTTTTGGAAATCAAGAAGTAGATATAGCTAGCTGATCTACTTATCACGAATGAGAACAATCAAACCGTTCAAATTAACCTTAAAAGCCTATTTGAATAAAACATTAAAAAAACACTTCTACGACTAGGTTAGGTAAGTATAAAATTAATGAATTTTATGCGTGGCTATGCGATTAACATAATGATTGTTTATTTTATTCAAATGCCTATTAGGTATTTAAATTTTTAATACGCATAATAAAATTGTATTTCTTCGACTTATAAATAGCTTGCCTACGGGTTTTGCATTGTAATTCAATATACTAACCGCGGTTCATAGATTTTTATTATTTACCTACCTTTGCCTATCGACGTTATCAATCTTATTTAACCGTTTTTAAAAAGTCCTGCTTTTTGAAAACGGTTAAATAAGATTAGAAGAACGGTTAAATAAGAATAGGTACTCAATTCGACTGTATGTTTTTTTTGTGTTTGTTACGCGATTATTCATCCAATTATGAATTAATTTTTAACCAACTTCCAAACAGGAGGATGTTCTCATTTCGGCCTGTATCTTTTTTTATGTATGTCCACCGATTTTGATGATTCTTTTTTTGTTTCGTAGGTAGGTCATACTTCAGAGTTGTCCAGGAGGTATATACAAAAAATTGGTAGTAACAAAAAAACGTATATTTTCCAAAGAAATTATTTCGAAAGATATTAACATTAATTAAATGCTAACATATGTAGTTGCAATTTCAACATTGTACATGCTGAAGAATCGTTCTGCGTCTACACCGTTGGTTGGATTTCGACGCGCCGGGAAAGATCTGCATTTCTTAGTGGCGCCAAAAACGAATCATATCAAAATCATCTACTTAAAGTTATTATTTATTTAGCGGAAAATACTCAAATTTTTTATATTCGCATTTATCGTATTTATATCAAAATTTTCGCATAAATTCGCATATTTTTCGAAACGAAAATTCCGTACCTCTAATTATGGCCTAGGTATACTAAACCCATCGCATTCTGTGAGGAGACCCGGGCTTATTAATGGGCCGGCGACAGGTTTAGATGATGATGACGATGATTGATATTATTAATTACTCACCCTACCTACTACTTACATCTACTACAGAAAAAAATTCTCAAGTTCCATCCGTGTTTACACGAAGTTGCTACCTTCATGACACGAAGTCACTTTAAAAGGAATCCTCAATGGACCAATGGACTGAACAAGGGTAGATAAAGGAAGAGCTCACAAAATCGAGTGCATTGTCCCGACAGCGGGGTTAAACAATGGGGTACTTGAAACTCAAGTGGTCAGCGTTTTTTTTACACCCCATCAGGTGAGAAATAGTCCAAACCAGAGATTCTCAAAGTTTAAGAAATAAGGCTTATCGATTCAGTACAGATTCAGTTCCGTACGGAAACGGTGCTAACGGGACCCTATCGGCTATCACTGAGCCTCCGCTGTCCGTCCGTCCGTCTCTCTGTATGTGGGCTGTATCTCATGAACCGTAACAGGTAGATAGGTACATGAAATTTTCACAAAATCGTACATATTTCTATTGCCGCTATAATAAGAAAATATTTAAAAAGCTCTTGATTGTGATTTAACCTTATGCTAAGTGACGACGCAGTCAGATGGTATCTGGTGGTAGAGGTAATTTTTTTTAATTAATCCCTTAAGGCAGGAGTGTGCTGTGACTTGGCTCTGACTTGCGACAGAGTTAAAATAAGACGCCAATACATCCTGACATAAGTTTTTCTATGTTCTATGTTTTAAATCTGAGCAGAATGAGAGTGCTATCTATAGACCTCACGCCTCAGCTTTTGACTGCATCGTCCCTTACCACCACATAAGATAAGTCAAGGGCTAACTTCACATCGTATAAAAAATTGCCATACATACCTATTATAAATGCGAAAGTGTATTTGCTCATTTTTGAGTTCGTTTGTCCTTCAATGCACGCAAAGATATAATTAAAGATCTAACAAATGTTGTAGGAAACTTTTACGCCAGGAAAACAAAAACGAAAGGATTTAAATAACCTAAATCAACGTGAACGAAGTTGCAAGCAGAAACTAACCTTACTATCCTTACTTACATTAGGTATAATTAATCCTAAAGTGTGTGTCCTTCAGTCACGCAGCAATGGAGCATCGGATGCATGGGTTGAGTTGAAATCCTGGAGAGTGACATGGCTACCTTTTATCCCGAAAAAAAAAACAGAGGGTTCCCGGCTTTTTTTAAAACCCTAACTTCACGCGGACGAAGCTAGTTAGTTTATGAAATAAAAGGAGGATTGCTTAACTTTGAGAAGCCATGAGCTAAACCATCGGCACGCGTACTCGAACGCCTTTGTGAATGCCCTTATTCCATCGTATTAAGATTGTTTTGTTCTTTACTTGGAAGTGAGATATCCGGTGAGTGAGGCTTCGGAGATAACTTCGGCGCAGTTAACGCGCTTAGCGGATAATAAAAGTTTTTACTTTATTACTCTTGTTTGGGTCAGAGTGATAATCGATAGATTAGGAGTCGTATTCCTCGATTATTTTGGTGACCATAAAGTTTTATTGATTTCAAGTTATTTTCATTTTTTTTTTCTTTTTTCCTCCAGCAGTTTTACCGGTAGAAATCCTTCTTGGTTTTTACTTTATATCATCTTTTTTTTTTCTTTTATACAAATATACTCGTAGAAATCGTTTATTTTTACTTTACTCAATAAAGTTCATTAGGTACCTACGCATCGAGCCATATTCGGATTAATTTAGGTGATGATACCAAAATTTTATCTCATTAGAAATGCGAAAGTGTGTTTGTTGTTAGTTTGTTGGTTTATCCTTCAGCATCACGCAGCAACAGAGCAACCGATGGACGTGATTTTATGTATGTGTATGATAAATAATAATTGATGGCCTGGAAAGTGACATCTAGGCTACTTTTATCCCGGAAAATCCAAGTCGTTGACATCACCTAATATAGGTATGATAATATAATATATTATGTGCAGATATTATAATCAAATGACGCACTTTAGTCTAAAATACCTCTTTTCGATACATATGTCACAGATTTTCCGAGAATTTTCATCTTGGAGTGTCCCTAAAGAAATAGTGATGCTGGCATTAGAATATATTTTCAGTAATTAATGAAATGATCCATCAACTTTACAATTAGATTAGAATGACACGCCCTTTTTTTACTTTAATCTATCCTGCTATAAATAAAAGCTTTAACATCGCAAGTCACATTTTATGGCTAATCGTGAACTTTCTGGGACGTCACCTTGATGTACGACGCCTGGCTGACACGCGATGTTACCTACTATGTTTGCTAACGACGAAAACTAGGCTCATTTGTACCTAGTTGTAAGGAAATTTAATAGCTCGTTAAAACTTCAACTAAAATTAAATCACCCAGCGCACGCGACTGACAAGCGCCTGAACAATGACTTAGCAACTTCTAAGCGATTTGCCAATGGCTCTTTGCTTTTGTGTAGACGATTTGACGCAAGCTATGTATGCGGTGCGGTGTCACCATCATAATCTTATGATGGTTCCAACCATCCAACCAACCTAAACCATATAACAATATTATGATGGTTGAGGTTAGACAAGGTTATAAATTACGATACGAGTACTTATCACGATAAAAATTTCTTAGTTGGAACTGTCTATATTTCGAGCCAGTTGCATGGACTATGGTCACGTCGGGTCACGGGACTGCTTTATGTAATTATAGGTATAATACATCATAATTATGTCGTTTAACCACGAAATAATTTTAAAATCTTTAGCTAACGGCTTAAAGTTTAAATCCCACCCACTGCAATATTGTCATGCCAACTCCTGACACAAGATTTACGCTTAACTTGGAGAAGAAATTAAATAAGAAAAGGGAATATTACCTATATAGTCATGGGCAAATATTCTTTTAAAAAATTGAATAATCCGTGCTATGCCCGAATTTTTTAAACAAGGTGCTAGGAATAAATCAGTGGAGGTGCGCCCATTACAATGTCATTAATTACAATAGCACATAACTTTTTATGATTTCCCCTTTCAGTTATGAGCTAATTTATATTGAAAATACCCTTGAAAAAATTCATTAAATCATTTGTATACCTAAAAAATTGTTTAGTAAAATCTCTTTAATAATGAAACTCTTACTTAAGTAAATATATTTATATTTCAGATTTAAGTCCGTTTTAAGCATTAGGTAAATATCACGAAATCGTGAGGTTAACTTTGATACCTGAGAGTTAGTTCCCAAAGCTGTTCAAAGTCGACAGGACTACGTCCTACGGTATGGTATCTACTGTAGGTAGATATCTATACGGTCTTCTCATTCTAGAGGAGACCTGTGTCCAGTGGGAGGCTGGCGAGTGAATGAAAAACCCAAAAAGCAATTTAAATCGTGGCTTAAGCGTGGTTAGGTTAGGTTACGAGTAACTCTGGTAAAGCCTGTTCGGACTTATGGCGGTCACTGTTGGGTTATCAGTAAATAATTTAATATAAAAAAATATTTTTAAAAACTGATTTCAAACACCCGCGCCGCTACAGTATATAACTTATTGTTGATTTTTTCAAAACGCTCGACCGATTTTCGATAAAATTTAAATGGGACCACCTGGGAAGAATACCCTTTCAAACAGAAAAAGAATTTTCCAAATCGGTTCAGGCGTCTTCGAGTAATTAGTGAACATACTCACATAAAAAAAAGATTCCGACGAATTGAGAACTTCCTCTTTTTTTGAAGTCGGTTAAAAAAGATGAAGAAGCTGCCCTCTTTATATTTGAAAGAAGAGTTTTGAGATCGATGTGTGGTGCGTAAGGTTAATGGGCTGTGGACTTAGAGCAATCAACCAACCAAACGCTCTAAAGCTGTGACGCATTCAGTACAACTTTGTTGCCTGGGGATTTTTAGCCCAAATGCTTAATTGATGGATGCGTCGCGTTAGTCTGGCTTGCAGAAACGTCGAGTTATCCTTTTAACCCAGAGTTAGCAGCTAACTCTGGGTTTAAAAGAGAGATTTGACAGATTTCGTATAAAGCTTCTGCCAAAATTATAAATTTATTCCTCGGTTAACTAACCCGGCGTCTCTGCAACCGGGCCTTAAAGTACTTATAGGTAGTGTGTGGCACAAGTTTTTAATGAAAACTATATATTTCTTTCATTCCTTCTTTCTTTCAAATAAAGGTTAATGAAAGTGAATGCCTCGTCACATTCAATATAACGACCTAATGCGGAAGTCAAAGCTATAGTAAAACAACAATATAAGATACTTTACCGATAGGAGCGTGTATCAGGAACGCCACGTGTAAGTAATGGTGTAGACACTAGACAAGACTGACTGGGAACAACTAATAGAAATCGAAAGCACTTTGTAAAAGTTAATTTTAGTAAAAAGCTATTCTATTCTATTCTGTTCCGTTCTGTTCCGTTCCGTTCCGTTCCATTACACTCCGTTCCATTCCAGTCCATTCCAGCTCATTCCAGTCCAGTCTAGTCCATTCCATTCCATTCCATTCAAATCCAATCCAAATGTTTTACAATTATTCAGTCTAAAAATAATTAAGTGGGCTGAATATTTTGTGTACAGTTTTATATTTTAATCAAAACCTTTCCATGTTCAGGTATCGAAATCCCGACGTGATTAAATTTTATTTTCTTATATTGCCCTTTGATCGTTCGGGTCGGGTGATATCAACCAGGTGATCAACAATGTATGAATAGGCGATCTAGGTGAATCGAATAAATAGTCAAACTAAAATTAGGTAGGAAGTTAACATTATTAGAAACCAATGGCCATTTTATAAGAGAAGCTCATTAATTAAAGTCTGCTGGGATATCAATTATCATGAATGTGAATATGATGGTTTGTATTTGTTTCAGTTGATCATTATTGAATTATCTGCTGGTTAGCAAAATTATGGTTTTATGTAAAGCTAAGTAGAATGACGTAACACAGAGAGCTGCTTAAAAGGGTAGGGATTACCTACTGCAGTCCACTTTACGTGAAAGAGAGATTATAAAGGGTTAAGATTAATATATGCATGCAATAAATACAAGTTACTACTAATATTATAAATGCGAAAGTTTGTGAGGATGGATGTTTGTTACTCTTTCACGCCACAACGAATGAACCGATTTGGTTGAAATTTGGCATAGTGATAGCTCATACCCAGGATTAACACATTTTATCCCTGAAAATTAAGGAATTCCCGCGGGAATTACAAAACCTTAATCCACGCGGACGAAGTCGCGAACATCATCTAGTGATTAATATTTGATTTATTATTATTTGTCGCTGATCGTAAGTCTGCGACGCCATACACTTGGCATTAGTAAATTTTCAACCATTCATGTCGTTTCCCACGTTCACAAGCCTTATGGACGTCCTGAAATTTTATGAATTTAGGGTTAAGTGATCACTAAATATACGAACTTCCTCTTAATTAAACATTAAATCTTAGTAAATACCACTTCTTCCACATGAGCTTAGGTTAAAAACAAAAAGCCCTTAGAAACCTAAAAAGATTAAAATAGCTTGCCTTACTCTTTTCTTTAGTAGGTACTTAGTGTCCTACCTTTTTAGGGTTCCGTACCCAAAGGGTACCAACGGGACCCTATTACTAAGCCTACGCTGTCCGTCCGTCCGTCCGTCCGTCCGTCCGTCCGTCCGTCTGTCAGCGGGCTGTATCTCGTAAACCGTAGTAGTTAGACAGATGAAATTTTCACATATTATGTATTTCTATTGCCGCTATAACAACAAATAATAAAAATTAAATTAAATTAAAAAAATTAAATTAAAATATTTCCATGGGTACATGGAAATGTTTTAATTTAATTTTTTTTAACGGAACCCTAAAAGAGCGAGGCCCGACTCGCACTTGGCCGATTTTTAGGGTTCCCTACCCAAAGGGTACCAACGGGACCCTATTACTAGGCCTACGCTGTCCGTCCGTCCGTCCGTCTGTCAGCGGGCTGTATCTCGTAAACCGTAATAGATAGACAGATGAAATTTTCACATATTATGTATTTCTATTGCCGCTATAACAACAAATAATAAAAATTAAATTAAATTAAAAAAATTAAATTAAAATATTTCCATGGGTACATGGAAATATTTTAATTTAATTTTTTTAACGGAACCCTAAAAGAGCGAGGCCCGACTCGCACTTGGCCGATTTTTGAGTCCTATCATAATTTGTTTAAGCGATCAAAATAAATAATTATGATGAGACCAGATTGAAGAAAATGAATCCAGGCAAATTGAGACACAAGAATGTTTGAAATCCATGTCTGAGTTTACTATTACTAGGTTTAGGCCATAGTCCACCACGCTGGCCAAGTGCGTATTGGAAGACTTAACAACCTTTGAAAACATTATGGAGAACTCTCGGGTATTCAGGCTACCAATTGTCAAAAAGTTATTCCATTGATCGTATTCGTATTCGATGACATTAGCGTCAAAGTAAAATAAAGGATTACTCGTATTTTTGATTTAAATTCACTAACTCAGTACAACCGATTTTAACATAGATCGTTATGACTTATGAAACGTATCGTACATACCTAAACGTATAAGACGTAAACATGCATACACGAAATTGAGCTCTAATTCAATGGTGTTATGGTTTTTTTTACTTTGACGCTAATTTCATCGAATACGATTACGATCTGGAATGGAATACAATTACGAATGGAATGACCTTAGGCGACGTTTTTGAAATAGGCGTGGCTTCGCGCGGCGCGTGCGGCGTCGTGTAGCGGCGGGCACCGCGGCGTTCGCCGACGCGGGCACCGCGGCGGGCAGCGCGGCGGGCACCGAGGCGACGCACAGTGGGTCGAAACAGCTATATGAGGTACATAGGATTTTTTGTAACAAATTCCATTTTAAAAAAATACTTATCGAAAGACCTTGTCATTCTGATGAATAATTGTTATTAAACGTTTTTCTCTAAAACTGATAGTTTGCCCGGAAAAAAATATTTTCAGTTTTTGTTGTATATGGAATGAAACAGAAACTGCTAAAAGCTAATAATAAGCTGATGCCCGCGACTTCGTCCGCGTGGGTTTAGTTTTTAAAGTACCTCGGGAACTCTTTGATTTTCCGGGATAAAAAGTCACTCTCGGGTCCTCAACTATACCCATGTAAAAAATCACGTCGATCCGTAGCTCTGTTGCGGCGTGATTGAAGGACAAACCAACAAACACACTTTCGCATTTATAATATTAAGTATGATTAGCTAATTTTTCACTGTTTGTAATTATTAGTTTCCAACAACAAAGACAGTTTAGCTAAGGAGATACATTAGATACATAATAAAATGAATTGTTAAAAAGAAATAAAGAAAGCTATATTTTGAATGTTTTATTTTTGTAGATCCTTTGTTTGAATTCACGTTATTTTAATATAATTTACAGTTTTAATCTATGAAATATCCTTTTTTAAGTGCTTAACTTATAAGTTTCTCTTCGATGAACTAGTGATTTAAAGTTAATTTCAATATTTATTCATAGAATTTTCATGCAGCACATTATTTTGGTCAAATATTTGATAATCCACGACATTATAAAATCAATAAAAATCTTTTTTTTTTTTTTAATTTCGGTTTCTAATAACTTTTAAACGGGCAAGTTTGGGTGCAAGCTGATAACATAGAGTTATAGCCAATAAGCCAAAGAATAAGAATAAAGTAGTTTTAAAGCAAGACCTTTCAAGACTTGGCCAAATTTTAGCAGTTTCTTCTGTTTCATTCCATACAACAAAAACTGAAAATATTTTTTTCCGGGCAAACTATCAGTTTTAGAGAAAAACGTTTAATAACAATTATTCATTAGAATGACAAGGTCTTTCGATAAGTATTTTTTTAAATGGAATTTCTAACAAAAAATCCTATGTCCCTCATATAGCTGTTTCGACCCACTGTACGTCGCCGCGGTGCCCGCCGCGCTGCCCGCGTCGGCGCCCGCCGCGTGCTCCGCTGCGTTCAACGCCGACGCCTCTCTGTAAACGCTCTCATACTTCGCCATATGTTTGAGCTTCACGCGCGACTCGACGCCGCACGCGCCGCGCGCCGCGCGACGCCACGCCTATGCTAAAACGTCGCCTTAGACAATCGCACCTCTAGTTGCCGCGCGTTTTCCTTCACCGTTAAAGCAAGTGTTATTAAAAACCTGGAGACTGACATAGGATACTTTTTTATCCCAGGAAAAAACGTTTTCCGCGGGATTTTTCAAAAACTTAGCTTCACGCAGACAAAGTCGTCGGCGAAAGCTAGTACCTATATCCCCCAAAATGGTTTAAGTCTCAAGACACAGTGGTCGTGAGATCCACGTGCAAGGTTCCCGTCACCCACGTGCGACCTCCAAAGCTTCCAAGGCGGGACGCCATTGACAACCCGAAATAGATTAACAAATAATCACCGCCAATCATAAACAGATTCAACTGCAGGCCTCGTGGATTCAGACGATTATCTTTATTTCTATAAATAATTTCAATGGGTTACCTATAAATAAATTGAATTAAATTGAGTGCATGAAATTGATTTGAACGAATTTCTTTTAATAATGTTTACGTAGGCTTTACTACGAAGTGCCTTTTACTTACGTAGGTAGGTATTAGGTAGTAGGTACCTACTATTTTGATAAGGAAATTTTATCCTCAATATTATTATGATGTAGATGGAAGGATCGTCCGGTTTGTCTTAAGAACTCGATAAAATAACTATAAGATGCCAGCTTTTGCCTCCCACTTCGTCCGCGTGTGTTAGCCTAATGATTTTTCCATATAAAAAAAGTATCGAAATCAGTCAATCCACTCTCGAGATATCATTAAAGAAGCCGTTCCATACAAAATGTATAAGAAAATGAATTTTCTTCAATTTCCGATTTTTTTATATTTATTCTGATTTTCGGGGTGGAGACAAATCCAATAACGAATCAAGGACCATAAAAATCGGTCACATAAATAGTGTAACGAACCCGACTTTGGTTGTAAGTTGTTGTAAACTTTCCCTTTTCTTCTTGGAACCTTCACTTACCATAATTGTATAAGTAGGTACCTACCCAAATACATTATCAAGTTTTGGTGAGTGAAATAGGTAAAATGATGTGGAAAGCCCATTGTGTAATGATAGCCTAGTGGTTTGTGGTCTCCTATTCGGGGGATCGCAGGTTCGATCCCGGGTACGCACCTCTGACTTTTCGGAGTCAAGTGCGTTTAAGCAATTAAATATCACTTGCTTCAACGGTGAAGGAAAACATCTTGAGGAAACCTGCACACCTGAGAGTTCTTCATAATGTTCTCGAAGGTGTGTGAAGTCCGCCAATTCGCATTGGGCCAGCGTGGTGAACTATGACCTATAACCCTTCTCTGAAAGGAGACCTGCGCTCAGTAGTGAACCCTGATGGGTTGTTAATGATAATGATGGAAAGCCAACAACAAACAACAGCCAACAGGTTGACTCCCTCAAATCGGAAACTCGGATTGCGCGCAATTTGTCACCGGCGAAGCGACGACGGCAAAAAGCGGCTATTACGTTTTTCTCCCTTCCCGTCGATCGTTTCCCGTCACGATAACGAATGATATAAAAACGAAATCCGATCTCGAGGAGATTCGATACTAACATCTCGTCTCGGCCCGTCCAGCTGAAAATATTTCTGGAATTGTCGCCACAAAGCACCGTCGCGTCGCTTCGGTACATGTTTTTGCCGTTTTCTAGGTTAGCCGCTAGATTCTATATTTAACCTTGAATTTATCATAATTCTCATTTTTAACCGACTTCAAAAAAAGGAGGAAGGTTATCAATTCGTCAGAATCTTTTTTTTATGTATATTCACCGATTACTTGAAGACGCCTGGACCGATTTGGAAATTCTTTTTGTATGAAAGGGTATACTTCTCAGATGGTCCCATATAAATTTTATCGAAATCGGTCGAACGGTTTTTAAAATAACAATGAATTATATATTTTGTATAGTGGCGCGGGAGTTTGAAGTCGGTTATTAAAAAGAATTTTTGATATTATAACCGATAGACCTTTACTGCTGGACATAAAGTCTCACAGAACACGATCTTATGTCATCTGTATCCAGGTGCTTCTGCAATGACCCGCTTGAGATCGTGCATACACTGAGTCTTCCAACATTGCGCCCCGTTGATTTTAAAATTATGTCTTATCGGCCCCCCTGAATCTAATCTTCTACTGATTTTATCCCATTAGTGTTTAGGGCAAGATTCACAATAAATAAATGTGACTGGCGTAAAAATAATGAGAATTCATTCTACTTCAGTTTATGAAATATTATCTAGGTACTTGAGTCTATTGATTACTGCTACGTAATAATCTACGATGTTTCACGTTACCTAGTTGGGAATACCTAAGCTAAGGAACGTTGCTGCGCGCATACACAACTACATGAGAGGACTGATAAACGATAAAGGCGCCAGATTTTCCACACAAACCTCAAAAGCATTCATAGCCTCATTTCCACCACCCATACATCACACGTGTAACTATAACTATAACACATCAATAGAATATATCGATCGTACGGCATTTCCATTAAATTGTGTTATACTTCCGCGTTCATCGCATTTATTTGCCGGTCCGTTACGACCAACCGGAGCTCCTAAGCTTATTATAAGATGTTTTTCTCAAGCGACGGATGTTTGCGGTACGTATACGATTTGATCCTCGGCACAGTGAATCGATTCCAGTAGCCGAAGGTCACATAAATAGTGGACTCAGGACTGTATACTGACGTCCGACGTGTTTGCTACACTTGGAATCATTTTACCCGACACTACGGCATAGTTCATAAGGAAGGGTTATGATTTTAACAGCTGTATTTATATATGTATGTAAGTAACGCCTGAACTAATAAACGATTCGTAGTTGGGTTTAGTTTTTGAACTATTTTCTTGTTATTTAAATAAATATATTATGTATTCTTTAGAGAGACGATATTGTAATACGCAGACCCTCATTAGGTATTATGAAACACTTAGGTATAATACTAAAACATGAAAGAAACTAGGGGAGGCCTTAAACTGTGGTAGTTCCAATCCCCAAAAACAAAACTGGAGATTTGTCTAAATTGAATAATTATAGGCCCATATCATTGGGTACTATAATTGGTAAAATATTTGAAAGACTTTTACATCCGTTTCTTATGAAAAATGTCACTATTGACGACGCACAGTTTGGTTTTCGTGCCAATGTCTCAACTGATTCTGCCATTTTCAGTTTGAAAAACACAATAGAATATTATACTAACCGAGACACTAGTATATATGCCTTTTTTTTTGGACCTTAGCCGAGCCTTTGATCTGGTAAATTATAATCACTGAAAAATTATAAAAACTGAATCAACATAAAATACCACCTGATGTTATAAATCTCTTGAGATATTGGTACGAAAACCAGAGCAACTAGGTGAAATGGGATGACACACTTTCTAACGAATATAGGTTAGAATGTGGGGTACGCCAGGGCGGATTGACATCGCCGGACCTTTTCAACATTTATGTGAACGGACTGATAGAGGAACTTAGAAGTACCTAAATCGGTTGTCATGTAGGTGGAGTTAGTAAACAATCTAAGTTACGCCGACGATATGGTGCTTCTCAGTCCCTCTATCAAGGGACTACGGAAACTGTTAAGTATTTGTAAGAAATACGTGTTAAGTCATGGACTTAAGTATAATGTCTCCAAAACCGAAATGATGGTTTTTAAATGTGGAAAAGGTCCAGGCAGTGTCCCTCCGGTGTTTATGAATGGTGTGGAGATCCGAAGGGTGGCGGCATTCAAGTATCTCGGGCATAGGGTAGGCTGGTCTAAGAGCACGCATCCGATAAGAGTACGCAATGCCAACACTCGTGACGCTGTTAACGATACGCGGCTAACTTCAGAGTTATTTTCAAGTGCAAGCTATTGGCAAGTGCTGTGCGAAAAAATAACAAAAAACATGCAAAAACACAAAAATTACTTAAGTTTAAACATTTTTACCTATTTTCTTAAATAATTTTAGCGTTTTGGGATTATGTTTGTGAAAAAACTACAAAATTTTAAACAAAAACGATCATACGGCTTGATCGGCAAGGAATTCCCCTAGAGGTCACAGCGACAATGATTCCGGTCGATGCTAATAGATGACGTTACACTTCGCTCGATTATAAAATCGTTAATGTGTGAAAGAATACGCACTTGTGTATGTTACAAGAGTACGCGCGTACTCTTACACACATTATTTGATTTTTATTTTTTTCACATGTATTTTAATATTTATTTGTATGTTTAAATCCGCTTTCCGGTATAGCTCAACTACCACGAGCTGAAGTAATCTCAAGATCGAACCGCAAAAGAGCAAAGTTAGACATTTTGAGTTGACCTCCGTTCTAGTTGGCTCTCGAAGAGGATTCGGCCTCAAAATAAGCACCAGTGAAAAAAAGACTGCGAAATCTATTACTAAAGGAGATATAAAATTAAAACTTCCAAAGAATAAACCCAAAAAGAAAATGTGGGGATGTCCCTCATGACGTGGTACCTCCAAATGAAGACTGAATAGGATGTTCCAAATGATGAGGTGGCATGAAGCCTGTATGATCTATGAAGCTGAAAATATGTATAATTGTGAAATCTGCAAGTAGCATGGACACGATTGAGAATGAGTTAAGAAATATGAGATATTTTTTCCTGCGTACTCTTATCAACTTACATGCGCACTCCTATCCAATAGCTCGTGTAAGAGTAAGTATTTACCACTTTTGTTATTTTTTTTATTTTTCTAATATATGGCACTTAACTGTTACATTTAATGTTACTTTATGAAAGCTGTATAAATTGAGTACCAAATAAAAATTAAGCTGATAATCTACAGTTAGTGAATTTTATTTCAAAACAGTTTGAACCTTAAGTGCGTGCTCCTAGACCAGCCTACCCTATGTTGACGGAAGACCTCAGTGACGACAACGATATTGAACGCGAAAGGAGGGCACTTGCCGTGAGATGCAACATGATCGCGCGTAGATTCTTCCGCTGCAATGTACAGGTAAAGAATACTCTTTTTAGAGCGTTTTGTCAAAACCTGTATACTTGCCAGTTGTGGTTTAACTACAAAAGATGCTCGTACAGTGCCATCAGGGTGCAGTACAATGATGCCTACCGCATCCTGATGAAATTACCGCGATTTTGTAGTGCGTCGAACATGTTCGCGACGGCAAGAATGCCCGACTTTTACGCTATAATACGTTCAAGAATCGCTACTTTTTGGGAACGATTACGTCATTCCAATAATGAGATTCTTCAGACGATGTGTGAAAACTCGGATGTCGCCATCTTTCGGCATTGGTTGGCGCAGCATAGCAGTGTGAACCGAAAATAAAAGAGAATTAATACTGTTTTGTATTTGTTTTTCTTTTTATTTTATGTATATTACATTTAAGTTTACATAATATGGGTACTTACTGCCTGAAATAAAGATTTATTATTATTATTATATTATCTAAAATAGTTTAATCTCACTAAACTATAGGTATTGTTTCGCCTTTTCTTATTTCGTTTGTTAACGATCTTGATCCTATTTTCAATGACGTGGAGTTACCCTCATAGTTCACAGAAAAAGCTTTTATTTTCTATCAAAAAAGTTGTTGTAGTCTTATTTTGAAGATTTTTTATGATTTAACTAAGATTAATACTTACATATCCAATACATAACGTTTTGGCATGTCGGAGTACTTGGCTCTCTCTGTCATTAACCAAATGGAGAAAGATAGGCCCTTAAGTGTAGAAATGTAACAACCTGAAACTATACTACACCTACATATATTTTTTACGGACATCTGACAAACGAATATATAACTTTCTAAAGTGTATCTAATAATGATTAGATTTTGATTAGATCATCAAATGATGATAATGATAATGCTTGAATGATCAAACTCAATAGTGTTAGATTGATGAAGATTTAAATTTCGTGTGTATAGGGGATAGGGCACGCTCGAGATATAAACTCCACTAAAAGGTTTATTACGTCTTATTAAAATGCTAGGATTAGTTGAATAACTGACTGCAGGGTTATTAGTTTATTACTTAATAACTGGCCAAGGTGCCATTATTTAGGTACTAGAGCCAATTTATGTAACCGGAAGTAGGTAGGTACCTACTGTAACAGTGCCATAACAGTTTCATTTACTGTGAAAGTAAAACTAGTAAAACTATGTAATATTATATTATTGCAAATATCCTGGCACAATGCAATATTGCGCGTGTTTTAATAATTGCGTAAATGAAAATAAACGAATCAAGTAACTACCTACCTACCTACCGGAAAAGGGTTACATTTCGCTGATAGTATTTACTATCAACCTACCTATAACAACGAAATCTATTATTTAGAGCTGGAAAATGCCCATCTATTAGCCTTTGCCGATGATACTGCCATATTATTTCATGGGAAAACGTGGGATGATACTCGCAGGACAGCTGAAAAAGGACTCAGCAGGATTACGCAAACGCTAGAAAATAATTCACTAAAAAATTAAATACATAATAATTGCTTCAGTATCTCGCGAGTAACCCATCCGCCATCTAATTTCACAATCAAATTACACACTTTGCCATGCAACATATCTGGAACTCCACCAAACGACTGTACCTGTGAAATACTCGATAAAGAAATAACTATGAAATATTTGGGAGTAATCAACGACGAAAACTTGAATTGGCACCCCCATATAACATCTCTTGCCAATAGAGTCAGAAGGCTAATTCCGATATATTTAGAAACCTCCGTGATGTTGTCGATAATAAACTGATGACACAGGTATATGAATCTTTATGCCAATCCCTACTGATTTATTGCATTTCAGCATGGGAAGGTGCAGCAACCACACAAATGATCGAAGTAGAAAGTAAAGCTATCATAAACCTCGCAGATTTCCCACAGAGGAACTATACAAAATGTCCAAATTACTTACAGTACGACAACTTTGCATCGAAAGGAGCGTAATTCGATGGATTTATCTTCCTTTTTGATCGTCAAAAGTGCCGTAATATGCTCTCAAAAGTTGTAAAAAGTAAAAATACTAACACAAGAATTAAAGAAGTTTGAAGAATAATTTAGGTAGGTATTTTTGAGTTTTTTCCAACACGGAATCCGTATTCGGTCGTGGGGGCCAATCTCCATCACTGAGATTAGTCCTCTGTGCAGGTGATATTACAGTGCACAAGTGTGTACGCAAATACAGGTGCGCTCTCTAGTCCCTTAATATCACAGTCCAATAAGTCGGAGGTCCGACACGACCGGAAAAAGATCAGGCGCAGGACCGACGCGACGGCTTTACGTGCTCTCCGAGGCAAACCACGTAGGTACTTCTTAACTCCGGGCTATTCGCATACCTAATATATATGATTATGTTTTATTAGTATGAAATAGAAAGTAGGTAAGTACGTGGGTCTATCAAAATTTCAGTTATGCTACAGTCAGGTCATACGTCTTACATAAATAGTTACCTAATTAATGAATACTACTATTTTTTGTAGCAAAGCGTTTCAGTACATTTGCGTTTGCTAATTGGTTAGATAACTAATGACTGCCTTGTTCGAGCAGGACGTAGAGACGTTCCGGGTGACCCATATGTCCTTCTCCGCTGATAACGGAGGCTTGCTGGTCCAGGGACATCCGCTCAGCTCTCAAGACTGAGCCACGTGGACACGAGCCCATTGATACCTACTAACAAGCTACAAGCACTTATACTGAGCTACAAGTATGCCAACAGAGAGCCTATTTCATCTCTTCCAAGTAAACTTTACACGACTTTTGACAAATTGCCGATACAAAAACTGTCAAAATGTCCACTTTATTCGTCGTTTACTCACTCCTCGGCGAAAGTGAAGTGAAGCAGACCCGAAGTGTCATGATGAAAATATGATTCTCTTCATTTAGTTGTTTGATACATACCTATCGACAAGGTTTCATAGAAAATAATAACGCTATGACTTTTAAAGAGTTCTTTGATTTTCGAAAATAATATTATGTAGACCTGTATGTGTGTATGATGTATGCCTTATAAAATAAGACATTTCTATTGACATTATGTAAATAACTTACGCTTACGTCAGCGTCTAACGAAAGACTACTTTTAGATAAGTTTTGTGAGTAGGCCTACCGCCTAGGCATATACATTTTTACGAGATATACATTTTCACGTCCTAATCGCTGAATCGATCTTGACGAATTTTGTCACAGATCTAGCATGGAGATGGACAAATAACTTAGTTTATAAACGAGTACCGGGAATCCAATTAGTTTTCACGGGATTTTTAAGAAATCCCTAAGTAATACCCGCGGACAAAGTCCAGGAAAACAATTTAACCCGACTACGGCAAAACCGAAAGGAAGGGTTATGATTTTAGCAGTCAATATATGTTTGTAGGTATGTTTCTATTTACAAATGTTCCACCGTAGCGCTTAAAATACTAAGCCGATTTTGATGAATGATATGCCAATCAATTTGTTATTATGGTCCGGGTGATATGTGCTACATTTTATACGAATAAAATGAATGTAAGAGAAGTTACATCCAAGTTGAATAGTTGGGGTTATAGTTTTTAAACTTTTAGTGCGGTGGCGGGCGCGTTCCCGAAATATCAAACGTATGAAGTAGTATGTCAGTGTTCACGCACAATTAGCACGTGGTTCTATAAAAAAAAAGCCGGCCAAGTGCGAGTCAGACTCGCGCACCGAGACTTCCGTACCTACTCCAGAAATAAAACTGTTCAAGTAAAACGATAATATTATATTAATTTGCTTATTTATAATATTTTTTGTTTTAGAAGTTTATTGTGTATATCAAAAAAACTATGCTAAGTAATTAGCATAGCAATTGCTTTATTTTTCCTCTAAATATACATAAATCTCTATTGACCATAATACTTATTTCTGATTTTTCGATCGGTAAACTTAGCAGATGAGGGGGGGAACGGTATTTTTTTCAACATTTTGCATGATTACTCAAAAACTATTATGCATCAAAATATATAAAAATCTGTTTTACAAGGTCCAGGTAAAGCCCTTTTCATATGATACACCACCCGTTATAGTTATCTTACTTTGAAATTTCAAACGCCCGATTTTCCCCCTTTAATAGTTACTAAAAAAAAATCAACTGTGACAGACGGACGGACGGAGAAAGTCGCACCATAAGGGTTCCATTTTTACCATTTTGGTATGGAACCCTAAAAAGCCGCGCCCGCACCCGCGCGCGGTACGTGAACACGCAATTATCCTTGTATTTGTCATCACCTCCTAAAATCCTTGATAAAATAGATTAGCGGTCAAAGAGCGGACTGAAAGAAAGGTTGACGGTTCAAATCCAACCTTATATTATGCCCATTATAAATATAGTACGAGATCCGGTATAAGAAATTGATATCCTCATCTGTTATTTATTAGTGATAAGAAATAAATGGTAGATAATATACTCATCGGCATATCTCGAATAGGTTGCCTAGTTAAATTGCGTGCGGATAATATTAAACAATTAAATTTTTAATTAAATTTATTCTCTCAATAGTTATTTAAAAAAATCGTACACTAGATAAGAGAACATACCAAACAGAATTCAAAAAGTAAAGGCTGGCTTCTTCCCCCTCTGCGCAACAGTTGAGTTGCCAGGTAATAAGCACTGCAGGTGAGTAAAATTGATATACTCTCATCAGTTATTTAATCGTATTTTATATCAAATTAAAGCTTATTTTAAATTAAAGCTTATTTTACCCTGAATCTAACTGTATTAAGTTGCCATATTAAAAAGTTGATCCAATCCATGGTTGCCTACATTTTAGATGTAAATATTATCCTAGTAAACTTATTCGCGATGTGTCGATGAGTATAATATTATCTATCATTTATTTCTTATCACTAATAAATAACAGAAGAGGGTTTAAATTCTTATACCGGATCTTAGACCAATAGAAAGCTGTATCAGTTACATTACTTAAAGATTAGATGCATTCCTCACAAATTACTAGCAGCCGAAATCATTTGTTTTTATAGTCGCCGCAAACACGCGTGCCCAAACTACAAAACGGTGATTGTAATACTACACCTTACGGGCCGTTGTTATATACTTACCACCGGTTGTTTGATAAATATTCTAATCTGACGATCTTTTATTTGAAATCGGCAACTGTATATAATCGTGCATCCATAGATTGTGTTGGGACTTTTCGGTTCTCACCTATTTGTGATTTGTGAGCTAGTTAGTTCCGCAAAAACCCTAGAATCAACTATTTTAGTTCAAGAGCATGACCATCTATATCTATACCTACATAAAATAAAACTATAACTGGAAGATTTCTGTACATTTAATATATTTTGAAAATTTTAACCGGGGGATGCTTTATTATGGATACTAAGGCCAAAACAGATTTTTATTAAATTTTTGTCTGTCTGTCTATCTGTCTGTCCGTCTGTCTGTCCGGGCATCACGCGAAAACGACTGAACGGATTTAAATGAAATTTGGTACACTGGTGTCTGATACTCCGGGTCAACATATAGGATAGTTTTTATCCCGATAAAGCATAAGGTTGCTCCAGGATAGGGGATGAAAATTTTTGTTGATTTTACTCGATAACTCAGTCAAATCTGAACCGATTTGAATAATTCTTTCTTTATTAGAAAGGGTGCACTAGTTAGAGCAGGGCTTCTTTCAGAGAAGGGTTAGAGGTTATAGGCCATAGTCCACCACGCGCGCTGGCCCAATGCGAATTGTCAGACTTCACACACCTTCGAGAACATTATGGAGAATTCTCAGGTGTGCAGGTTTCGTCACGGTGTTTACCTTCACCGTTGAAGCATGTCATTTTAATTGCTTCAATGCATATAACTCAACCTGGGACCCCCCGAATAGGAACCCACACTACTAGGATATCACTGTTACATGTCTTATCAGCACAAATCTAACCCAAAGTCCCTTGATTTGTTTGTCAAATAATCTCGCCCCGAGCCTCACTGCGTCTCGGCGGATGTGACGAATGGAACCGGACGCACGCCGTGACCGGAAGACCCCCTTTCATCTCAAAATGGCCACGACGAATCTCTTTAAAAAGCCAAGGAATGTTTCTACGCGGCTGCTCACTAAATATTTTGTCAAATTATGGCATCACGAAGCGAACTTTTTTTCACGGACTCCTTTTTTTCGTATTTCCTCCTTGTGAAGTTGTCGTGATGCGATATTCGATACCCGTGCGGCGTACAGTTTCAGCCAATGAACTTTGGCGCAAATTCCTTTACTAATGAGTTTAGAATAAAGCCGGAAACATACTCGACGCACTCGGCTAAAACGCCACTCAACCTCACGCTGCTTAATAATGCCTGTAGCATCAATTCAAATCTTAGTATTTTGTACTTGGAAATAAAAATTAATGAAATGTCAGTAAGAATTTGAAATATTAATACAATATTAATAATTTATAATTTATCAAAGACGACGAGACGAGGAGTCGCGGATTCGATTCTGGGTCCACATCTCTGACTTTTACTCGTATGTGCGTTAAAGCGAATAAATATCACATGCTTGGCTTTTACGGTGAAGGAAAACATAGTGAGGAGACCTGCTGCAGCCTGAGAGTTCTCCATAATGTTCTCAAAGGTGTTTAGTCTGCCACTTTGCAAGCGGCCATTGTGGTCCCTTCTATGAGACGAGACCTGCGCTCAGTAGTGAGCCGATGATGGGTTGTCGATGATAATGATGACTTCGTTCAACAATGTTGCCACCATAACGTAACCTTGCCTTTTAGCATTTAAGATGGTTAGGTATATATTGTATGTTTCGAACTAATAAGTATGCTGGGTACGTCATACGTGAGCGATTTTTCCAATCAAATCGGCGTTACCTACTTTGTTTCCTGGACATATATAACAAAATTTTTGAGTAATAAACTAATGAATTACTGGCATTCCGTTAATTTGGAACGTAATAATATCTCAGTGTAGCATCATGTCAGTGATTCAAATGAAGTCACCTCAAGCAGGTAGAATCAATTAGTTACATTTAATAGATCAGGTCATCATTCATTCAATGACCTTACAAATCATCTACGCTAGATCATCAGACCACTCTGCATTCCATAGACATTAGAAAATAGGTCCTTTTGATGTTCAACTAATATTCCTCCCTTCCAAGTAAGCGTAGGTACTTAAAGCTTATGTTAGGAGTGGATATGCAAATAGGTTGACGTTTCGATTTTCAGTCTGTTGAGACTCTAGAATGGGTATGAACAGACGGTATTCTCGTTTCTTTCATCAAAGGATTGTACCATCGAATAGATATACAGCTGTCCACACACTTCTCCCTTAATTTTCCCGCGCTCGCTCTAGTCATAGTATAGTGTAATATTTGTATACTGTATTTTGTTGAAAATTGTAAGCCTCAATAGCCTAACGGTTTTAATGTTCAGACTGAAAACTGAAATATCGATTCGATCTCCTGCAGTAATGTCGTAGACACTCCTAACACAAGCTTTACGCTTATTTGGACGGGAGAGGCGTGAAGCAAATTATTCTTTTAAGAAAAAATGTGACCGGGTTGTTATAATGTCGTGGTGCTGCAGGCAGGCTGTACGCGGCGCTGGGGCGGCGCGGCGGGCGCGTGCTGGGCGGCGACCTGCAGAGCGGCTCGGCGTGGTTCCGCGTGCGCGCGCTGCTGCCCGTCGCCGAGAGCTTCCGCTTCGCGCTGGAGCTGCGCACGCACACCTCCGGCCTGGCCGCGCCGCAGATGATGTTCAGCCACTGGGAGGTAAGCCGGCGCGTGCTGGGCGGCGACCTGCAGAGCGGCTCGGCGTGGTTCCGCGTGCGCGCGCTGTTGCCCGTCGCCGAGAGCTTCCGCTTCGCGCTGGAGCTGCGCACGCACACCTCCGGCCTGGCCGCGCCGCAGATGATGTTCAGCCACTGGGAGGTAAGCCGGCGCGTGCTGGGCGGCGACCTGCAGAGCGGCTCGGCGTGGTTCCGCGTGCGCGCGCTGCTGCCCGTCGCCGAGGGCTTCCGCTTCGCGCTGGAGCTGCGCACGCACACCTCCGGCCTGGCCGCGCCGCAGATGATGTTCAGCCACTGGGAGGTAAGCCGGCGCGTGCTGGGCGGCGACCTGCAGAGCGGCTCGGCGTGGTTCCGCGTGCGCGCGCTGCTGCCCGTCGCCGAGAGCTTCCGCTTCGCGCTGGAGCTGCGCACGCACACCTCCGGCCTGGCCGCGCCGCAGATGATGTTCAGCCACTGGGAGGTAAGCCGGCGCGTGCTGGGCGGCGACCTGCAGAGCGGCTCGGCGTGGTTCCGCGTGCGCGCGCAGCTGCCCGTCGCCGAGAGCTTCCGCTTCGCGCTGGAGCTGCGCACGCACACCTCCGGCCTGGCCGCGCCGCAGATGATGTTCAGCCACTGGGAGGTAAGCCGGCGCGTTCTGGGCGGCGACCTGCAGAGCGGCTCGGCGTGGTTCCGCGTGCGCGCGCTGCTGCCCGTCGCTGAGAGCTTCCGCTTCGCGCTGGAGCTGCGCACGCACACCTCCGGCCTGGCCGCGCCGCAGATGATGTTCAGCCACTGGGAGGTAAGCCGGCGCGTGCTGGGCGGCGACCTGCAGAGCGGCTCGGCGTGGTTCCGCGTGCGCGCGCTGCTGCCCGTCGCCGAGAGCTTCCGCTTCGCGCTGGAGCTGCGCACGCACACCTCCGGCCTGGCCGCGCCGCAGATGATGTTCAGCCACTGGGAGGTAAGCCGGCGCGTGCTGGGCGGCGACCTGCAGAGCGGCTCGGCGTGGTTCCGCGTGCGCGCGCTGCTGCCCGTCGCCGAGAGCTTCCGCTTCGCGCTGGAGCTGCGCACGCACACCTCCGGCCTGGCCTCGCGCAGATGATGTTCAGCCACTGGGAGGTAAGCCGGCGCGTGCTGGGCGGCGACCTGCAGAGCGGCACGGCGTGGTTCCGCGTGCGCGCGCTGCTGCCCGTCGCCGAGAGCTTCCGCTTCGCGCTGGAGCTGCGCACGCACACCTCCGGCCTGGCCGCGCCGCAGATGATGTTCAGCCACTGGGAGGTAAGCCGGCGCGTGCTGGGCGGCGACCTGCAGAGCGGCTCGGCGTGGTTCCGCGTGCGCGCGCTGCTGCCCGTCGCCGAGAGCTTCCGCTTCGCGCTGGAGCTGCGCACGCACACCTCCGGCCTGGCCGCGCCGCAGATGATGTTCAGCCACTGGGAGGTAAGCCGGCGCGTGCTGGGCGGCGACCTGCAGAGCGGCACGGCGTGGTTCCGCGTGCGCGCGCTGCTGCCCGTCGCCGAGAGCTTCCGCTTCGCGCTGGAGCTGCGCACGCACACCTCCGGCCTGGCCGCGCCGCAGATGATGTTCAGCCACTGGGAGGTAAGCCGGCGCGTGCTGGGCGGCGACCTGCAGAGCGGCTCGGCGTTGTTCCGCGTGCGCGCGCTGCTGCCCGTCGCCGAGAGCTTCCGCTTTGCGCTGGAGCTGCGCACGCACACCTCCGGCCTGGCCGCGCCGCAGATGATGTTCAGCCACTGGGAGGTAAGCCGGCGCGTGCTGGGCGGTGACCTGCAGAGCGGCTCGGCGTTGTTCCGCGTGCGCGCGCTGCTGCCCGTCGCCGAGAGCTTCCGCTTTGCGCTGGAGCTGCGCACGCACACCTCCGGCCTGGCCGCGCCGCAGATGATGTTCAGCCACTGGGAGGTAAGCCGGCGCGTGCTGTCACGCCACAATGTCAGTACGTATACAGGACCAGACTACGAGGCCAATCCACTTGCAGCGTGGAGTGCGACAGGGAGACGTAATCTCCCCGAAGCTCTTTACCACTGCGTTTGAGGACGTCTTTAAGCTTCTGGATTGGAACGGGCTTGGCATCAACATAAACGGCGAGTACATCACTCACCTGCGATTTGCCGATGACATAGTAGTCATGGCAGACTCTGAGAGACCTCAATGCAATGTTCCTCAACAGGTGGGCCTGAAAATGATCATGAGCAAGACGAAAATCATGTCCAATGCTCATGCACTGCTCCACCCAGTAATTGATGAGAACTCTGCACTCGAAATTGTCGACTAGTATATTTACCTGGGACACACAGTCCAGCTAGGTAGGTCCAATTTCGAGAAAGAGATCAACCGCCGAATCTGCTGGGCAGCGTTCGGGAAGCTCCGAGATGTCTTCTCGTCCAAAATTCCTCAGTGCCTGAAGTCTAAAGTCTTCGATCAGTGCGTGTTGCCAGGGATGACTTACGGATCCGAGACATGGTCGCTAACTAAGGGCCTAATAAGTAGGCTCAGGACCGCTCAGCGGGCGATGGAGCGAGCTATGGTCTATCGAAGAGCTGATGGTCGTTGGGGTCCCAAGGTGCTGGAGTGGCGATCCCGCACCGGGAAGCGCAGATCCCCCACCAGGTGGACCGACGACATCAAACGAGTCGCAGGGAGCCGCTGGATTCAGGCGGCGCAAGACCGAGGCCTTAGCCTAGGCAATGGGGCGGTCTGTTGTATGGAGACCCCCACATCAAATCCTCAGTCGATGAAATTTGGCGAGGTTGTAGTATGGGATGACCCAAAATTTACACAAAAATATCCAAAAAAAAATCCATGCGGAAGTTGGGTATTTATACCTAAAAGTACAAATAGCTTAATATTTTGAACAGAATAATTTCTCCGTCCAATTTTTTTTTACCAAACTAATTATTAGCCTTAATAAGAGGTACTTGATAAAAATCCAAAACTTTTTTCAAACGGAACTGTCATTTTTTAAAGAGGTTTCCTTTTTTTGTCCGTAATTTCGACCAGAAAATTGCTCAGTCAATTTTTTATTTTCAAATGTCCTTAAAATGTAATTTAGCATAACGTGTAAGAAAATCCAAAAAAAAATCCATACCAAAATCTATTTATCTTACTTCAACTGAAAATTGTTTATAACTCGGAATGAAAAATTTCTCTATCCAATTTCTTTTTTTTAACATAGTAGGTAGTCACATTTACACACTTATCCTAAATATCCAAAAAAAATATCACGAAGAACATCGATATTGAAACAGAATTTTTTGAAATCTAAACTGCGTTTTCGCGATAATGTACCTTAATGCTTGAATCATTGGGTATAGTTTAGCGTGCGCGAGCGAAGCGACTTCACAAATAATATATTACTACATGACTTCTACGATGCTAAATAATAAACATAAATGTGTACCTCAACATTAATTTATTTATACAACCACTAATTGTAGCGACTTAGCTTCCAGATAATGAATGAGCTTTTCAATAGTTTAATTAAGGGCCCTTAAACATAATTTGTTTCTCCGAATTAGTTTATTTTGGGAAAATTTAAACAAAAACAACATAAAATTGCCATAACAGCTTATATTAACTAATATTCATTTCCTTCACTGAAAATAAAATAATAGGTATGTATCTGCTTCAAACAACCAAAAAATAACATCTTTATTTTGAAAAAGTATAAAAAATTATGAAGCTCTATAATGTTTAAAAACAATTGTTTTTTGGCAAAAGCTTCATTGATTACTTTGTTACCAAAACCTTTTTAACCGACTTCCAAAAAGGAAGTGGCTCTCAATTCAGCACTTATTTTTTTAACTTATGCACGGTATTTAAGGAAAACCCTAAAAAAGTGACATACTGTTTTTATTCAAGATTCCTGTATTATGAATGAATACAATACAATAAATAAAAAGAGCATGACACTTTTTAGGGATCCTCAAACACCGTGTGTTGTATGTACAGCGGTTTCTTCGAGATTTCTGAACCGATTTGGATAATTTTTATTTCACTTGCTAGAAGAAATTCGCGAGATGGTTCCCCAATACTTTCTGGATCCAACTTTTCAATTCTAATGCCTCATTCTGAAGTCGGGCGAGCATAAAAACACGCCCAATGTCAACATAATGTGTAGAAACTAAAAACTTTTTTTTCAACACACTTGCTCATAAAGTGGCTCTAATAGTCTAGTTGACAAGTTCAAAATGGTACAAAATAGAGATACTGATCTTAAAATTATGTGCGATAGCTCATTGGATCCGGAATGACGCCTAGAAAAAGTTCCAAAAGCGTGTATTAGCACATAAAAAATTGCAAAAGTTATAAACAATTAAAGATAAAAAAAAATGGCATTTCGTTTTTTGCCAATATTTCATAAACTATTAATATTTAAGAATTTTCAAAAAAAGATTCTAAAAGAAGAGGAAATTTTCAATAAAAAACTCCGAACTCCCGGAACTCTATCTCCATTATTTATAATTTTAATTTAACGCTGAAAATAGGTCTGCGCGCGACATTTTTAGGTTGCGCGCGCGGCGTCAAAAGCGAGTACGGCACATTAATTAATTTATTTAAGGTATTGAATATTTATTTAAAAATTTGAAAAAATTATGGTGTGTTTTGAACACTATAAATAATTTATTCTCGTTGGAAATTTTACTTAAAGTTAATTTTTCAACAAGTTAAACAATTGTTAACTAACAAAATTTTCTCGAACTTCCGTCTTAATTGTAAGTGAAAAAAAAATTGTGTGAGTCAGCTCACGACGCACAACTGGAGTTTACTTCATACTCAACGTTGAAATTTCTACCCTAACGTTGAGTAAATAAGGTTGGCCTTCGCTTGAGTTGTCGAATGCCCGCGCTACGCCTTTCACAACGTTGCAAATCTCCACCCCTAACGTTGAGTAAACAAGGTTGGCTTTCGTTCACGTGTAGATTAGCGCCATCTTTCGGCTTATGTGTAAACTATTTGAATAGCCACGGTGTTGTACTCCGTACGGTGTTGTGAACGAAAACCAACCTTATTTACTCAACGTTAGGGTAGAAATTTGCATCGTTGTGAAAAACGTGACACGGGCATTCGACAACTCAAGCGAAAACCAACCTTATTTACTCAATGTTAGGGTAGAAATTTCAACGTTGTGAAAAACGTAACAAGGTCATTGATAAATTGATTTTACTGTCCGGATTTTTCTCATACCGGGCTGCTAAAATCGATTCTTAAGGAGTAAACTCCAAAAAATGTTTAAATAATTGTCGTAAAAAATTTCAATTATATTTATGTACAACTTCTTTATTTGATTTGTTCACATCGGCATTCTCATTACAGAAAATACATTTGGAATTGTAATCAAACTCTGAAGATGGTTCTTGTGAATTAAGTCTTTTCTTTTTTAAAAATGATTTGATCATATTATCGTTTATGTATGCTTTTCTGCAAGAGACGTGTAAGTCTAATTCTTCTAATCCGTGAAGCTTATGCTCTAATCCGTCGCCCCTTTTTTTATTCTGCATTTTTTAATCGTTTCAACTCCTTTTTTTTTCACTGTAACTTTCTCTAAGCCGGCAAAGCTCTTATTGCACAAAATACAAAATTTTTCCATAACGATTACGCGTACAACAAACAAATTTGCTAATAACAATGGTCGCCTTGGTCACTAATGGCCGTCTCTAATTTCTTAGTCGAACGAAATACGAGTAACCACGAGTAAGTATACTCGGTCATACTCGGTTGGTTCGGACGAACTGCGCGCGCAGAGATTGCGCTCGTTGGACATCTACAGGCTCACGTCGCCGTGGGCAGACAAAGTCGGGTCTCGTGAAGTCATCACGCTCCTGCTCACTCCTTGTTATGGAGTAACATCGGCACAAAAAAAACGTCGAATTGATTACCTGCTCCTTTTTTTGGAGTCAGTTAAAAATAGCCATAACAACTTATAAAATAATAATATCCATTTCTTTCAAATTCAAATTTATTTCACGTAGGCCAACCTGTGGCTCTTATGACACGTCATGATTCTACCACTGGTTCGGAAAGTAGATTCTGCTGAGAAGAGCCGGCAAGAAAGTCAGCTCTTTTCAAAATTGGTATGTTATGCAGAAAAAATGTACCTAAACCTAACTAAACTCGCTCCTAAATCATCAATTTTCGGTGTGAAGAGGTGACGAAAAATCATTTTTATAGTACTAAAAAGAAAGATTTTTCACCAAACCAAAACCAAAAATTGGAGATAAAGGACCAATCTCTGTGTAGTAGTTTTTAGTTCCATTGTATTTTGTTCGAATTAGTTACAAAATGATCCGAAAACTCCAATAGTTTAACGGATTTGCATTAGCGCCCTTAAAATTGTGCAGTAATGTCGCTATGATATGGATTTCGTGCCCCTTTTTGAGCGGGATGGCAAATTATTGTGTTCTCGTGAGTGAGAAATAGAGTGATAGACGCGCGACGTACTTTTGACGACTTACTATTTTTTACCTAATTACAAATAACTTAAAATACAAAATTGCAAATTATTATACACTCTTAAAGCAGTTTTTGTCTCAGCATTTAAACTAGTTTTAGATCTGCGTGCGATTTTTCGCTTTAATACCATGACAATATGGTTCAGAACCATTTGACCGACACAGTCACTGTAGTTGTCAACAGTTTTTGATTGAAAATTGAACTGTCGACTCTACGACATACATTCGATTATCGAGTACTGGCTCGCGTCACAAAAGGCAGATACTAATGTCAGTCTCGTCACTGAATAGATAAAGTCTCGTTATAGTCCGGGAGCCAGGTACAAATTCGGTCAATTACTTCCTCTCGAGCGAAACTTCGTGAAACGCATTAGGGATTTATATTATGAATATTCGCGACCGTCAGCTGCGACTCCGTGGGTGGGGCGGGCAGTGGCAGCCTCCAACGCATGGAGAAAAAAAAAGTTTTTTAGTCATTTCCTCCCATTTGAAAATTTGACAGATTATAGTTTACCTAATATTTTGAAGGAAAACTAACCATAACATGGTGGACCATGCTATGGTCAGCTGACTTTATTTCTTTTCTATATATCTGACAAATTTTCAAATGGGAGGAAATGACTAAAAAACTTTTTTTTTTCTCCATGCGTTGGAGGCTGCCACTGCCCGCCCCACCCACGGAGTCGCAGCTGACGGTCGCGAATATTCATAATATAAATCCCTAATGCATTTCACGAAGTTTTAATTGGGAGGGACTTGGTCATGAAAATCTGTCACTGGCTCCCGGACCATTACGTCAACTCACCACGCTCCTGCTTCCCTTGATGGATTAAAATATATAAAATATTTCTTTCTAAAATTTTATAGTTTTTAATGCGCTTGATTATTTTTTTGGATATTTTGATACTTGATACAAAAAAAATAATTGTAATCATATCAATAAAAAAAATGGATGGAGAAATTTTGCACTGTGAGTAAAAGGGTAGTTTTTGAAAAAAATATAGTCTCTTGGTATATTGTTTGGATTTTCAAGTTGTAGGTACAAAACGGCTATAAAAGGACATTCCAGTGAAAAAAATTCACAGAGCAATTTTTCGCTGCAAGTTACATTGAAAAAACGTATTTTTCAAAATTTGGTGGTTTCGACTAGGAGTATATTTTGGATATTTTATATTTTGTTTCTAGACTTTACATGAATGTTTCAGGTGAAGAAAGTTTTGACCGAGCATTTTGCCGAACTGAGATATTAAGCATAAAAGAGTTTAGGTAAAAATACCTAATTTCCGTTCTAATTTTTTTTTGGATATTTATAAAATACGTTTAACTACTGATACTTTATCATTCTGTAAAGTTTCGTCGCCTGAGGAATTGATGTTGGGGTCCACTAGCTTCATTGCCTAGACTACCTGTGGAAGTCCATGCAAGATACCTTTGTCCAGCAGTGGACGTCTATCGGTTGATAAAGAAGAAGAAGAAATTATTAAACGATTTTTTAAAAATCAATGTTATAAACCCTGTCATCTCTCCAGGTGATCGATATCGACCCATTCTGGAGACCGCGGACGGAAGAGGAATACCTACACTGGGGTGAGAAGTGGGACGGCGTGAACCGCGCCAAGGCGTACATGGACTCAGTCCGCACTAGGAAAGGCCTCTCCACGGACAAACACCTCGTGCAGCATGCGGAGAAGCAGAGGACATTGTCCAAGAAGAAATAGTCATCGAAGGCTGTAGAGTTCAGCGCAAAATGATGTTTGAGACCTCTAGAGAAGTTTAACTCGAGAGCGCCCCTTTACAAACTTAGTTTGCTTCTCATTTGAATGTTAACCAATTAAAGTCATTGGAATTTTGTAGACTACACTAGTGGCACGCTATGATGGCCGGTTTGACGTTTGTCCGCTCATGAAGTTCCGTATTAATTGATAACGACTTTGAAGGAAATAATTGTATTACTTTATTGACGATAGTGATGTGCAGAGATTCATAAATTTTATCGAATGTAGTTTTAGGTTTAGGACTCAAAATTTATTTATTAAATTGATTTCTAAAATGTATACAAGTGTAGAAAAATCAGTTTGCACCATTTAAGGGGTGAATGTACTTGTGAATATGAACAATTTTCACTATGTGGACAAACCTCTGAAATCGCAAAAAAATATCAGCTGTTTCATACAAAAGGTAAAATTTTTATTTTTATATGATATATACCACAACTCGGCATTTGGTTTTCTAAATTGTAAATTTTTAAAAATGGAATCTAATACGATCGTCACATAGGATCGCTGGCTAGCACAACTACTACCTCCGGCAAACTCGCGTCAATGCTCAATGCAAAACAAAGCAGTTTCGAATTGACGTTGCTTCGAAAAGTATAAACTGTCAGTGCAATGCGATTGTGATATAGTTTTGACCTGGCTTTGGATTTCAAATATTGATACTGCATTACTGTTGACCCTTGCTCGTTAATTTGGACTCTGTTCAAGCCCTTTGTTGTGGATTTCGTCGATATGACCGAACGTACGCAGAGAACTGTTCTAAATAGTCAGACACGTGAGTTCGTAATACGCCTTCGTAACTATTTCGATCGTGAAGCTCAAAATGGAGGGCCAATTTTACCTATAACGTCAGTGGTTGAACGCGTAGCTGATGCGCTTAATATTGGACAACGAACTGTTAGACGGATAACTAAAAAAAAATATGGCGAGACTGGCACAGAAGAAAATAAACTTCACACACCAAAAAAGAGAAAACGAGCAAAACCAGTCGTAGGCATCGATAGCTTTGATGCCGATGCTATCCGAAGACATGTTTACGGCTACTATTTACAGAAGGAGTATCCAACAAGAAAAAAGTTGGTGCATTCACTGAAGGAAGCTGTATTATTCTTCGGTGGGGAAAGTTCTTTAACGAAGATTTTGAAGACCATTGGATTTCGATACAAAAAATGTAACAAACGCAAAATATTGATGGAAAGATTTGATATAGCGATGGCAAGGTATACTTTTTTACGGCAAGTGAAAGAAATCAAAAATTGGCAAAATGTTGTGTTCTTGGATGAAACATGGCTTAATGCTAACCATACTGTAGGCCGTTCTTGGAACGATGACACAGCAGCATCTACTTCCAAAGTTCCTGTAGGAAAAGGATCGCGACTTATAATTTGTCACGCCGGAACCATCAACGGGTTTGTCGAAGGTTCTCTCATGGCTTTTGCGTCAAAAACCACTGGAGACTATCATGAAGACATGAATGGAGAAAAGTTTACTGAATGGTTTACCTCAATGTTGTGTAGCCTCCCTGAACCATCTATTATAATTATGGACAACGCCCCATACCACTCGATGCAAATTGACAAGCCACCTGCCCAATCCCAAAAGAAAGCTGATATCGTCGCATGGCTTCGTAAAAATGGCGTAGATGCAAACATGAATATGTTAAAAGCGGAATTAGTACGTCTTTTAAAAGAAAACAAACCAACCAAGATCCGATACGTCATTGACGAAATAGCATTAGAACATGGGCACAGAGTTATACGGTTACCGCCTTACCATTGTGAGTATAATGCGATTGAGTTGGTGTGGGCTCAAATTAAGGGATATGCTGCAAGACACAATACAGAACCCCCATTTACCACAAAAAAAATGCTAAAATTATTAGAAGAAGCTTGTGAACATGTGACTAAAGGAGACTGGGAAAAGGTTGTGAATAGAACTGTTAAATTAATAAGGGAAGATTATGAAAGAGATGTGAAAATAGATAATATTATAGAAAACGAACATATAATTATTAATGTAGGTGATGATAGCAGTGACGACAGTGAAAATAGTAGTATGGACGAATCTGATTAATTATGGCCTTTTGTGGCACCTTTTTTGGTATCTTTTGTATTCATATGTTTCTTGTGTGCATATAAAGTATGTATATTCATTTTCATTCAAATATTCAGTTCGTTCAAATAAATTAAATAAACATATACATTTTTGTTTTATTAAACCTATTTAATCAGGTACAAAAACAAAACTTAATTGTTTTTTGTTCGAGAATAAATTGACATTCCACATCACTATTGTAATGTGTCAAACCGGCCATCATAGCGTGCCGCTAGTGTAGCTCTACAAACTAATATCTGTGTCTAACTGTTCGAAATACATGTATACCTACGTTGTAGTTATCTATAATATAATAAAACTGTAACAGGTCCAATTCTGTACATTGAAGATATTTTGAAAATTTTCGTTTGAGGGCACTCTAAAATCGATACTAAAGCCAAAACATTTTTTTTAATTTTTTGTCTGTCTGTCTGTCTGTATCTTGGCCGCGCATCACACCGAAACTACTGGATTGATTTAAATGAAACTTGGCATGATTTAAGATCATACTACGAGGTATAATATAGGATACCTTTTATCCCGAAATTCAGCACGGTTCCCTTGGGAGAGGAGATGAAAATCAAAATGTGTAGTTAGCTTTAATCCATTAAGGTGTATTCCGATTTCATTCATTTTTTTTTTGTTAGAAAGCAGGTACTTTAGAGATTGTCCTGTAATTATTTCAAGGTTGGCAATTTAGTAGTTCAGAAATTATAGACATCACAATCTTCAGTATAAGGTCCAAATAACTTGAACCCCGGAATCTACAGGATACTTTGAATGTACGGCTCATCTTAAGCTGGCATGTGTACTTTATCGTATATAGCCATCGTGGATAGCCCTCAGCCCTGGCGTCAGATTTTGCCAATCGATCATTATACCGATCATTATACTACATAGTAGGTATGGATGTAATACATCGTATGAACGTAATGTTACAGTGATTTCCTATGAAATTTAATATTCTAATCCATAATCATACTAATATTATAAATGCGAAAGTGTGTTTGTTTGTTGGTTTGTCCTTCAATCACGCCACAACAGAGCCACGAATCGAGGTGATTTTTTGCATGGGTACCTACTATAGTTGAGGACCTGTAGAGTGACATAGGCTACTTTTCATCCCGGAAAATCAGTGTTCACGAGGGATTTTAAAAACTAAATCCACGCGGACGAAGTCGCGGGCATCAGCTAGTAAATAATAAATCAATGGTCTACTGACTACTCTAACCACAGATCGTTTGTCAGAAAGTTTCCGTAAAAATATGTACCTATACCTTGTAGGTAGGTACCTATCTAACTACCTATATTCTAAAGTTAGACGAGCTCAAAGATTGTAATGTTTATGTTATAAATATAATATAGTTAATAGGATAAAAGCCTGATAGTTGCCATACTTTTTGAAATTACTTTAGATACTAACTGTCAGTTGGTACGAAAAGCAAAATATGCACTATATATTTTGTAAAACGGATAGTTACTTTGATTTATTATATTCAAATTTATGGAAATAAAAAATATTATCTGCGATATTATAATATCCAGGAAATATCAAAAGACCTCTAAATTTTGAGACAACTATGTATCCCATATCAGGGGATCCCTAATTCATATAAATTACGTTCAGGATAGATGCCCCTCAGAGAAAGAGGACATTTATCCCGCAAAAACATTGATCGCACCTTGCCTCTCCATGCAATCGCACAGAGACGGGCAACACGGCCAACTTAGTGGTAGTTGTAGTCTCTCGATAGATAAATAAAATATGACGATTCATCCGGGAATCTAGAGTTATTACAATCGAGGCAACTATACCAGGCAACTATCCTGGTTTTACCCTACTTGTTAACTATTATTTTGTGACAGTCAACTCTTCTTTAACACCAAGTCTATAACGTAACGTAGCGTCATCGACCTACTGCGGCATTATCAAAAATGACTGCTACAGTGCGCAGATTGCACCCGCCTTCTAGAAAGATCAAGAAGTCAGGTTGGTAGATTCTGCCCATGACAGCTTCAATCTGACTGCAACCCGCAGTGCCATCGTGACCACGGTCCATGCAACTTGACAACAACAATCGAAATACATAACGACAGTTCCAACTAAAACATTTATCATGATATGTAGGTACCTACCTGTACTAGGGCTATAAAAACTTTAAGCCTACTGGACTGACGTAGGAGTTTGCGCTATTTACGTGCGTTCCCTCACGCAAAGCCTCAATTTATTTTCAGAAATAGATATTTGGAGTCGTTACCAGCGGCGCGCGTTGACATTCAGAAAGCAGAATGCAAAGTTTTGTTTTTTTTTTTTTAAATATTAATCAATCAAAAAAATGTAGACATGTTCCAAAAAATAATATCAGCTGTCATGATTTGTCAGATTTCTGTAAAAAATAATGTATCTTATCTACTATCCTAGTTTGTTACACAGGCTCAGAGTTGTACTCGTATGTTAATTTTTGAAGCCATGTATAGGTATTAGAATTCACATAAGATTGAGGGTCTATTTCATCATCACCAAGAAACTTTAATTAAGCAGTGATGGCCTAGTGGTTAGGACTGTGGTCGCCTATTCTGGGGGTCGTATTTTCGATTCTGGGCACGCACCTCTTTTTTGACTTTTCGGAGTGATGAGCGTTTAAGCAATTAAATAGGTATCACATGCTTCAACGGTGAAGGAAAACATCGTGAGGAAACCTAAACACCTGAAACATTCAACATTCTACATATTATTCTCAAAGTTCAAAGGTGTGTGAAGTCCGCTAATTCGCAGTGGAGTATGGCTTAGTAATTATCATAATCCTTCTCTGAGAGGAAACCTGCGCTGCGATGAAACTTTAACCTACAAAGGGGTTGTTTCAAATATAATAGCCTGGGCCAGGTCTTTGTAGTCTTTCAAAATGTTTGGGGTCATGAAATAGTGATTTTTTTCTTAATTTCTCATTAAAAAGGTCCTTTTTACGAGGTACAATGCGAAATTTTTTTGCAAAATAAAAGCGCAACAACATGGCGTTCTTTTTGACAATGACATGTACTTACACAAGTCATGATGACATTTGACATAAAAATAACCACAATTGACAGCAATTGACATTTGACATACCAGCAATAGACGGTTGACAATTATTGAAATGACATTAAGCTGACTTAACGTCATTACAAACATAGACAACAAAAGCAGATGGATGCAGTCCGGGAGTTGCTATTCGACAAATGCACCCATTTATCAATTTTATATTTGTACCTCTTATTCACTGTAAAACTGCCAAAAAGCATATTTTAATTCAATTTCTATGATTTAATACTATATTTTGGTATAGTGTACAAGTACCTGGCCCAAGATGAAACAACCCCTTGGTCAATACAAAAACTTTATTCGTTAGGTATCGTTTCTTTCTTCTTTGGTTAAAGTTCACTTGGCTATGTTATAAGTTGTAACCTCAAATTTTGATTGATTGTGACTTATGGATTATGCTGGAGAAACTTCTCATTTAACTTATTATAGTCGAAAATGCCGAGCTAGCCTTCACGGATTCTGCGACGCCTCTGAGAAAGGCTATGCAGCCGTGGTGTACCTGCGGACCGTTAGCCCTTCTGGCCATGTCTCGGTGCATCTTGTCCTTGCCAAGAGCAAGGTAGCTCCGATCAGATCCCACTTGACCATTCCCAAACTAGAACTGTCCGGAGCCGCTCTAGTGACGCGCCTCCTCAACCACGTCCACGCTTCCTTGAAGTCCTTCGTTGACATTGTGGACGTGTTCGCTTGGTCGGACAGTGCTATTGTTCTTTGTTGGCTTCGAGCCTCGGCTCATAACTTGGAAGTTTTTGTGGCTAACCGAGTGTCACAAATCCAGAATTCAGAAACGTCTCTGATCTGGAGACACGTTCCTGGGGACTGGAACCCCGCAGACTGCGCTTCACGCGGCTGCGAGGCCCCAACCTTGGTCAGTCATCCCCTTTGGTGGGGCCCGGACTGGCTGACTGGTTCAGAGTCATCTTGGCCTCGGAAAAATTTCTCAGCACCGGAAGATTTACCGGGCCTACGTTTGCGAGTTGGAGTGGTTAGCGAAAAGCCCACCTACGACAAGGCTCTTCTGGAGCGATACAACTCTCTCGACAAACTGATAGGTGTAAACGCTTGGTTGCGTCGGTTCATGCACAACGCGAGAGACCCATCCAATAGAATTTCGGAACCGGTTCTCTCCCCTTTGGAGCGTCGAGAGGCCCTGACGTATTGGATACGTATGACCCAACTGGAACACTTCGCAGCGGTTATTGAGACTTTGAAAAAAGGCTCAGCTTTGAAGGGCTCGCTTGCCCGCTTGAGCCTCTTCTTGGACGACGCGGGAATGATACGAGTCGGCGGACGTTTGAAAAATTCCGCATTGCCTTATGGAGCACGGCATCCGCTGTTACTCCCTAAGGACGGCCCCCTTACCAAATTGTTGGTGACACATCATCATATTAAGAATGCCCATGCCAGCTGTAACGCCCTCTCGGCTATTTTGCAGCGTGAATACTGGATTTTGACTGGCCGACGAATCATTCGGAGCATTATCTTTAAATGCATGCCTTGCTACCGATTAAAGGCTTCCATCACGCAACCAATTATGGGCGATTTGCCTTCTGATCGTGTTACTGTCACACGACCTTTCGCGGGGGTGGGAACTGACTTTGCTGGCCCCTTCCTTGTTAAGAACTCGAATCTTCGTAATGCTCGGTCGCATAAGGGCTACCTGTGCGTCTTCGTTTGCATTTCCACGAAGGCGGTCCACCTGGAACTTGTAAGTGCCCTCAGCACTGAGGCCTTTATTGCTGCCCTACGCAGGTTTGTAAGCCGGCGATCTCTGCCTGACCTGGTCCGGACCGATTGCGGCACGAATTATAAGGGAGCCGATCGATATCTGAAGGAAATTGTAGAGTTTTTAACTAGCAATAAGAATAGCATAAGCTCAACTATGTCCAAAATGGGCATCACCTGGAGGTTCGATCCCCAGCTTGCCCCCACTGGGGCGGGATTTTCGAATCTGTTGTAAAGGTTGCAAAAACGCATCTCCGTCGCGTTATTGGCGAAACTATATTAACGTTTGAGGAGCTTGCCTGTTTTGCAAGATTGAGGCCGTCCTCAACTCTCGGCCCCTCTGTCCCCTCTCCTCCGATCCAAATGATTTGGAGGCCCTGACTCCAGGTCATTTTCTGGTTGGCCAGCCCCTTAACGCTTTGCCCGAATATCCCTTCTGGGAAGTAAAATCCTCACGCTTGTCTAGATTTGAACTGTTGCAACAGATGACCCAAAACTTTTGGCATCGTTGGTCACTTGTATATTTGCATCTGTTGCAGCAGCGCGTTAAATGGGCTGACAAATCGGAACCACCCAAGATAGGCGACCTTGTATTACTTAAAGAGTCAAATTTGCTGCCTTTGTACTAGCGTCGTGGCCGTATTGTAAAACTCTTTTATGGATCGGATGGGGTCCCCAGAGTGGCCGAGGTATTTGTTGGAGATTCGGTTTTGCAGCGTGCCGTAGCAACCTTGTCACGACTACCTATTGATTAACGAATCTAACTCCTTGGATTCGTTGGGCGGGAGAATGTTCGCGCGAAACGCAGCGCGCGTCTTTTATCACAAAATCGTAGTTTATTTTGAAAACACCGTCGGTTCGTGTACGCGTCATCACCCGGCGCTCGGGACCTCTAGCGCCGCCGCGGCTCGGACGGCGCGTTCTCAGTTACGGTTTTGTGGTCGGCTCATGCGCTCGCTTCACGTTCCGTGGAATCCTATTTGAAATACACGTGGTGATAGGCTCTTTGTGATTCGTGCCGTGTTTTGTGTTTATCATTTGACGAATATTGTGTTATTGTAACCGAGTTGGAACCTATTTGGTGCCGATTGGCAAGGTCCTATGTAAAAATCGAGCGACTGTAACTGAATAACTTTTATACCTATTTTGTGTAACCTGGTCGAGTGACCCATTTGTAACTTTTAACTTTGTGCTTGTTGCTTTATAACTTTTGTTGCCTGTGAACTGTGTTAGTATATTGTGTTGGACTTGAAACATTGTGTGAGCTGTGATAGCAGCGGGTGACGAGTGAGAAGGATCCAGAAATCGTCGCGTTCCGCCATTTATCTAGTAGGCCCGTTTTCACGTTACACTCGCCATCTTAACACATTACACTCATTCACACCTCAACGGGTCTACCTTCGGCGTGGCCCGCCCACATTCAAGTTTGTGACCTGCCGGTGCGGACAGTCAAGTTTGTGCTCCGAAAGAACTGGGTAGTCACAGGATCGGATGATATGCAGATACGCGTATTCAGGGATTTACTATTTACGCGTATACAGGATATTACGCGCACACTGGAGGGCGTGCACTCCTTCAAGGCACACCCAGGCTACATCAGATGTATTGTCGTTCACCCCACTCAGCCTTATATTATAACTTGTAGTGATGACCTGCTGATCAAGCTGTGGAACTGGGACCGCAACTGGGCCTGCCAGCAGGTGTTCGAGGGACACACTCACTATGTGATGCAGATTGTGATCAACCCTAAGGATACAAACACATTTGCTAGTGCTAGTCTTGATACCACTATTAAGGTCTGGGGAATCGATTCTTCGTTCCATAACTTCACATTGGAGGGCCACGAGAAGGGCGTAAACTGCGTAGACTACTACCACGGCAGAGGCCAGCCGTTCATCATCAGCGGCGCCAACGACCACTTCGTAAAGATATGGAACTATCGGAAGAAGACCTGCGTTCGGACATAAGAAGTCTACTCGCAGAACGTGACGGCACTGTGTTTCCACCCGATGCTGCCGATCCTGTTCACGGGCTCCAAGAATGGCATGTTGCACTGGTGGCATACTGACACCTTTATTCTGACGATGTCACTAAAATACGGCTCCGAGAGCATTTGGACCATATCCTCGAAGCATAGCTCTAACATAGTAGCATTTGGATTTAGCGAAGGAGCTATCTTATTTAAGTTAGAACGAGAGCAGCCAGCCATTTCTATGGACATGAAAGGAGGCAAGATTATATGGGCCAAGCAATGGGAGATGCAGGAAATTAAAGTGAAAGATTTTCTGCCGGAAGCCACAGAGATAAAGGATTGAGAATGCGTTCCTACTTCCTATAACGGGTGCAGAGGTGTGCTCATGCGAAATATACCCGAATTCGATCGCGCACAGCCCTGACGGCCAATTCGTGGTGGTGTGTAACAAGGTCCAGTACATCATCTACTCGGCGATGGAGTTGCACAGCAAGGCATTCGGCCCGGCGCAGCAAGTCGCATGGGCACTCTGCAGTTCCAAGTACGCCACGCTCGAACACAGCACCGTCAAGGTGTTCAAAGACTTTAAGGAGCGCAAGAGCTTCAGGTCGCCCAACGGCGTCGAAGGCATCTTCGGCAGCTGCCTCCTGGGCATACAGTCCTCCAGCTCGAATGAGTTCAGTTTCTACGACTGGGAGCATCTCGAGCTCGTGACCAGGTTCAATTTCGTGCCGCGCCACGTGCTGTGGTCGAAGAGCGGCGGTCTGGTGTGCCTGGCAATTGAGGAATCGTACTACTTGCTTAAGTACAATGCAGACGTAGTGGCGCGCGCGCGTGAGACCCACGATGGCCCCTTGGTCTACGGCATCGAGGACGTGGTTGAGTTTTTCTTGCTGAACTACAATGCAAACGTGGTGGCGCGCGCGCGTGATACTCAAAATGTCCCTTTGGTCAACGGCATCGAGGACGCGTTCGAGATGGTGGTTGAGGTGGACGAGAAAGTCATGACCGGAGAGTGGGTCGGCGATTACTTCGTCTACATTGAATCGTTCAACACGATAAAGTACAACGTGGGTGGCGCGATCATTACCATCTTGGAACGCGACGACATGATATGTTGGGGAATTCTCAGATATGTTGAAGAAGTGAACAGGAAGTGAACGACAAGGAGCTGAACATCGTGTCGTACTCGCTGGTGCTATCAGTGCTCGAGTACCAGAGCGCGGTGATGCGCGGCGACTTCGAGACGGCCGACCGCGTGCTGCCCACCGTGCCACACGAGCACCGCACCCGCGTCGCGCACTTCGTCGGGAAGCAGGGCTTCAAGCAACAAGCGCTTGAAGTGGCGACGGAGTCGGAGCTGCAGTTCGAATTGGCGCTGTCGCTCGGCCAGCTAAGGCACGCAATGCAGTTCGCTTATCGCAGCCAGAGGGAGGACGAAGCAGCGCGCTGGTCGCGCCTGGGGGCAGCCGCCGTCGTAGCCCGCGACTATGAGCTCACCAAGATCTGCTTTCAGCGCGCGCGCAACTACAGATCGCTGCTGTTGTTCGCCGTACTCTCAGGGAACAAGGAGCTGTTGAGGGACGTGGCGCGCACGTCATTGAATTCCGGCAACGGCATAGTCGCTTTCATCGCATACTACATGCTCAGAGACATGGACGCGTGTCTGCAGCTGCTCATCAGCAGGAACGAGCTGCCTCACGCCGCTTATTTCGCCAGAACTTTGCTACCGTCCAAAATGGAAGATGTGGCGAAGTTGTTGCGAAAGGCTGCCGGCTTCAAGACCTGCGGTCAGTCGCTGGATGACGCCGACCAATACAAACACTTGGTCACGGCACACACTGACCCAACGAAGTTCGCGAAATTCGTCGAACATTTAGAATGCGCGTACCCGTATCTAGTTAACGTGACTGTCGGCCCTGACACGAGCAGCGTCATAAGGATCCTCGCTCGATATAACTTGTAGTGATGACCTGCTGATCAAGCTGTGGAACTGGGACCGCAACTGGGCCTGCCAGCAGGTGTTCGAGGGACACACTCACTATGTGATGCAGATTGTGATCAACCCTAAGGATACAAACACATTTGCTAGTGCTAGTCTTGATACCACTATTAAGGTCTGGGGAATCGATTCTTCGTTCCATAACTTCACATTGGAGGGCCACGAGAAGGGCGTAAACTGCGTAGACTACTACCACGGCAGAGGCCAGCCGTTCATCATCAGCGGCGCCAACGACCACTTCGTAAAGATATGGAACTATCGGAAGAAGACCTGCGTTCGGACATTAGAAGTCTACTCGCAGAACGTGACGGCACTGTGTTTCCATCCGATGCTGCCGATCCTGTTCACGGGCTCCAAGAATGGCATGTTGCACTGGTGGCATACTGACACCTTTATTCTGACGATGTCGCTAAAATACGGCTCCGAGAGCATTTGGACCATATTTGGACCATATCCTCGAAGCATAGCTCTAACATAGTAGCATTTGGATTTAGCGAAGGAGCTATCTTATTTAAGTTAGAACGAGAGCAGCCAGCCATTTCTATGGACATGAAAGGAGGCAAGATTATATGGGCCAAGCAATGGGAGATGCAGGAAATTAAAGTGAAAGATTTTCTGCCGGAAGCCACAGAGATAAAGGATTGAGAATGCGTTCCTACTTCCTATAACGGGTGTAGAGGTGTGCTCATGCGAAATATACCCGAATTCGATCGCGCACAGCCCTGACGGCCAATTCGTGGTGGTGTGAAACAAGATCCAGTACATCATCTACTCGGCGATGGAGTTGCACAGCAAGACATTCGGCCCGGCGCAGCAAGTCGCATGGGCACTCTGCAGTTCCAAGTACGCCACGCTCGAACACAGCACCGTCAAGGTGTTCAAAGACTTTAAGGAGCGCAAGAGCTTCAGGTCGCCCAACGGCGTCGAAGGCATCTTCGGCGGCTGCCTCCTGGGCATACAGTCCTCCAGCTCGAATGAGTTCAGTTTCTACGACTGGGAGCATCTCGAGCTCGTGACCAGGTTCAATTTCGTGCCGCGCCACGTGCTGTGGTCGAAGAGCGGCGGTCTGGTGTGCCTGGCAATTGAGGAATCGTACTACTTGCTTAAGTACAATGCAGACGTAGTGGCGCGCGCGCGTGAGACCCACGATGGCCCCTTGGTCTACGGCATCGAGGACGTGGTTGAGTTTTTCTTGCTGAACTACAATGCAAACGTGGTGGCGCGCGCGCGTGATACTCAAAATGTCCCTTTGGTCAACGGCATCGAGGACGCGTTCGAGATGGTGGATGAGGTGGACGAGACAGTCATGACCGGAGAGTGGGTCGGCGATTACTTCGTCTACATTGAATCGTTCAACACGATAAAGTACAACGTGGGTGGCGCGATCGTTACCATCTTGGAACGCGACGACATATGTTGGGGAATTCTCGGATATGTTGAAGAAGTGAACAGGAAGTGAACGACAAGGAGCTGAACATCGTGTCGTACTCGCTGGTGCTATCAGTGCTCGAGTACCAGAGCGCGGTGATGCGCGGCGACTTCGAGACGGCCGACCGCGTGCTGCCCACCGTGCCGCACGAGCACCGCACCCGCGTCGCGCACTTCCTCGAGAAGCAGGGCTTCAAGCAACAAGCGCTGGAAGTGGCGACGGAGTCGGAGCTGCAGCTCGAATTGGCGCTGTCGCTCGGCCAGCTAAGGCACGCAATGCAGTTCGCTTATCGCAGCCAGAGGGAGGACGAAGCAGCGCGCTGGTCGCGCCTGGGGGCAGCCGCCGTCGTATCCCGCGACTATGAGCTCACCAAGATCTGCTTTCAGCGAGCGCGCAACTACAGATCGCTGCTGTTGTTCGCCGTACTCTCAGGGAACAAGGAGCTGTTGAGGGACGTGGCGCGCACGTCATTGAATTCCGGCAACGGCATAGTCGCTTTCATCGCATACTACATGCTCAGAGACATGGACGCGTGTCTGCAGCTGCTCATCAGCAGGAACGAGCTGCCTCACGCTGCTTATTTCGCCAGAACTTTGCTACCGTCCAAAATGGAAGATGTGGCGAAGTTGTTGCGAAAGGCTGCCGGCTTCAAGACCTGCGGTCAGTCGCTGGATGACGCCGACCAATACAAACACTTGGTCACGGCACACACTGACCCAACGAAGTTCGCGAAATTCGTCGAACATTTAGAATACGCGTACCCGTATCTAGTTAACGTGACTGTCGGCCCTGACACGAGCAGCGTCATAAGGATCCTCGCATACGTTACGGAAAAGCTCCTCTACGATAGGTGACCCCACTAGCGGCCTCTTCGCGGCGCAGTGATGCAACGCTACGCTGGTCGAGTTTTCTCTGCAATGCCCACCCTAAAGGCTTATACCATCAAACCTTAAACAAATATTATTTCAATACTGCTTTGAAATGTAACAATGTGAGCCTCAAAATAATTACTTTAAGATTTTAGAACTTAAAGAAGTGATTATGGCAATAATCACTTCTTTAAGTTCTACTGCAACGCTCACCGTCATGTTAATCTAATTATCATATACTAGCTGATGCCCGCGACTTCGTCCGCGTGGATTTAGTTTTTAAAATCCCTCGGGAACTCTTTGATTTTCCGGGATAAAATGTAGCCTATGTCACCCTCCTGGTTATCAACTATATCCATGCAAAAAATCACGTCGATCCGTAGCATTTTTGCTGCGTGATTGAAGGACAAATCAACAAACAACCACACTCTGCTACCAGAAATGTTACGGAACCCTAGTTAGAACAGGGCTCGCCGTAACATTTCTCTCTCTATTTTCTTCCTTTCAACCGTAAAATTGTCTACTTATGTAGATATGTCTATACTAATTTCCTAAAGACATTAAAAACATCTTATTGACTTGTATAGTGTATACAATTATTATAATAATAGATATGTATGGACCATTTGTATTTTGTTTAAAATATAAAATTATAGTTATAAAACCTGCAGTTTTATTTCCCGTTTTTCTAATGTTATAAAACTATGCTGCACTTATTTAATCAGGCGCCAGAAAAAAATTACTAGTTTTTCGTTGTAGCGCGGTGCGGGTGACAGGTCGATAGAACCTACTTGGTATATTCTATGATCTAAGGGGCTTATTTCGTACCGTATTGTTGCAATCATAAGACTTTGTCGGAGGACTGATGGGTGCTGAAGTCTCAAGTCGTAGGGTCCTCGTGGCGTATATGGAATCTATACCTTCAGCCAACGCTCTGTAGTGTTGAGTTCAGGTATACAATAAAAATATATGTGCCCGTGTTAGGGATTTCAAAATGTACCCCAACGCAACATTTTTCTGGGGTATACTTTCATGTAGGACACTCCATTTTACTATACTGTAATGTATACCCGTTTCACTGGGGTAAAGTATAGATAAAGTCGTGAAATCAGCTGTTCTGTAAATAATTTTAATTTTTATGTTTAATTTTAAATAAATTTTGCCTAAACTAAGTGTAAACAGTTATATTTTGTATCTAAGCTTACCTATTAATTGTTGTGTTTCATCACCCGTCGACCATCGAAACATTTATCATAAAACTCATAAATTGGAGGCGGTGCCGTGACAACGTGATTCAAAAGTCAACGACTTAAACCGGGGAAGTATTGTTATTTTCTTAATCCATAAGACCATAACGCAAGTTTACTAGTTATCATAAGTTTTTTATTACATAGGAGCACAGTAAATCTCGAACTAAGTAGTTGGGTACCCATTTGTATCATTACTGAACTGTACTGACAACATCAGCTGATTACAGTGTAACAAGAACAAGAAATTATTTGCACTAATCCCGTGCCAAAACCTTCATTGGAGTGTAATACAGTGCCTAATTATTCTATTCTGTTCTCTTCTGCAGTGTTTCCACGTTATTTGAGTCTGAACTTCCCTTTTTCTTAAAACACTGCATACTCAAGTCTTTTCTCTTTACATAACTTCTGTTTCTTTTTTACTAACATTTACTTTTTGGTGTTTCAGAGCTGTATTGCACAATGGCATCTACAATGAAAACTAGACGGGCAGCTGCTATGGATGAGCAGCTGAAGCTTAAGAATGCCTTATATGAACTTAAAACTGCGAAAGAACTAAATGAACAATTATTGAAAGAGAGAGAAGACAGTGAAGTTGAGCTCACTGAAATAATTTCTAAGAACAGCCAGTTGAAAGCTGACCTGGCTGTCCTGAGTAGCGCTCACACTGTGGTATTGGAGGAACGTGACCTACTTCAGGAGGCGGTCAACTCATTCAACTCATGCGTACAGACATATGACGATGCTCTCTCTAAAATTTCTAGGTTGGAGGAGGAACTGAGTGGGGCACAAAATAAAATTGATGACCTTCAGTCTCAATTACAGAGTTATGAAACTCAAACAACAAATAAATTGTATAATCAATTGCTCACTTCGTCCTCTTCGGTGCCAATTATGACCATTGATCTGACTTGTGACAGCCCCAGCGTTAAGAAACCATTGTCAGGGCAAATTGTAAAGCAATTTAATAGCCATAAAAAAATTAAAAAATATATTAGAATTAGTAAATTAATTAATAAAACCAAAAAATTAATTAAAAATCAAAAAGCCCAAACAAAAAATGTATCTTTAAGAAAGGAAAGACTTGATTTATTACATAAACTGGATACATATTGTTCTGATTGGGCTGATATTAGAGTAAAATATGAATTGAACATTAAAAGACTAAATGAGGAGATTATAATTTTAAAAGACTCCCTAATGAATGCTACTATGCAATGTGAGCTGTCACAAAAACAGATCGATGACCAGATACTTGCAGCCGATGAGCTGTTAGCCTTAGGCACCTATAATTTGACTCGTTTTGAGTCACTAACTAGTAAGTGTCAATGCACCCATAAGGTGCCTATGGCTACCAAAGATAGGGACAGTATACTGCTCCCTGACAATTTGGGCACTTGTCCGGAGCAGTGTACTACAAATGCTGCTGAAGTTTCTGCATGCTTGAGCAGGGATCTCTCATCTGGCCCTAGAAAACAAACTATTATTGTTTCAGACAGGTTGGGCAGAGATTTTGGCTCATGCATTAGTAATTACTTGCAACATTCAGTGATAAATAGATGTTCACCGGGGGCTAGTCTGGAGTATTTAATCAATAGTTTAAATGAAGATAATTTGAACTCCAGTACTAATGTTATTATTTTGTTTGGCGACAGCTTAAAGGTAAAAAAACACCAACTATTGAAAAATATTGATAAATTATTGCACCTACATAAGAAAACTAAATGTAAATTTTATATGTGTGCTTTACCTTACTCTAAGTCACTGAATGTAAAGCAAAACCAGCATATACATGACCTAAATATACTTTTGTATAACCTGACATACCATCATAGCGATGCTATTTTTTATTTTGATACGAATAAATTCATTTCTAATTTTAAATTGAACGGTGAGAGTATGTATCTCCCTAGGAGATGTAAGCTCCTAATAGCTTCACTTTTAGCGCATAATATTAACGATTCAGTTACAAGTGTTTTAACTAAGTCTATTGACTATTATACAAACTGTGATTCAGTCACACATCCTGTAACAAAGTCTTTTGACTCCTACACAAACAGTACCTTATGTACTAATAATATTTCTATTATTGACTCAAGTAATAGTGAGCCTATTGCTTGTTTAAACTAGATAGTAAGACAACAGAGAGGCTCTGTGAATTGAACATTGTACATCAAAATATACAGAGCCTCACTGGCAAAGAATTGGAAATAGAATTATTTTTAGAAAAATGTAATACACATGTTTTATGTTTTACTGAGCACTGGCTTGTTAATCAACAGTTGCCAGTGTTAATAAAAAACTTTAAATTGTCAAGTGCGTTCACTAGAAGGTCTGCAATACATGGCGGATCTTTAATTATGGTTCATGAAAGTATAACTAGTAAGGAACGTAAAGACATAGCTGGTCTCTCTGTTGAACGCACAATTGAACTTTCTTGTGTGGAGCTGGAGCGTTTTATTATAGTCTGTGTATACCGGCCCCCCTCAGGTGATTATAAACAATTTGAAGATATAATGGAGGACGTTTTGAAGCGATTGTGTGTGTCCACAAAAAAGATTATAGTCTGCGGTGATTTCAATGTAAATATTCTATTGGAGAACTCGATCACTGTCAGTTTTCTAAACTTATTTAAATGTTTTAATTTAATTAACTCCTTTTGTGCGCCAACTCGAATCACAGAAATTTCGGCCACTTGTTTGGATAATATTTTTTGCAGCGGTGATATCGTCCTGGATAAAGCAATAATTACCAATTTGAGGTCGGATCACTGTGGGCAACGAATAACAATTTCAAACAAAGTAAACGGAAAATAAGTTGGCGAGATTTAAAAGTCAAATTTCTGCCAAACTTCCAACTCTAGCTTATAAAAAAGGTAACCCAGACAATCTTTACACTAGTCTCTTCAAGACAATAGACACTGAATTTAAAAAAACATTTAATCTTAAACAAATAGATATCAATGGTAAATTAAAGTTCAGTGAGTGGGCTACTGTAGGTATTTACAAAAGTAGAGATAGACTTTATGAGCTGTATGAAGAGAAGCAATTTAATCGGTCCCCCATCTTTCTTGAAAGCGTGAAATCGTATTCTAAATTGTTTAAAAAAGTATGTATTCATGCAAAAGCGCTACATATCAAAGAGAGAATCGTGAAATCTGACAATAAAATAAAAACCACGTGGAACATAGTCAACGAAGAAACTGGTAAAACTAAACCACGTGATGTTAACTTTGAAATTATTGTAAATAATGATAAAATAACTTCTGACATGGAAGTTGCAAATACTTTCGTAGAATTTTTTCAGAACATTCCTGTTCTGCTAACAGATTCTCTAAACTCCTCACCTACTGCAGCTCAGAGTTTATTAAGGGGCAACGTCAAAGAATGCAATGTTTTCTTCGAGTTCAAGTTTATTACTGCATCTGAGGTTATCAAAAATTTTAAGTTGTTGAAAATGAAAAAAACGGGAGATCTGTGGGGTATTTCCGTGAAAGTTATATCTAATATAATTAATGACATTGCTCCTTACTTAGCCGTAATTTTTAACGAGTGTGTTGCCCTAGGTACCTTCCCAAATCTAATGAAACATGGTAAACTTATTCCTTTATTCAAATCAGGCAGTAAAACCGACCTTAATAATTACAGACCTGTTTCAATCTTGCCGACTCTAAGCAAAATTTTTGAAAAAATTATTCTTAATCAACTAGTAAATCATTTTAATGTAAATAATTTGCTACATCCTGAACAGTACGGCTTCACGAAGGGTCGAAGCACCACTGACGCAGGTGCTACTTGAACATATTTACGATGCCTGGAAGCGTTCACAGAATGCCATTGGGGTATTTTGTGACTTATCTAAGGCCTTTGATTGCGTTGATCACCAAACTCTTTTACTTAAACTTAGACATTATGGCATCAGAGACGTTGCACTTGATCTCATTGCCTCTTACCTTAATGATCGAACTCAAAGTGTATGCGTAGGTGACGTGAAATCTCGGGGTTCATCTGCTCTGTTGGGTGTCCCACAGGGCTCTATCTTGGGTCCTTTTCTATTTTTGGTATATATTAATGACCTACCATATCATGTACGCGATGCTTGCAATATTGTATTGTTTGCAGATGATACATCTCTAATATTTAAAACAGATAGAAACAAAGTAAATTTTGACGATGTAAACAGTACGTTATCTCAAATATCGCGTTGGTTTACTGTTAATAATTTGCTCCTGAACGCCAAAAAAACTAAGTGTTTAGAATTTATTGTACCTAATGTAAAGAAAATTGATAAATCAATAAAATTAAACGGAGATAACCTTAAAATTGAGAACTCCACTGTTTTTCTGGGGGTGACCTTGGATAGTAAGCTTCAGTGGGACGCTCACATTGAGACATTAGCGGGTAAACTCAGCTCAGCTGCCTATGCTGTCAGAAAAATCAGACAGTTTACCGATGTGGAAACGGCTAGGCTTCTCTACTTCGCCTACTTCCATAGTGTAATGTCCTATGGAATCTTATTGTGGGGCGGAGCAGCTAATATTGAAACTATTTTTATATTGCAGAAAAGAGCCGTTTGATCTATCTATAAACTCGGTTCGCGCGTATCTCTTCGTGAAAAGTTTAAAGAGATTGGGATACTTACAGTAGCTTCACAGTACATTTATAATAATATAGTCTTTGTGAGACAAAATATTCATCTGTATAAACAAAGGGGCGATGCACACAATCGTCTTATTAGAAATCGTCATAAACTAGAAATACCATCATGTCGCCTGCGTAAAGTGCAAAAATCCTTTGTGGGGTTGAGCGTACGCTTATATAATCTGATTCCGAAGGAATTGCTAGATTTGCCACTGCACAAATTTAAAGAATGCGTAAAAACTCACTTACTGAGTCGCGGTTATTACAAAGTTAATGACTTTCTTAATGATAAAGTTGCATGGGATCTTGAAAAGAGTATTTGAATAGTAATATTACTGTATTAGATTAGATAAATTCGATGTCTTGACATGGGTAGTCGAGTATGTCACACTCTCTTTAACGTTTCTGTAGGTGGTGTCGTGTGGTGCGGGTTGTTACGTTCCCTCAAATATGGTTGAGCGAAGCAATGGCTGGATCATGCGTCATGCTCGTGAACGGGTGCCACCGTCGGAAGCGGGGCTGCTGGTCTGCCAGTCTTGACATGTATTGAATATTGTACTTATGTATTTTTGGAGTTGTCTATAAATATTATATATTGTATTGTTGGAAATATTCTATTCTAACAAGTTGCATGGGGTAAATCGGCATGACATCCAGCTGCCCACAAGATATTATAAAAAGTTATCAATATGTAAATACATATTACCTACAAAAAAATATTGTAAAATGTGTAATTTTGAAAAGAGCAACTGCTGAGTTTCTTGCCGGTTCTTCTCAGCAAAATCCGCTTTCCGAACCGGTGGTAGAGTCATGACTTGTCATAAGCGCCACAGGTTGGCCTACATGAAATAAATGATTTTGAATTGAATTGAATTGAATATACTGGTACTTGCGTACGGGGGTGGGATGGGGAGGGGTAGGAGGGGGGAGGGAGGGCAAGCCCCCCCACCTTTCCCCTTTGTCGGAAAAGTCTAGTTTTTGAGTACCTAATGATTTTTTTATAAATCATTCATAACCTCACTTTTACACAGGAATATTGACCTATATATTAATTATCCTGTGTTAAATATACGGTTAAAACTTAGTATCCCTTAGCACGAGGGGGAAGGTGGGGGAGGGGGGTGCCTCCGCACTCCGCACAGGGGAAAAGGAGTAGAGGGAGCTTAGAAACCCCTCCAATTTAATTTTTCATTTCAAACCAACAGAACCTAAGTGCCAAAATTATTTTGTTCTAACCCAACCTAACCTAACTTTAGATTTTCCATAGTCTGGTGGTTAGAGGGAGCTTAGAACTCCCTCCAATTTAATTTTTCATTTCAAACCAATAGAAGGGTTGAGTATAGATATCCGGTACTTGATTTTACTGTTGATTGAAATTTTCTGATAACTCATATTTTCTGTTGGTTTGAAATGAAAAATTAAATTGGAGGAGTTTCTGAGCTCCCTCTACTCCTTTTCCCCTTATAAATTTCAGTTTTGTAATGATAGTAGTATCAGGAGTGAGGGGGCACAGGAAAGAACGATTGAAATAGTAACGTTACAAAAGAATACCGAACGATTACTCCGTTGCGGTCGGGTATGTTTTAAAATACCTACGCGCGAAATCTTAAATCTGAAAGTATAACCAATGTCAACTCGGCCAGTGACGTCACAAATGTTAGCTAAAGGTACGCTTTATTGAATTAATTCTTTATTTCTGGATTTGAAAACATACCCGACGGCAACACGATCTCTGACGTCATGAGTGTTGTGTGAAGGTATAGATTCCATATACGCGTCCTCGTGGGGGTCTATTAAAGACCGCGTGTCGGCAAATGGAGTGTAATGCGGTATGCCCCGGCTAGATGGAGCGTTGACATTCGAAAAGTGGCAGAATTGATTGGACGTGAAATGCTGACAATGGGCAATGTTGATGCTACCTGAGGCCTGGGCTCGTTTCTGGAGGCGCGTCGCGTGGAGCGTCACGTCGCGCGGTGCGTCACCGCGTACTACGCCAATTAACCAGCAAACGCTTCTACAAGAACGCTCTGATACTTGACCATAATATTATGTTTGAGTTAACCGCGCAACGATGAGCCACTATGGTATTAAAGGTTTTGCACTTAGTCTCATTGTGTCTTATCTCAGTGATCGTGTTCAGAGAGTATGTGTCAATGACGTAAAATCATCCGGATCAGCCTCAGTAATGGGTGTACCCCAGGGTTCTATTCTAGGTCCATTCATGTTTTTGATTTACATAAATGATTTACCACATTTTGTCCAAAATACTTGCGATATTGTACTATTTGCTGATGATACGTCTTTGATTTTCAAAGTCGATAGGAAAAAAGACAATTTTGACGATGTAAATAATGCATTATCTCAAGTTTGTGAATGATTTACGGCAAATAATTTACTTTTAAATGCTAAAAAAACCAAGTGTGTTGAGTTTTTATTGCCTAACACCAGAGCTGTCAGTAATAATCTAAAGATAAATAATGAACCTTTGAAAACTGAGGACTCCACAGTGTTCTTGGGATTAACCCTGGATTCTAAGCTACAGTGGGGTACCCATATAACAACACTTGCTGGCAGGCTTAGCTCTGCTGCTTACGCTGTTAGGAAGATTCGACAGTTAACTGACATAGAAACTGCAAAAATTGTTTATATTGCATATTTCCATAGTATTATGTCATACGGAATCTTACTATGGGGTAAAGCAGCCGACATTGGAAAAAATTTTTTATTGCAGAAGAGGGCAATTCGCGCAATCTACAATTTAAAACCGCGGGATTCCCTTCGAGAAAAATTTAAGGAAATAGGCATTCTGACAGTAGTTTCACAATATATTTATAACAACTTAATATTTGTCAGACAAAATATTTTAAGTTACAAAAAAAAGGGTGATTTACACGATAGGCAGGTTAGAGATCCAAATAGGCTCGTGATTCCTCGACTGCGCCTCCAGAGGGTCCGAAAGACATTTGTGGGAATGGGCGTGACGTTCTATACCTAATAAAATTCCACAGTCGATCTTAGACTTGCCTTTACACAAGTTTAAGAAAGCAATTAAAACTTCTCTCATGGAAAAAGCATATTATATAATTGAAGACTATATTAATGACAAAAAAGCGTGGATATAACTCGCTCCAGCGATTCATGAGACAGTAATAATCAACCTGTGTAACAAAATTATCCTGTGCTATTCAGTGTTTCTACTTTATTTGTGTCTAAGTGATGTCTTAAAATGAGCATTTGAATATTAGTTTTCAGTTTGATGCCTTGACATGGGTAGCATAAGTATGTCACGCACTCTTTAAACATTTCTGTGGTGGTGTCGTGTGATGCGGGTTGTTACGTTCCCTCAAATATGGTTGAGCGAAGCAATGGCTGGGTCATGCGTCATGCTCGTGAACGGGTGCCACCGGCGGGAATGGGGCTACTTTATGTCTGCCCATCTTAAGATTGAAGTTAGTCGGTATGCATTTTTGGAACTTTCCTCATTGTGGAAACACTGCATATATAGCATAGTATTTACTGTATTGTAAATTTGTTTTGAAAAGAGCAACCGCCGAGTTTCTTGCTGGTTCTTCTCGGCAGGAAAGGCATTCCGAACCAGTGGTAGATTCATTGACTATTCAAAAGCACTTGTAAAAGTTTATTTGAATAAAAAATATTTCTATTCTATTCTATTCTATTCTATAACGCGCCACGTCTCCATAAACGAGACCTTTGATTTACTACAGACTACAGTGGATGAATTTGGCTTTATAACGATGATTATTATAAACACATTGGCGACGAATCGCTAATTAACTCCAAACTTCAAAGTCTGGAACATCGGCGCAAGGTTGCCTGTCTGTCGGTATTCTACAGGATATATTTCGGTGAGTGTGCTCAAGAACTATTCGAATTAGTTCCTCCATCACACTTCTACCATCGAACCGCAAGGCATCGCTCGAATCTGCACCGCTACGTGGTCGAAATTCCACGATCCCGCACTAAGCGCTTTGCTTCCTCGTTCCTAATACGCACCGCTAAAATTTGGAATGCCCTTCCGGCTTCCGTTTTTCCGAATGACTATAACTTGGGTACCTTTAAATCAAGAGTGAATGGGCATCTTCTAGGCAAGCGCGCTCCATCTTAGGCTGCATCTTCACTTATCATCAGGTGAGATTGCAGTCAAGCGCTAGTCTATACTTATATTAAAAAAAAAACACATAGTACACAGTTCGGTATCTAATCTATCTAATACCTTTAAACGAGCAATTCTTGTATATACCTATATATACAGGGTGGAAAAAAATTATGGGCCCTGGAGGGGAACTACCTTAAATCCTTAAGTTAGATCATTTTACTTAAAGGAAACATTCCCTTATTTTTAAAAAGAAACAAAACTGCATTCAAAGTTTTTCAAAAATTCGCTTGTCTCACCCGGGAATTGAACCAGCTAAAAATTCAAAAAATAAACACCCGCTATTTTATTGCATTAGTCGATGCATTCGATGTTAAAGATAAAATTTCTCCAAGAAACATTATGTCTTACACTCGTTTGTCGACAAGATATCCATAAAATCGAATTTCTCTAATCAACATTCCCTAGAACTGGTCACCTTCAACAAGTAAAAGACACGCTATAATTTTCTTATAAGTCTAACGTCCAAACACATTGTATGAAGTTTAAGCTTGCTTATTATCTCTAAGTACCTAGTTGAAGATTTAGATAAAATCGTTTTTTTTTTGAGAATTTAAAAAAAAAAGAATTGCAATTTAGCTTCTACACTGTAGAGATAAATTACAATTCTTGTTGTTTGAAAAGTAGGTACTTAAGCTTCTAATAAATCGAATTGTTCTTGATACTTCATTATTACACAATTACTAAATGAAGCAAAACAAAACGAAGTCGATAAAAATGCTCAAAATGTGTCATTGAATTTCAAAATTGCTGCCCCGCACCGCAAAGTTAAACGTTTAAATTTTTAAACTTTTCGTAAGAAGGATATGTGCATAGAATTATTATTACCATTAAACTATTTTCTTATCTAAGTCTTCAAAAAGGTACTTAGAGAAAGTAAAATTAGCAAGATTTGTACTTCATACAATGTCTTTGAATGTTAAAGTTATTAGAAAATTATACCTAACGTGTCTTTTACTTCTTGAAAGTGTTCAGTTCTAGGTAATGTTGACTAAAGAACTTGTATAATATATATTCGATTTAATGGATATCTTGTACGACAGACGAGTGTAAGACATATTGTTTCTTTGAGAAATTTTATCTTTAACATCGACTATATCGACTAGTACAATAAAATAGCGAGTGTTTATTTTTTGAATTTTTAGCTGTTCGATTCCCGGGTGAGACAAGCGAATTTTTGAAAAACTTTGAATGCAGTTTTGTTTCTTTTTAAAAATAAGGGAATGTTTCCTTCAAGTAAAATGATCTAACTTAAGGATTTAAGGTAGTTCCCCTCCAGGGCCCATAATTTTTTTCCACCCTGTATATATATATATATATATATATATATATATATATATATATACATACAGGTTGGGTCAGGCCAGGTGGATATAATTTTTTTTAGATTGTTGACTTAGGGGTCTACCAGGACCCGCAAGAAAAAAATTGTTTCCCACCCGATTACGAGAAAATTTTTTTATTTAAAATTTTGGAATATCATTGCCTTGACGAACTTTTAATTTTTTTTTAATTTTTCAGGTTCAGCCAATGACACTCCCAACGCTGGCTGGAATCCTTCAGACCCTTGTCCATGATCCCCTCCTATAACCTCCACCCTAAGTCCTACTGTCCCCATAAATAAAACATACACTCATACACACTAGTACACACATTAACACTCTACAACCCACACAAACCTTCGGAAAGATGAAGAAAGCGATATGTAAAGAGAAACTACCCCAGAGGGGTACCGACTCCCATGTTGGAGCCGGAGAATCCCCAACTGTGGCTCTGCCTCCGGCAAAGAACGGAGACAGGGCCACAGGCAGCCCCTCGTACTCTGGGGGGGGCCAACAATCGCTTTGTGCTATGCACACCCGACAACCACAGGCAAACGAACGGACCACGACGGACATTCCTACCTCTTTGACCCCAAGCTCTGACACCCGGATTCCGAAGGACCCGCCCCACATATCTACTAGGACTGACAAACGGACATCCCCACACACACCTAGAACTCTAGACCTGGCCTCCCTAGCGGCGGTCATCCCCGAGACCCCCACTGCCCAAAATCCATGGGTACTGGTTGAGGCCAGGGTCAAGAGGAAAAAACCCAAAAAAAGGAAGACCACCCGAAAAAGCACAAGACGGACGGACTTCCCTACGGGTGAAAGTGGCGGCAGGCCAAGACAGGAACTCGGAGGGACGGCGACCGCGAACGAACGCGCTCGGGAGAGAGGCTTGCATGGACAAAGCGGAGGTGGGCGGCCGCCCAAACAGGGCCGCTGCCCGCCCGCGGAGACCGTCGTCTCTAGCCAGAGCGTGGGCGTAGAGGACGCCGCTCAGCCGGGAACCAGCCGAGGCCCGCCCGCGGACACCCGACAAAAACATGTCACCATAAGTGAGAACACTCCGGCCCAACGCCGGCCGCACCCTGTCGCCCACCGGTCGAATATGTACTGGAGAGGGCGGAGCAGCGGCGTGGCAGGCGATGGGCCCAACGACCCCGGACCGTCGACAGGCCAGTCTAGCCAAAAGCGAAACAGGCCTGACGACAACACCCCTCCCCGGGTTGTACAGAAACGTCGAAGAACAGACAGACCGACGCACCCAGCAGGCTCATATGCCCGCGCGGCGAAATCGCACCTAGACGTAGCGATCACGCTGGTGCCTCGAGGCAACATGACTCAACAGGAAGCAGACAGCATACAGGGTTCGATCCAAAAGGAAATCTTTGCTGTCTGCATCAAACCACCGACACCAGGCACCACACCTTACGCACCATCCTTCGAGGGGAGAGCCTTCCTCGGCGAGGGGGTGCTTAAGCTGTGGTGCACCGACGAACAATCCCTCTCGTGGCTGCGAGACGTCGTTTCACGACTGAAGTCGCCACGGGAGGGCACAAGGCTCATGTTGATCAACCAGGCCGACATACCAGTGCGGGTTAGGTCGGCACTCTTTGTGCCGAACTACGATGAGGCGATAGGACATTTACACCAAATCCTGTCCCTCCAAAACCCCTGGTATGAGGTCTCAACGTGGACCTTGTATACTTACCAAAGAGTACAAGGTAGGACTCCTGGAGTATTCCTCGTATTGGGAATACCACAATAATACCCAAGGAGCAAATAGAAAACATCCTCGCACGGGGAAGGAAAGTGTCGTACTCCACAGGCACGATTTACATCCGCTTCTTCACCAAAGAAGGAGCGAGCGATGTACCGCCCAAGGAAGCCTACCAACCCGAAACACGCATGGACACCGACGTGCCTACTGACGCGACAGACGGAAAGAAAGGCACGCAGACAGACACACAGACAGAAGATGACACACCCGCCGTCGGTGCTCCCGTGCCCTCCGTCAGCACTGTACTCGAGAACATCGATGCAATGCTGACGGATGAACCCTCGACTCCTCCACCTAACACCGCGTGGAGAGAGACGCAGGAGTCGGACATGTCAGACTCGACGGACACGACAGCTCTTACAATCAAAGAGCTGTTGGAAAGGATGGTCCCTCAGACCAAATAACAACAAGGACCCACGTTCTCTAGTATAAGGGTCCTTCAAACCAACTTCCAGCATAAACACCTCGCGACGGCAACTTTACGTAAGTATCTGGAGGTTGAGGCCGAGACCATCGCCCTGATCCAAGAGCCGTGGATCCGGGCAAATCGCATATGCGGCCTTGGCAACTGTGATGGTAAGATTTTCTATAATAGCTTACAAGAGCCGCCTAGAACATGCATATACATACCACGCTGTATAACGGCGACACTATTAACACAGTTCTGTTTCAGAGACCTAACCGCAGTAAAAATACAGAACGGAATACAACAACACAATGGGATGGCACCTAGACCAGTAGTCCTGGCATCTTTATACCTACCCATTGAAGGCCAGATCCCCACAAGACAAGTCGTGGACCTGGTAAACCACTGTGAAGAACATAATACGGACCTTGTTATCTCGGTCGACAGCAACGCGCATCATACCCTTTGGGGAAGCGCTACGAACAACAGAAGAGGTGAGGAATTAGTATCTTACCTTCTAACTACTAACCTTAACATAGTAAACAAGGGTACAGAACCAACGTTTGTCTCGACCCGTTTTCAGACAATCATTGACCTGACCCTTGCATCACATAACATAACGGATCAAGTCAGAAACTGGCATGTGAGCGACGAACCATCGCTCTCTGACCATAGAAGGATATCTTTCGAACTGGCTCTGATCAAGAAACAAGAGGTACCTCGTAGAAACCCGAGGAAAACAAACAGCAAGCAATTTAAAGCACTGATAACACGACACATAAAGGTAGCGGATAATCTCAAAATACAAAATGTGTCAGAAATAGACAGTAACGTTAATAACTTAACGGACAACATCAGGACATGCTACGAGCTAGCATGCCCAATGCTAATACGCAAGACAAAACAAACACCGAAACACAGTTGGTGGGGCCCCGACCTTGAGAAGAAAAGACAAAAGTTGAGGCACCTATTCAACAGAGCTAAGAACACCCGACAAGAAGAAGATTGGGACTACTACAAAGTAGCACAATCCCAGTACAAAAAACTTGTTCGAAAAAAAAAAAGAAAACCAATCATGGCAACGTTTCTGTTCAAATATAGAGACGTACGACACGGCTACTAGGATCCGGAAGATCCTAGCCGAGGACAATAGCCGCACACTCGGTTCACTTAAAAAAGCCGACGGTAGCTACACCACGGATGACAAAGAAGTCAGCCAGACACTAATGGAGACACACTTCCCAGGCTGCAGGATTCTGAACACAAACTCAACTGTGTGGACAGAAGAACCTCAATGGACACCCACAGAGGCCGACTGGGAGATAGCCAACAAAATAGTTACACACGAGAAGGTTCAGTGGGCCATAGACACCTTCCAACCCTTTAAGTCAGCTGGGTCAGACAATATTTTCCCTGCACTCCTACAATGGGGAGCAGCAAAAATAATACCATGGCTAGTGAAGATATATTCAACCTGTATAGCCTTTGGATACATACCTCTATTATGGAGAGAAGTCAAAGTAGTATTCCTACCAAAACCCGGTAAGAATGACTACACACAGCCGAAATCATTCAGACCTATCAGTCTTACATCGTTTTTGCTGAAAACATTAGAAAGACTTGGTGACCGTTTCCTTAGAGACGGGGCACTGAGACACATACCAATACATCGAAACCAACACGCATACAGCACTGGGAAATCCACGGAGACAGCGCTCCACTCTGTAGTATGCAAGATAGAACACGATTTGGACAACAAATTGTCAACTTTAGGAGCCTTCATAGACATTGAGGGAGCATTTGACAAGACGACTTTCAGAAGCATTGATAGCGCTCTTGAGAGATACGGAACACCACCGACACTTCGAAAATGGATAAGAACCCTACTTGAAAAAAGGGTAATCCAATTGAACATAAACGGCACAGCTAGAGGCATAGTAGCCAGGGGCTGTCCACAAGGAGGAGTATTGTCCCCAATCCTGTGGAACCTCGTAGTTGATGACCTGATAACAAAATTAAACAATCGTGGCTTCTTCACAATAGGATACGCGGATGATCTAACGATCCTCATAAGCGGAAAACATGAAAATACGCTGAGTGCGATAATGCAAAACGCACTAAAACTCATAGAGAAATGGTGCAAAGAAAACGAACTGACGGTTAATCCTAAAAAAACAGAGCTCATTCTGTTTACTAACAAAAGGAAGCCGGACATCCCAAACATGCCAACACTGTTTAGCACAAGTCTAGCACTATCAAAAGAAGTGAGATACCTTGGGGTAGTGCTAGACAGCAAGCTAAACTGGAAAACACACGTAGATACAAAGATACAAAAAGCTACAATAGTCCTAAATCAATGCAAACGCATGATTGGGAAGACCTGGGGTCTTAAGCCACAGATAATGAAGTGGCTCTATGTATCAGTCGTAAGAAGCTCCCTAACATATGCGTCACTAATATGGTGGCCACGAACACTCCTTACGACAACCCAACAGGAACTACAAAAATTTCAAAGACAAGCGTGCCTAGCTATCACAGGCTGTATGAGCACCACACCATCAAACGCATTAGAGGTAATACTGGGAATCCCACCTCTACACCTATACATAAGGGAAGAAGCAACCCTTGCAGCCCTCAGAATAAAAACCTACGGGCTGTGGAAGGAAACTATCACACCACACACCCGGATACTATCACATGAACAAATGAAGTGTCCACAACTGGGGTGGGTTTGTGACAAAACACAAAAGATACATGTAATAGAAAAAACTTACAAGATCAACATGGAAGACATAACAACACGGTCATCTAACATAGATACCATCGAAGTGTACACTGATGGATCCAAAACAAGCTCGGGCACCGGGGCTGGTGCCTACTGTCCCGAGCTAAATATCAACATTGCCTACGCCCTCGGTAAGAACAACTCAGTTTTTCAAGCAGAGTGCGTCGGCATCACAGCAGTAGCCATTGCTATGGCCCAGAGGCAGGTAACAAATTTTAATATAAACATTAATACAGACAGTCAAGCAGTTTTAAGAGCCCTAGCCAAAAATACGACCTGCTCAAAACTCATACTTGACTGCCAAAATGCACTACGAAAGATTACAAAGTCAAACATTGTCACACTACGCTGGGTAAAAGGTCACAGTGGAAATATCGGAAATGACGCAGCCGACGAACTAGCACGGCGAGCCGCAGAAATGAAGGTGATGGGACCGGAGCCGATTGTTCCCATACCCTTCTGTGAATACAAAACGTGGTTGCATAACCAAACAGTAAGTACACATGCCGAACTTTGGGCAAATACTACAGACTGCAGACAAACGAAAGAGGCGTTTCCACGCCTCAATCAACGCCTCACAGCGAAACTACTACAACTAAACCGAACCAAGCTAAGGGTAGTTGTAGGTACGATCACAGGACACTGTTCGCTTAACAAACACCTTTTTATTTTAGGTATTACCGACAGTCCTCTATGCAGAGCATGCATGGAGGACGACGAGACACCGGAACACGTACTGCTTAAATGCAGGGGTGTATCCAACCAACGAGAAAATTACATTGGCTCTCCAGCAACACTTCCGGAAGTCCTCGCCGACCTGGGTGGCCTGCTAGGATTCTGGAGGGAGCTCGGCTGGATGGAGTGATCCGGCGGAGGGCCGCACCAGTGGAACCACGCAAAACGGGCGGACACGCCTACTTGCGGAGAAAATTCCCAGGAGTAAAGAAGAAGAAGAAGAAGAAGAACTGTGCTCTCTTAGGAAAAAATTCCAGTCTGATTACCTGGTTTTAATTTTATTAAATTTTAAATTATTTCATGAAAATTAAGTTCATCCAAAATCTACAGAAAACTTTAAAATTCCCTTAAAAATAAAAGAAGAGGTTCATAGCACTGGTGATTTTTTAAAAACTGTAGCAACTTGTGTTCTTTCGATTGCCAAAAGAAAAATTGGATGTCAATGTGCCGGATAAAAAGTTATGATTTTTCAAGTCTTTGTTCCTCATTCGTGTAAATAACGACCTTATTGAAAAAAATGTTAATTGTTTGTGGAGACTGCAGTATGTCCTTTAATTTTAACTGCCTCGTAGGTATAGTGGTAAGCGTGTTCGAGTGCGGTCGACGAGGTTACGGGTTCGAGTCCCGGGTCGGACCATACCAAGTATTGGGGTTTTCCGATAAGAAATTCTCAGTACTAGCCCGGAGTTAGGAAGTTGGCGTTGTTTCACCCCGTGCCTTGGAGAGCATGTAAAGCCGTTGGTCCTGCGCCTAATCTCTCTTCGGTCGTGTCGAATTTTCCGTCCCATCGGGCTATGAGAGTAAAGAAACAGAGAGTGCACCTGTGCTGGCGCACACACTTGTGCACTTTAATATCTCCCGCACAGATGGCTAATTTTTCTGGAGATAGGCTGCCGCCGTGGCCGAAATTCGGAGAAATAAAACATTGTTTTATTTTTCTTTCTCTTAAAAAAGTAGATACCGTCATTCATCATTCGTGTAAATAACGAATTAATGTCCTCCCTACCGAATTTTCGTATTTCGTTAATTAGGTTTCGGGGGCGATAAATCGCTCTAGCCAGGTTTCATTTTTAGAAAAGGTCGTTTTATCCGTGTTTTCAGACAATGAAAAACCCCTTACATTATCATTAGGATACGACTGTACCACTTCCAGGAAAGTAAGTATGAAGAACATGAAATTCAAGCTGTGGCTATATGTGTAAAAACAAAATTATACCCAATTATAGTATCGGCTGTATATTGAAAAATATATAAGTTTTCTGGAAAAATATGGAAATAGATTCATCGTAGGAGGTGACTTTAATGCTAAAAACATCTACTGGGGATCTAGACTAACCACAACGAAGGGAAAAGAACTGCTAGAAGCAGTTAAAAAATTAAAATGTAATATAGCTAGCACTGGAAAGCCTACATATTGGCAGACTGATCCAAATAAAATTCCAGATTCATTTACAAAAATATATCTCCAAAATATTTGAAAATTGAGGAGCGATATGACATGAACTCCGATCATTCTCCAATACTATTAACAATAAGTGAAAAAATCCTGTATAAAGAATCTACTTTGACCTTAGTAAATAAAAACACCGACTGGGAGAGCTTTAAACAAGAACTGAATGACATAATAAAACTAAATGTCCCATTAAAATGTCCAGAACAGCTTGATGAAGAGGTCCATCAATTTGTTGTAGACATACAACAGACGGCCTGGAAAAATACTCCATCATCGAAAAATAGAATTAGAAAAACACCATACCCGAAACATATTCTTAGCCTTATAGCTGAAAAGAGTAAGAAAAGAAATAGATGGCATCAAACTAGATCCCCACTAGATAAAAGAATATTGAACAACCTAACAAAAAAAATTAACCGTGAAATCAAAAAATATGAAGAAATTACTACAAATTATTACCTTCAAAAGATGACGAATGACCGCAGCACAGACTATTCACTGTGGAAAGCAACAAAGAACATGGACAAATCAGTCATTAATATTCCCCCCATAAAGGAAGAAAATGGTGAGTGGGCGATAAGTAACACTCAAAAAGCATCAAGATTTGCAAATTACTTAGAGAACATATTTAAGCCACACGAGGGACAAATAATGAACATCGAAACGATTACGGTCATCCAAGAAGATGAAGACATCAAGCTTGCAACACCCAAAGAAGTAATCAGAGAAATTAATTTTAAGTTGGGTCCTAAGAAAGCTCCAGGCTACGACTTAATTACGAGAGAAATTTTAATTAATCTTCCACGAAAAGCCATAGTTAAACTTACCACATTGATTAACGCTGCATTTAGACTTAAGCACGTGCCTGACCTGTGGAAAGTTGCAGAAGTCATTATGATAGCTAAACCGGGAAAGCCTCCTCATGAAGCGACATCATATAGACCTATCTCCTTGCTGCCTATTATGTCAAAGCTGTTTGAAAAACTCTTACTTAAGAGAATGAAACCAATTCTAGATACTAAAAACCTGATACCAGATCATCAATTTGGCTTCAGAGAGAAACATTCAACAATTGATCAAGTCCATAGAATTGCCAGTATTATAGAGAAAACAATTGAAGAAAAAAAGTTGTGCTCCACTGTGTTTCTTGATATTGAAAAAGCGTTTGACAAAGTCTGGCATGAAGGTCTTATTTATAAAATTAGAAATATGCTACCCAAGGCGTTTGCAGATATCTTAGAATCTTATATTACAAATAGAGCATTTAGAGTAAGACAAGAAGAAGCCTACTCTGAACTTAAACTTATAAAAGCTGGAGTTCCGCAAGGAAGTGTTCTAGGTCCGGTCCTGCACCTATTATATACCTGCGATATCCCAGAACTAGAATATAATACCATTGCCACTTTTGCTGATGATACAGCTATTATGGCTATAGGAGAAACGCACAGTGAGGCAGTGGAAAAAGTACAAACAGCTCTAAATAAGGTGTACAATTGGACCAAAATATGGAGAATAAAGTTGAACGAAGCAAAATCAGTACATATTGATTTTACTAATAAAACAGGAAATTATCACGCTGTTTTCATTAATGACAAACAAATTACATACGTGGATACAGCTAAATATCTAGGAATGACAATTGATGTGAAGTTACGCTGGAGAGCTCATGTCAAGACAAAAAGAAAAGAACTTGATTTAAAGTATAAAAAGTTGTATTGGTTACTGGGAAGACATTCCTCGCTATCAATACACAACAAGTTAATTTTATATAAACAAGTCCTGATGCCGGTTTGGACCTATGGAATACATCTTTGGGGCTGTACCAAAAAAACTAATATTCAAATTATACAAAGGTTCCAAAACAAAGTACTGAGGAATATTGTGAAAGCTCCTTGGTACATCAGAAATGACGACATTCATCGGGACCTAGAAATTGAATTCGTCGACAAAATTATACAATCCATAAATTATACAAAATTATACCAATATAGGTAAGTAAGTAAGGTAATAATAATCTGTGCCTATTAGATTATTCAAAGCACAGATTAATGATTGATCCAAAGCTTGTGGTACCTAATATGTCTTAAATATATTAAATGGAAACATCATTTACTACTGAATATCTTTTTTTTCCCAACTTTATTTGATTGACTTTGATTAACTTTTTTGTTAGTCTGGTTTACTAGAACAAGTATCAGAAGTTTGATTCGTGCACGTGGGCAGCAAGTCTGGGTCAGAAACAATATGGGCGTTCGCCAAACTCCTTTGCCGAAGCCCACGATAAACGGCTTCACCATCATGTTAACGTTGAAGCAATCCAGCTGCTTGACGTAACGGAGCTAGTGAGACGTTTAAAACGAACAAAGCCTTTTGAGTTGGTGTACAGTTAAATTAAATAGTGATTAGTGAAATAGTGATAGTGTAGTGTTAGTGCTGCCTGAAAGAACACATGAACAAAGTGTCTCTAAAAACTATTACCAAGAAAAACTAAGATGTGTCATTGGACAATCTCTTAGTATATAAGATAATAATTTATAAGTTTAGGTTAAATTAAAATTACTCATTAGCCAACTAAGTTAGGCTAGATTGTAATGGAATTGAGCACCACTTTGGTACTCAGTATCAGGAAAAAAAAAATTAGGATACGAAGGTAAATTTCGCCATCATCTATAAATTTCCGATAGCTCGGGAAATCGGGCGGTCTCGAAACCAGAAGACCCCGATTCGAGTCGAGACGATTATTTTTTCCCTATGAATTTTATTATTATTATTTTTTTATTAATTTTTTTCTAAATATATAAATTTCCAAAAAACACGATTTACCAAAAAAAAAACCCACCCACCCAGATATTATGATTTAAAATTCAATAAAAAACCATGTATGTTCAATAGTCCTTTATCTATTATTTACATAAAATAACAAACAAATTTCAATCACAATATATACAAAATGACCGCATAACAAAAAACCTTAACAATTTCTAGAAGAAACCTTTAATCACCGATAACATTAGATTGCACTATCACATCATCTGCCTTTAACACGAATTATATTAAAAGATCTAAATCGATTTATAGCGAATAATTTGACTAAATAAAACGCTTTTAATCGATTTAGTAAAATGAGTAAATCATCCCCAAACGCATCAACTTTAGATCTTTCTTATCTATATTATATTAACGTCCTTACTAAGGCTCAGAGCACATTAGCGCAGACCTGAATCAAAGCGAGGCGTCTTTATTATCCAAATACTGAACTGTATCTCCGCAATATTTTTAACAATTTTTGTGAAAGAAATTAAAGGATTGAGATTTAGGTACTTTTATTTAGGTACACAAAGATAAGTAGTTATGTATATTAAGTATTTTGTGTGTGTGAACATACATTTCATTTGTAACATTTTAAAAAGATGCATCGCTGGCCTCTACTCCGCCTCGAGCTTCTGAGGATTCGGTGAGCACGTTGTAATATACGAGTAAAGTCTGAACAGGATGTGAATCCATCAATCAGATAACAAAACGTGTACAAAAACTCTCTTCAATATAAAAGAAATAAATATCTTTCAGAATAGAAACTACATGTATGTTGGAAAGGAAATTTAATTTTAACGTTAACACGTTTTAATCATGCTCCGGCGCTCCTGAACGCGTTTTTTTTTGCAACCGTACTTAAGTAATATACCTTTATATGTCATGCGTATAGAATAGAATAGAAGTGAGTAAAGTTGGCGCCAATATACTCCTTTCGTGTAGAGGCAGACGATATTACACACACCTCTCACCAAAGCATATTACGAACTATAATACTTTGTATTTACGTAAAATATTTTAACATAACGAGCCTATCCCATTAAGCCAAAATTAAGCTATTCAATTAATTCATAATAATCTTTATAATATATATAATATTAAAAATTCCACATAATCCTACCTACGTTGGATATTGTACAAACCGCTACCCTACTAGTACCCTACCTACAGTAACGGAATTATTCTAGCGTTGTCTTTGGCAATAAGCAACCCATATTATGATTGTGTAAGAAATTCTTTTTTATTTGACAGCTACGTATAAATGTATATGAATTCATTAATAAAACCATACGTTTTGTTGTAAAATAAATTCTATTTTCTTACATGAAACGCACGCGTTTGATTTGTGATTCATTTAGACATCGCCCACGTCCGCAAGAGATTCAATGCTCTTCAAGTGGCAAGAAACAAGAGTCAATACATCATGGCTTCAAGCAAAAAGCACGTGCAAAACAAAAGAAGTGTTCATACATATACAAAAACATTACATATAAAAAACGCTGTTATGATCGTTATTTCATTACCTTAAAGTATAAAACACAAACATTTGTTTTTAGCGCTTTTTATGAGGTGATTAGAGTCCATTTTTCAGTGCTGAAAATGTCTACAGCAATGGGTGATCAGCAATTATTCTAAGCGCCCATTGCTGCTGACTCTTGCTGCTGCCAACACGCGCATTTTCAATATTGAAAAATTATTTGCTTGCTACTATCGGACCTCTTGCGGGCTTCGATCAATAGTGCATTTAGGAACTCTACGTCGACTTCTTAAAAAGTTTATTTTAAACATTTTTAGGGCCAATTTCACCAACGTGTCTTATCCGAGGGTAAATTTGATATTTTGACAGTAATTTCAATACAAAAACCGTCAGAACGACCAATTTATTCCCAGAATAAACGTCACTCGACGTTGGTGAAATCGGCACTTAACGTACTAATTACGTAGTCGGTCGTCAGAGTATGTGAAAAATAAAGAGAACTAAAGAATGCAAACCTATTTTTTTTTTTTAAGTGAAACTGCCATTATGAATATCACGATGCTGCAGTATTTTTAAAGTTGTAAAAAACAAGCGTATAAGATACAAATAAGTATAAGGAAAAATATGTTTTTTTTTATTTCTCAAACTAATTCTTGAGAACACTATTTTGCATGGGACTGCATAGCTTGTACATTATTGATCGAAGATTGCGGGATATCTCGTGATGCACTAAGAACAAATCGAATATGATTTTTTTTTTAATCAAAGGCTTTAATGAACTAAGGTGACACTTTGGCACACTAGCGGTAACATATCTATGTTATGGGCATGTATTTCTGTCGATGTTCACGTGGCTATAAAATTGTTCAAATCATTGTAAAGCCGACTGTATTTGTTCCACTAATGATACGACTAATGTCTTAGTTAAAACAAAAATAATTAATCTTCATAAATACTAAAGATAAAATGATGGTGATCCCTATACAGTATACGAAATTTCTTTTGGCTTCGGCAAAAGAAATTTTGGCTTTTCAATGGGTTTTAAATGTTTCAAATAAATATAATTAATAAATAAAATGTTTTGATATTTTTAATAAATAATTCGGTTCACTTTTTTCACCAAATAAATTAGTAGGTAAATAACAATTTTCTAAATCTATTTCAGCTTTTTATTTTAAAAACATATTAAGTATTTGAATAAATAGAATTTTCTGTTATGTAATAATTATTACATAGTTCGGAATTATATGATGGTGTGTAAGCATACGAAATTTTATTTCATATTCTCTAGATTTCACATCATTCAGAAAAAATCCTAACTAATTTTGTTAAAATGCCAAAAATAAGAATAATTTTTAAATGATGAGTAAGTACATAATAATATTTTATTGTAATAGTACCAAAAACATACTAGTTGAGCTTTACTAAAGACTAGATAATAAATTATTTTATATATAACATATTATTATACAGCAAAAGTTAACAAGTACATTAAAGCCAGAATTTTGATTGTAGCCTTTAAATTTTTTCTTTATTATAATGTTAGATACATTATGGCATAAACAACAAACTAAAGACATTTGAAGAAGAAACGAAATTTTTCTTGCAAATAAATCCAAGGATAGAAACAAAATCTGGCAATTAAATAAAAAGATATTAAGTATAATTTTCTACTAAAATACTCACCTAACTTCATTTGGATACTTAAAAATAAATGTACTAATAACAGCTACTATGGCCCGTGTTGAATTGCACACAAAACTTGGTTAAAAATTAAAATCTTTTATAGTTTTTTTTATAAATCGGGTTTCTCGACTATTAACATTTTAAAATAATAAATAGTATCCAGTATGTTCATATAATAGGAAACAATATGAGAAAGATGGCACTACTTTTAGATCAGCAACTTTAAAGGTTTGTGTACAACCAAGTTGGCGCCAATATTTGCACCAATGCATGGATCTACGCGTTGTGTTATCCTATTTTACATTGTATTGGCAAGATATTTTTTTTTGTATATTTTGGTAAACAAATTCGATATTCAATCTCGAGTTATCCTTTCAAAAAATACTGAGCCAGAGAGTATTTCTTTCGTTCATTTTAAATTATTTTTGTATGTATATTCTTTCGTTTGAAAATACTAAATGTACTGTGAAATGAGGTGATGAAACTATTTATTTATGAGATTTACGACTGAAGTAGGTACTATCTTATCTGTTTTACATTTTTTATGAACAAAATTTCGAAAATCAGACAATTTCAAGTACATAATAAATATTCTTGAGCTTATTCTTAAGTTTAGGCGTTTATATAATATTAAGTAGTGGTTGAAATTTAATTTTTTTTATTTTTAGTAAGTTGGATATTATGACTTTTGTATGATTCGTAACAATATCATAAAGAGCAGTCTGAATTGCCTTAGAATCAGTGGTGGTAGAAAACCACACCCGTGCACTATTTTTGCACCCATTAACTTTTACACTTATTTGGAAGGGAAGAGGAATGATTTGTTTACTTTTAATATTCAAAATAAATATCTATGGTTTGAAAAAGTAATTACACCATTTAGAAAATCTTATCAGGGAATACTCTGGCTCTTATTTCGTTAAAACTTTGTCCAAGGAATGTTTCAGATTACTTACGCTACCTAGTACCTACCTACTTTCGATCCAGTCACGGTCACTACAATTGCCTTAACCGAATTCTCAATTTATTTTCAAGGTTTTACTTATGCCCGGTTTGCATTAATCCAGTCGCTGATTACATTTTATTTATTACAGATCCAGGCTTTGAGGCGATTTGAGTGGTTTACATTATTCCAGTAAAGGACAGTAACAGTTTTATTCCAGTAAGGGACAGTAACAGTATTATTTCAGTAAGGGACAGCGCATACTTGATAATGTGATATCGGTTTAAACAGTTTTATTTACTTTGGCATAATACGATGCTTAAATTTTTTATGAAAAAAACGAACCGCTCAGGCCCGCCCGAGCAAGCTGCAAAATATTGTTTTATATTCAACTATATGTCAAAGTAAATGAAACTAAGTTGTTATTATTAAAATAATCTGCGCTTTTTGCCTAAGCCATTGACAGCAAACATTAATAACATAGCAATAATAGTAGCACTGGATTTACACTGCACAAAACACGCAGACATTGTCCCTAGCATACGACCTCTTGCTCTGGATTTAACATTAGACTGCCAATCCAGTAACTGAACTGAATTGTGCACTAGATTAATGGCAGGTTTACATTATTCCAGTCCAGCGATCGAATGGACTGGAACTGGAAAAATGTAAACTAGCACTGGAATGAACTTTATCCAGTGAACAATCCAGTGCAGAAACTGGATTGGCGGCCTACTTTTGAATCCAGCGCAACCATTCCAGCGCAACTGGAATCATTTAAACGGCCAATCCAGTGCCATTCCAGTGCTGATAGAAAAATTGTACAGGTAAAACGCATTGCTTGTTTTTTTGGATGACTGAAATGACCAGGGAATCATGTAGACAATATCGGCAGTCCAGCCTGTTCCAGTCCAGCGCTACTGGGTTACTGGACTGGAATAATGTAAACTAGCCATAAATTCAAGTGTCACTGAAATAATATAAGTCAAACAAAGGAATTAACTTTAGGAAACCTTAGCCTTTGACAAAACAATAATTGAGATCCAACACAACAATTTAGTTTTAGAAACAGACTATTACTACATACAGAAATATTAGGAAAATATTACTGAACAACTTAAATAGGTAACTTTGCATCATTGTTTACATATTTGGATCAATTTCAATACATATACAACTCTATCTTCCTACCCTATCCTTACATCCCCCTTAACTTATCGTGTTTGACACATTCAATAACACTTAACGTCGCCTTATAGGCTCTTAATTGGTTTTGACTTGCTCTTATATACAAAATCACACTTTTAAATCAGAGTTTTCTTTGGGTTAACACTAAATTTCAGCTTTATACAACTTAGGGTGAACACACATCTGTATCTTTTCATACAAAATTATTGGCTGAATGTATACAGTTAACCTTGATTGTGATCCGCAACCAAAATCACAGATTCAACCACAATTTTTCCCAGGAACAAATAACGATTCCACAGGACACAATTTTGCCCTGGAATCACATATTCCACGGACCACAATTTTGCCCTGGAAGAAATTACACTGTATGATTTTTCTGTGATGGCTGGCAAGCTCACGCTATAACAGCTAGCTGATTTGTTCTAGAGCAGATTGTGAATTAAGGGGGTACAAATTCTGACTCCATTACAATTTTGAGTCGGATATATTTAAATATATTGTTTTAATTGAAATTATAAAATAAAAATCGATAATTATTACTCAAAAAAATAACCATAAAATGTTTATTTACGTATCATAATTTCGCATGAAACAATAGTTTCGCTTTTTTTTTTGATTAGTTAAGAAAACATATTTTAAAGTAGAAAATTTGTATAGAAAAGATACAAGACGAATATTCAATGACAGAATATAATTTTCTAACTCACAATAATAAATAAATAATTAATCACAGTAGCTGATACTCAAAACGAGTTAACGCCATGATAGAACCACAGTTTATGAACCATACAGTTGGACCATGACGTAGTTTACGGTCGATCTCTACACAGCAATAACAGAATCCAATTGCCCATCTGTATGTTTTCTAAACTGTGGTAGAAAAATGAAGCTAGAGCGTCGTAAGCAGGTACAAACTCCGATTTTTCATGAAGAAATAAACTCATACCTTCAAACATGATCACAGAGAAACTAAAAATGCACTAGTTAAATATCACTGGTCCGTTTACTTCACTGTTCACTGCACTTGGCTGACCGTTTAAGCTAATCGCACATAAGCATCGCATAAGCCGCATGGGCCGGTAGATCTTCACGCGTCGAACGCACCATTTTTCAGCATTGTAACTGAGAATGACGTCATCAGTTGCCGCACGCACCGCAAGAAACATTTCCGATGCGGTCGACACTCGACGTGTTCCGGCAACTTCACTAATATAGTCTGTTTTTTTAACAAACGAGTACCGAAAATTTTGACTGCGTTGCTATTGGTCCTCGAAATCAACATTCCCCAGGCCCCGCCTTTAAAATGACCCATCTCACTCTGTCAATATCGGAAATGTGCGAGAGACATAATCAGTACCCCACCACTAACAATGACCCATTTCACTCTGTCAATATCGGAAATGTGCGAGAGACATACTCAGTACTCGTTTGTTAAAAAAAAATAGACTATAGCACCGAATAAACGTTGCGTCCGTTACCGCGCCTTTAGCAGTCCATACGCCTTTAGTGTGCGAACAACTGTTTATGAACCGTCAAATTGCGCTGACTATTCACTTTCACTTTTCGTTCACCTCACGTTCACCCCACGTTCACTTCCCGTACACTCGTGGCGCGCTAACTGAACACGGTGTCGTTGGGCACGTCGATGTTGATGTCTGCCTGCGCCATGTCTGTGAGTATCACGCCCGATAGCGCTTCTAGTGACTGTCTCACCTGTAGACAAAGAGAAATGTGTAATTAAGCCCCCTCGAAAACCGTCCAATACAAGACGAACTCTCAATACACGTCATATTGTGTCTTATGTGGTGATGCCGACTAAGTCCCTTCGTAAGGCCAACCACATCCTGCTTTTCGGTTTCACGGTTGGCACCATGATTTTTGGGGATGACAAGTCTTACTGTTTGCCAACCAAACAAGGGACAAAGGTACAACTAACGGCCAAAGCAAATTGCTCTTCAATTGCAATTGTAGTTCTTCGATGAACTGTTTGTCGTTGGGGTCTCAAGGTGCTAGAGTGTCAACCTCGCACAGGAAAGGGCAGTGAAGGCAGATCCCCCACTAAGTGGAACGACGACATCAGACGAGTCGAGCCGCTAGATACATGCGGCGCAAGACCGAGACATGTGGAAGTCTATGCAAGTCTATGTCCAGCAGTGGATGTGGAGTGGTTAAAGGTGCGGACTGAAAATTGAAAGGTCGCAGGTTCGAATCCCACCCCTTGCACTATTGTCGTACCCAGTACCCACTCCTAACACAAGCTTTCCGCTTATTTGGAGGGGAGAGGAGGATATTAGTCAACTTCAACTTGACAGATATTCTTTTATAAAAAAAAAACGAGTGTGCTTTATACCACACGACTGAAGTAAAACTTACGTAACGCAACTGGCTATGAGAGAAAGAGAGAAAGAAAATGTGTGCTCGTACCTCTCTATTGCCCCTACAGTAATATACGAAACGTAACTCTTTCTCTACCTTCACTAACTTATATCTCCCTCTCAACTTCCGTTCGCCTCGCCCGATCACACTTTTCGTAACGCATTCACCAGCTTACTCCCCAAGTCAAGCGTGCGTTAAGAAGTTTTACTTTAAAAATTAAGAAGAAGAAGCGTACCTTGGTGAGCAGCAACAGGTTGGTGGAGAGGAACACGAGTCACGACTGAAGTAAAACTTACGAAACGCTATGAGAGAAAGAGAGAAAGAAAATGTGTGCTCGCACCTCTCTCTTGCCCCTACAGTAATATACGAAACGTAACTCTCTCTCTTTCTACCTTCACTAACTTATATATCCCTCTCAACTTCCGTTCGCGTCTCCCGATCACACTTTTCGTAACGCATTCACCAACTTACTCCCCAAGTCAAGCGTGCGTAAAGAAGTTTAACTTCAAAAAGTAAGAAGAAGAAGGAAGAAGTAGCGTACCTTGGTGAGCAGCAACAGGTTGGTGGAGAGGAACACGAGTCACAACTGAAGTAAAACTTACGAAACGCTATGAGAGAAAAAGAGAAAGAAAATGTGTGCTCGCACCTCTCTCTTGCCCCTACAGTAATATACGAAACGTAGCTCTCTCTCTTTCTACCTTCACTAACTTATATCTCCCTCTCAACTTCCGTTCGCGTCTCCCGATCACACTTTTCGTAACGCATTCACCAGCTTACTCCCCAAGTCAGGCGTGCGTAAAGAAGTATCACTTCAAAAATTAAGAAGAAGAAGAAGTAGCGTACCTTGGTGAGCAGCAACAGGTTGGTGGAGAGGAACGCGTGCAGCTCCGAGGCGGCGCGGCCGTGCAGGCGCGCGCGCCACCGCACCAGCTCCGAGTATAGCTCCTCGCCTGACGACGAACTCTGCCAATACAAATGTTTGTTATCACTTATCACTGCATACTAACCTTTTGCCAGCAAAATTTTGTCCGCGTTGGGTATATAAAAATCAGCCAAGTGCGAGTCGGGCCTCGCTCTTTTAGCGTTCCGTACATATGACCAAACATTTTTTTTAATACTAGATACATATATTTAGATATCTTAGTTCTTAGAAAGTACTAAATTAGCATATGGGGAAAAAATGCTCGTTTGTTTTGGTCACAAGTTACAAACCGTATTATAAATCGGTTTTCAGTATTTTTTGTTTAAATACACAATATAGTACCTACATAATATACCAAAATTTCAAATTTCTAACTAGTTTAGTTTTTGAGATAGACCCCCTAACAAAATTGCCCCCCATTTCTTCATTTTTGTAGCTAAAAAATAAAAAAATATATATTTGATCTCCACTTAAAGAGCTCTAGACAATGACACCCCACATGTCAGGGTAAAAAAATACAATTTTATTTCGACTCTTTTTCCATGTAGTCCCCCTTTATTTTTTAATTTAATTTTATTTTTATTATTTGTTGTCACATCGGCTTGTGGAATATACACAATATGTGAAAATTTCAACTGTCTATCTATTATGGTTTACGAGATACAGCCCGCTGACAGATGGACGGACGGACAGCGGAGGCTTAGTAATAGGGTCCCGTTGGCACCCTTTGGGTACGGAACCCTAAAAATGATGCGGGTTGTTACGTTCCCTCAAATATGGTTGAGCGAAGCAGCGGCTGGGTTATGCGTCATGCTCGTGAACGGGTGCATTGTAAGTAGTGTGCATTTTTGGAACTTCCCTTCATTGTGGAAACATTGGATACATAGCATAATAAGTATCTATTGTATTGTAAACTTGTTTAAAAAAGAGCAACCGCTGAGTTTCTTGCTGGTTCTTTGCGGTAGGAAGGGCATTCCAAACCAGTGGTAGAGTCAGACGATTCAAAAGCACTTGTAAAAAGTTTATTAGAATAAAAAATACACACATCAAAAGTGTCTAGGGATCAACATATATTTTTGCAATAACTTTTCTCCTGATTGATATTAATTAAAATTTTCTTTAAGGATTCATCAAATAAAGTGTTTTCGTTTGTCACAGTAACGATAAACCAAGTCACCTTTGCATTAATAAAGAAATTTGCCATTTTCCTAATAAAGGGATTTTTGACATTTGAACCACTAACATTAAAGTTCGAAAAAAAGACTGAAATAACAGTTTTCTTTAAAATTTTATTGGGTAACTTAAACAATTAATAATCCGTGTTTCTACCGCGAACACTAACAACACAAGAACATCGGTTTGGCATACTCAAAATGAGTTCATCCAAATCACGCTGTGGAATGGCCGCCCATGTTCGTTGCAACAACAAAAAAAGGTCTTCTTGCCACTGGATACCCTCCATATTCGGCAGAGCTCTTCTCTGTAGCATATCCCATGCATGCTCAATCGGGTTCAAGTCTGGCGACTGAGCAGGCCAGGGCAGGACATTGATGTTAGCTGCGGCGAGAGTCTGTCTTACAACTCTTGCGGTGTGCGGTCGTGCATTATCATGCATTAACTGAAATAAGGGACCGATTTGCACTTGTAGAGGAACGATGACGTCTGATACAATCGTCTCAGCATAAATTTGAGCGTTGAGGTTGCCTCTGATCCAAATCAACTCAGTTCTTCCGCCGATCCAAATACCCGCCCATACCATGATGGTTCCACCACTATAAGGATGGACTTCCTGGCAGGATTTTAATCGCTGTTGGCGTCCAGGGGTTCTCCAGTGTCGTATACGTCTTGTATCCGGTCTCATACCAAAACGAGACTCATCAGAAAAGCACACGAAACGCCATTGTTCTTCTGCCCAATTTCTGTGTTCAAGAGCCCATTGATATCGAATCCTACGATTGTGCATTGCTATAGGTGGTACCCGTAGCGGTCTTCGGGAATGAAGGTTCACTTCATGCAAGCGGTTTCTGACTGTTTGGTCGCTAATTAAGTGCCCTGAAGAGTGATGAAGCCTCACGGCTAACATCATGGCGGTTATTGTTGGAGCTCTTCGAGTTAAGATTTGAATGTATCGGTCTTGTCTCCGTGTGGTGCAGCGATACCGTCCTCCATGGCGCTCAGCCACGGTACCAGTGCTTCGGTAACGTGTCCAGAGTCGACTGATAACACTCTGACTTGTATTCAGAGCTAAAGCCACAGTACGTTGCCGGGAACCAGCTTCTATCATTCCCACGGCTCTGAGCATTTCTTCCCTGCTTAAATGACGTCGCCGCTCCATAATAACGTTGGTTTTAATCAGTAGTAGGGAAACAGTAGCACTAATGTCTTCAATGCGTTGTATGTTTTTATAGGGAAAATATTGACAGCTGATTTTCATCTTTTACTCGAATTTGATTGACAGTTCCTGATTCAAATTATGAAATGCACCAAAAAGGATCCATATAAATTTATAAAATCATAAATTTATTACAAAGCCACATCTCAATCTCAAGAAATCCGCATAAAAATGCTTGATCCCTAGAAACTTTTGATGTGTGTATTTCTATTCTTTTCTAAAATCCTGCGGGTACTCTCTGTTTTTTTTCGGCATAAAAGGTAGCCTATGTCACTCTCCAAGTCCTCAACTATACCACAGCCGGCGGGAATGGGGCTGCTTTATGTCTGTCCATCTTAAGATATATTGCATTGTTAGTAGGTATGCTTTTGTGGAACTTCCCCTCATTGTGGTAACACTGCATACATAGCATAGTATCTATTGTATTGTAAACTTGTTTTGAAAAGAGCAACCACCGAGTTTCTTGCTGGTTCTTTGCGGTAGGAAGGGCATTCAGACGATTCAAAAGCACTTGTAAAAAGTTTATTAGTATAAAAAATATTTCTATTCTATTCTATTGTATTTCTGAATCGAACCGCTAAGGTGTGGAACGCACTTCCAACATCTGTGTTTCCGGCCACGTATAACCTCAGTACCTTCAAGGCAAGAGTGAATAGGCATTTTCTAGGCAAGCGCGCTCCAACCTAGACCTCATCAGTGCTGTCCAGCATTGATTGTCGTCAAGCGCAAGCCTATCCCGAAATTAGAAAAAAAAAAAAAAATATCTATTCATTTGTTACCGGCTGCAAGTCGGAGCAGTAGTACAGTCGGTACGCGAAGTAGGCGGCCGAACACGTGAGCGCGACCGCCAGCGCCAGCAGCAGCGCGTGCGTGCAGCGCGGCGCGCGGCGCGGCGGCGCCGACCCCGTCAGCAGCGCGGGCTGGATCACCGCCGCGCCCGCTGCAACCGATGGGCATGGATCATCATCATCATCGTTGTTACGTTCCCTCAAATATGGCTGAGCGAAGCGAACGGGTTCCACCGGCGGGAATGGGGCTGCTTTCTGTCTTAACATTTCATCATCATCATCATTAGCAACCCATCAACGGCTCACTACTGAGCGCAGGTCTCCTCTCAGAGAAGGGTTATAGGCCATAGTCCACCACGCTGGCCCAATGCGAATTGGCGGACTTCACACACCTTCGAGAACATTATGAAGAACTCTCAGATTTGCAGGTTTCCTCACGATGTTTTCCTTCACCGTTAAAGCAAGTGGTATTTAATTGCTTAAACGCACTTGACTCCGAAAAGTCAGAGGTGCGTACCCGGGATCGAACCTGCGACCTCCCGAATAGGAGAGCACAGTCCTTACCACGGCTATCACTGCTTCTTCACATGTATTGAATTGTAATTAGATACCTAATTTATGGAATGGAATTATGCCTTTGTGGAACTTCCCCTCATTGTGGAAACACTGCATACATAGCATAGTATCTATTGTATTGTAAACTTGTTTTGAAAAGAGCACCCGCCGAGTTTCTTGCTGGTTCTTCTCGGCAGGGAGGGCATTCCGAACCAGTGGTAGACTCATCGACGATTCAAAAGCACTTGTAAAAAAGTGTATTTGAATAAAAATATTTCTATTCTATTCTATTCGTCATTATGAGCAACCCATTAACGTCTCACTACTGAGCGGAGGTCTGGTGGTCGACCGACCACCAGACCTGCGCCATATTTTGAAAAACAAAAAATTAAAGTCGACGAACTATATGGGTGTCATTGAATAGGTCAAAAAAAATCATTTTAGGTTTCTCTTATCTTTTTTCATTTCGAATGACCATTAACGATGTATGACAATTTGAAGTTGGTTCGCAAACATTCTTAGCTCTCACTTAATATTTTCAAGACTTTTAATAAAGCTGTGACAGAGTTCTTATGTAATCGCATAATAGGTCTTATCGTGTCGTGAAAATAGCTATTTATGCAACTGCATCGTAATGAGAGTCATTTTAATTCGAGTGCTCTTTTTTAGGGTTCCGTACCCAAAGGGTACCAACGGGACCCTATTACTAAGCCTACGCTGTCCGTCCGTCCGTCCGTCCGTCCGTCCGTCCGTCCGTCTGTCAGCGGGCTGTATCTCGTAAACCGTAATAGATAGACAGATGAAATTTTCACATATTATGTATTTCTATTGCCGCTATAACAACAAATAATAAAAATTAAATTAAATTAAAAAAAATAAATTAAAATATTGGTATTCCATGGGTAGGTACATGGAAATATTTTTATTTAAGTTTTTTTTTAACGGAACCCTAAAAGAGCGAGGCCCAACTCGCACTCGGCCGATTTTTTTGATAAGAGGCTTGCCGAGTATCTAAAAATAGTATAAAGATAGTACGAGAATTAAAATGACTAATTACGTACAGTTGCATATTATAATATTTTATCTACGACGAGGAAAATAAAATATTTTAACAAAATTACGTCGTCTTTTTATTTTCCTTTACAAAAAAATAAAAAATCAAATCAATACAAATTACACAAGTTGCAAAAGTAATCCGTTTGCCGCGTAAAGTTTTTTTTTATTTTTTAAATTTATTTTTTAAAGTTAAATACAATATATTTATTGAATATATATTTATTATACAATATATTTATTATATATGTAAAAAAATAGCAAAAATATTCCAGTTACCACAACTAGTTCTCTAAATTCCTCGCCAACAGGAGCCTATAATCTTTTAAAGAGCAATGTTTCTGAGTGCAGTAAACTATTTAAGTTTGAACACGTTACCCCATATTGTATTATCAAAATATTTAAAGCTTTACAAAATAAAAAAACGGGAGATCTATGGGGAATTTCAGTTAAAATAATCCACAGTATAATTGATATTATTGCGCCATATCTTGCCTTAATTTTTAATAAATCAGTTGATTCTGGATCTTGTCCAGACCTTATGAAATGTAGTAAACTAATACCTCTTTTTAAATCGGGAGACAAAAGTGACCCGAATAACTACAGACCAATTTCAATTTTGCCAACCCTCAGCAAGATATTCGAAAAAATAATGCTCAACCAACTGCTTCTACACTTTAATTTAAATGGACTTCTTCACCCTGAGCAGTATGGTTTTACTCAGGGTCGATCAACAACCGATGCAGCCGCAAAGCTGTTACAACACATATTCGATGCATGGAAGAACTCACAGAATGCCATTGGTATTTTCTGTGATTTATCAAAAGCATTTGATTGCGTTGATCACGAGACCCTTTTGCTTAAACTGAGCCACTATGGTATTAAAGGTTTTGCACTTAGTCTCATTGCGTCTTATCTCAGTGATCGTGTTCAGAGAGTATGTGTCAATGACGTAAAATCATCCGGATCAGCCTCAGTAATGGGTGTACCCCAGGGTTCTATTCTAGGTCCATTCATGTTTTTGATTTACATAAATGATTTACCACATTTTGTCCAAAATACTTGCGATATTGTACTATTTGCTGATGATACGTCTTTGATTTTCAAAGTCGATAGGAAAAAAGACAATTTTGACGATGTAAATAATGCATTATCTCAAGTTTCTGAATGGTTTACGGCAAATAATTTACTTTTAAATGCTAAAAAAACCAAGTGTGTTGAGTTTTTATTGCCTAACACCAGAGCTGTCAGTAATAATCTAAAGATAAATAATGAACCTTTGAAAACTGAGGACTCCACAGTGTTCTTGGGATTAACCCTGGATTCTAAGCTACAGTGGGGCACCCATATAACAACACTTGCTGGCAGGCTTAGCTCTGCTGCTTACGCTGTTAGGAAGATTCGACAGTTAACTGACATAGAAACTGCAAAAATTGTTTATTTTGCATATTTCCATAGTATTATGTCATACGGAATCTTACTATGGGGTAAAGCAGCCGACATTGGAAAAATTTTTGTATTGCAGAAGAGGGCAATTCGCGCAATCTACAATTTAAAACCGCGGGATTCCCTTCGAGAAAAATTTAAGGAAATAGGCATTCTGTAGCTTCAGTAGCTACAGTAGCTTCACAATATATTTATAACAACATAATATTTGTCAGACAAAATATTTTAAGTTACAAAAAAAGGGTGATTTACACGATAGGCAGGTTAGAGATCCAAATAGGCTCGTGATTCCTCGACTGCGCCTCCAGAGGGTCCGAAAGACATTTGTGGGAATGGGCGTGACGTTCTATAATAAAATTCCACAGTCGATCTTAGACTTGCCTTTACACAAGTTTAAGAAAGCAATTAAAACTTCTCTCATGGAAAAAGCATATTCTACAATTGAAGACTATATTAATGACAAAAAAGCGTGGATATAACTCGCTCCAGCGATTCATGAGACAGTAATAATCAACCTGTGTAACAAAATTATCCTGTGAAGTAAAAACACTGAATAGCAGTGTTTCTACTTTATTTGTGTCTAAGACATCACGTCTTAAAATTAGCATTTGAATATTAGTTTTCAGTTTGATGCCTTGACATGGGTAGCATAAGTATGTCACGCACTCTTTAAACATTTCTGTGGTGGTGTCGTGTGATGCGGGTTGTTACGTTCCCTCAAATATGGTTGAGCGAAGCAATGGCTGGGTCATGCGTCATGCTCGTGAACGGGTGCCACCGGCGGGAATGGGGCTACTTTATGTCTGCCCATCTTAAGATAGAAGTTAGTCTGTATGCATTTTTGGAACTTTCCCCACTGTGGAAACACTGCATATATAGCATAGTATTTACTGTATTGTAAATCTGTTTTGAAAAGAGCAACCGCCGAGTTTCTTGCTGGTTCTTCTCGGCAGGAAAGGCATTCCGAACCAGTGGTAGATTCATTGACTATTCAAAAGCACTTGTAAAAGTTTATTTGAATAAAAAATATTTCTATTCTATTCTATTCTATTCTATGTTAATATGTATTGAATGGCAGTACCAACCAGCAACCATAGAGTGGGTTGGGTGCCAACTTTTATACATTTATATGTACGATTCAAAAGTGCCAGAACTCAGAGCCTCTCAGCTTTAGGTACATTATTTTATAAAGATAAATGCAGCTCCCATACAACGAGCTGCATCGAAATGAGAAGCAAAACCGAAAGAGGGTTCATTTCGATTCAGCTGTCAAATTCGAAATTGGAACTTTTCGATGTTGGAGTAGATAAATAATTATGTGTTGTTAAACATACCGGCAGCTATGATAGCTTCGGGCTCCGGCCTGACGGTGGCGGCGGGCGCGTCGATGTGGTCCGCGCCGCCCGAACTGCTGTCGTCCTCCGGAGAGTATTCCGAAGCCTCTATTTCTGAGCCTCGACACTCCTGCACAACAAAATTACACATCTACAACCACTACGTTGGCGCTGCTTGGAGACCGCGTCTGTAAATGGAGTGTAAGGCGCCCCCAGGCTAGATGGAGCGTTGACATTCGAGAAGTGGCTGGCATTGATTGGACGTGAAATGCTGACGAGGCCTATGTCCTACAGTGGATGCATTTTGACTGATGATGATGGTAAAAACCACCTTACTAAAATTATAAATGCGAAAATATGTTTATTGGTATGTCCGTTAATCACGCAGCAAGGGGGAGCACCAGATCACCGTGATTTGGGTATACTAAGGACTTGGAGTGACATAAGCTACTTTTTATACTGGAAAACCAACGGGTTCCCCTGGATTTTAAAAAAGCTGACTCCACGCGGACAGAGACGGGGAAAAAGCCTATCGAAAAAACATAACATCCAACTTTCTGGACCTACCATTATTTACTTCACACACGAAGTTTATACGTAAAATTGTGCTAATTAATTTTTTCATTAATTTGCTTAAGGTGCGAGTAGGTAAATGACAAACATTCAGTAATTTCTCGAAAGCATAATATTAATATCAGAGCCCGATTAAAGAACATGCAAAATGAGAAAAAGTTTAATTAAACCTTGCAATTGACTAAAAATAAAATTTAAATAAATGTACAATAAAATTAAATTGACAATTCGCACACATTGCGCATAAAGTCAAGTAGGTAAAATTAATATTATTTATAGCAAGTATCACAACTTTTAAATACACACTGTTACTAACAGGCAATTCGAGAACATTTTAAATCTAGGTATATTTCAGATGTTGACTCAGCAATTAATATAATATAATGTATGTATGTTACACATATGGCTAAAAACGTCCTGTTTGTTTGTCCGGTTGCTGGATAAGGAATAAACTCGGGGGTGCCTCAGGGAAGGCTTCCAAGCCACCGGCTTTTCCTAATATCTAACATCAGTGATAGGCACAATGATTGAGTTCTTGAATGAGTGAGCGACTGGTACACACCTGCGGCTCGGGCACAGCAAGCTCGGGCACCCGCGTGGACTTCCACACGTGCATCATCAGCTTGTAGGTGGAGTCGCGCGACAGCAACGAGCCGAACACATGGCGCTCGTCGCGCGTGCAGACGCCCACCGCGTTGGGGATTATACGCGCCACCTTCTCTTTCGTTATTCGAAGGACGGACGTCGTTGGTATTAACAGCTGAAATTAAAAAGAAATTTTTAAAACACTCGCCTTGTTAAACGTAATAATATGCAACTTATGCCCTCCTTCCAACCATCGATTTACAAATCTAAAGATTCAGCATCACCTTCAAATTCGAAATATGTCCATAGTCACATAATAGTAGACTGTACTCTAGTGATAACTAAGTTGTTGTGTTGGTTAAGATGGTTAATGGAAATTCAAATTTAATTTGGTTTTCCGCAATTTGTAAACTAATACGACAAAGTAGGCTTATGGCTATATTATTCTAACTGCGCCAATGGCAGTATCATCTTCACAGGTTTATATAAAAATCTTTACTTGACAGTGTCCAGTTTGAGAAATTAGTCCGAGTATCGAGTTTGACGTGAGTTACTCACAAATGAGTCGATATTCTGACCAATTTCTTAAACTGACACTTTCAAGTAAAGATTTTTATATAAACCTGTGAAGATGATACTGCCATCGTTGCAATTAGAATGCCATATGCCTACTTTGTCGTATTAGTTTACAAATTGCGAAAAACCAAATTAAATTTTAATTTCGCGGGCAGGCCCGTATAATCAACCTCAAGGTGTTGGTCAATAAAGTTTTATATTATTTTATTATATTTTTTCATTATTATAAAAACGATAGATAACGATACATAGATAATATTTTACATAGATAATAGTTTTACATAGATAATAGTTTTACATAAATCTACCATATAATTGGAACATTACGGTTCAGTTTTATAATAAATGAGCTGAGCTCAAACCAGGTCTTTTTCTCTATTTAAGAACTGGTTACCGTGCCGTTTTTGACGCTACATCCTTAGTAAATTCGTAAATCAGCGCCTCCGCCCTCACTTTAGTATAAGAACCTGTAGTTTATTATTTAGGAAAGCAAACTTGACATTCGCGGTGTCATAAGTCTGCCGTTTCAAGACGACTTGAGAGGTCGACACGATGCCACAACGCACTTCAGTGTAGCGTTTTTTGTATGACACGTGACTGGTCAAGCGGCGGCAGAAGCAACGCAGCGATGCCGCGAGACGCCGTATTGCATCGCTCTTTAGTATTGATTTGACATCTTCACCGCAAATTAATATGATTTGGGCCTACAATTCATTTTCCTGACCTTGATCATGATGGAACTGATAGCTGGCAGGTAGATGTAATATAAGACGCCCATTTGGGTTCCAGTCTGGTGTAAAATAACACTTTAAAAATCTGTCAGTTCGATTATAATATAGCGTGATAAGATAAACCATCAATAAATAATTCTAGCGTCATTCTGCGCCGCCAAGCGATTTAGCGTTCCGGCACGATGGCGTGTAGAAACCAATTAGGGGTATGGGTTGAATGTTCACTGCCATACCCCTTCCAAGTTAGACCGCTACCATCTTAGACTGCATCGTCACTTACCATCAGGTGAGATCGCAGTCAAGGACTAGCTTGTCATCGAATAATTAAAAAAAATATCAGACCACAACTATGTATTGAACTAATGCCAAACTGGACGTGTATAAGTATTCATCATCAGTATCATCACCTTCATCTTACACTAAGGAGAAAGGAACAAACTAAGATTATGTGAGTACAAGAGGACACTAGAATCGTATTATTTTGTACCATCGACGATAAGGTGACATTAGGTAAAAAAAATCCTCATGAAACCCGGCTTTACTCTACTCTCTAGTATTTAATATCATGAAGAAATATGTATGTGTTTTTTACATTACAAGTATAGTTACTTACATCTGGCACAAGTTTTCTTTTTTCTGAGAGTGAATTAATACCTACGATTTAATAAATTGTTTCTTTATTTTTCCTATCTATAAGAATTCGAGATATTTCCGAGTCTCATTTCTCAGTGTGTTTTCTTAGAATGTTTTTTCCATCAACACCACTTTTTCTAGTAACTTACACGATAGTTTTAATAAGTAAATGAGAATAAATTTCTCAGGAATTCTGTTATTTTTCATTTACTCCTACTTCATGCGAGCCAGTTCAATGACCTATTTGAAAGAATTGAATTATTTCTTTAATTTATGCACTCAAATGATTTAGAAAGGTGTTATATGCATATTTAATTACCCATATAGATTAACTTTCCATTCTTATTAAGATATTTATAGATCTTAAGCCGGTGAAGGTAACCGAATAATGAAACAGTAACAGATTTACAATACTCAAAGGATTTACATAAATAATTTCGGTAACAGAAGTTTGGATACACACAAGGTAGTTAAAACTCATGGCGAAGTCAAACTGGCCAAGAGTGGCAACGGAAAGAAACAGAATATGACGGTAGACAGAAGACGAAGGGGGCCAAGAAGTCCTTTCTTAGAAGGCTCTCTAAGAAATACTTAGTCGTAAGTAAGGTTTAAGGCTCACCTAACTCAAAATTTAGTACATAAATGTTAATGTCCCCATAACTAAATTACGGCCACAGCTAATTTCAAAAGAGACGATTATAGTAAAAAAGCTGATAGCCAAGTGATTAGGGCTGTGGTCTCCTTCGGTGGGTCGCAGGTTCGATCCCGGGCACGCACCTTTGACTTTTTGGTGTTAAGTGCGTTTAAGCAATTAAACATCGCATGCTTTAACGGTGAAAGAAAACATCATCGTGAGGAAACCTGCACACCTGGGAGATCTCCTGCTCATCTGAGAGTGTTCCCGACAGTGTGTGAAGTACGCCAATTCGTATTAGGCCAACGTGTAGAACTATGGACTAAATCCTTCTCTGCGAGGAGATCTGCGCTCAGTATGGGCCGTTGATGGGTTTCTGATGATGATGGATGGATGATGATGATGACGATTTATAAATAGTAACTCCGCCAACTTCTTATCTTCGGGCTGCAACTGAGTGTTTATTTGCAAAAAAACCTATTAACTTTTTGGCCCGACAATTGAAATACCCTTAGCTTCATGATCAGCAGCCGAATAACCAATCACAAGACCAACGCTAGGTACTCGTTAGTTATTACACGCACGATACAATTACCTACCATGCACATCGCACAACCTGTACAATCAATAGTTTGTTTGAAAATTAATATTCATATTAACAGTAAAGTAGTAAATTAACATAAAATATTTGGTTTAAGACCTGTAGTTATAATTAATACGATTTGCAGATACATTCGATACATGGTGCACCCGTATGCCGCATAATGAATGCGGCCCCGATCACCTTCACCGCTCACATCTGACTTTGAGAATACTGAAGTACGATCTTGAATCGAACGTACGAGTAAAAATAATAATTAAATATGTATAACCGTAAGCTACAGCAAATAGCAGTAGAAGAATTGAATACCGCAAGGTTCAATCTTGGGTCTTAATCTATTTTTGGTGTATATTATTGATGATTAGCTGATGCCGGCGACTTCGTAAGCGAGGATTTAGTTTTATACTATATAACTGATACGAAAAAATAAATTTTTGCAGTTATTATTGGTAATGTATCGCTAACTTGCTTTTGAATGCAAAATATCCTTGTGTTATTTTATTACATGTAAAGAGAGTTGATAAATAAATAGTAACAAAAGCAGTTTTTAGTGACGGAGATTACTGTTTTCTGCGCGAACAAATATTATCAATTTAACTTATAATAATTATTATTTATGTCTTACTTTGTCATACAATAATGTCAATAATGTCAAACTTAATAAATAATTATTACGAGTGCATACCTATATCTATTTATTTATAAAATCCACCGAATATAAAACCCCGTTGCCCGTTCAATTAAACAATTTTTTTCAACACACTGTATAAAGAAATTGTATTAGTGTGAGTACTGTGAACGTGCCAGCTTTAGTTAATCGACCTGTAAGTTTGTATTACTCTTAGTCTTACTCTAAGTACAATAAATGTATGATAATATAATAAAACGTGTAATAAACACTTTAAAATGTAATTAAGTAAAAAAAAAAGTTAGTTATAAGTGCTATTACTACGTATTTATTTATTATACAAGACAAGTTTTATTTTAATTTGAAACGTAGGTCGAAGATCATGAGCAAGGCAGGCTACTCGTTACAAAACACAACCATTTTTGTTTTTTCTTTTGGTAATGGGAATTTTTGTTAAAATACCAAACTTCCTGGGTGAAAAAACTAGTTTTGGAGGGTTTCTATGTACTCTCACACCGTCTGCAAGCGACTTCTGTACATGCTTAATACACTCTTTAAAATGAACCGATGCCTCACTTGTGCAAAACCCGTTTTCATGTCGGGAAAAATAGTCCCCGAATGCTTTAAAGTCGGTGCCTTCTTCACTGGTCCGTATTTTTTTTGAATAATATGGCAACATGACTAATATTCCCCTTTCCCCCGTCAAATCAAGCGTAATCTTGTGTTTGGAGTGCGCACGACAATAGTATTACGGGTGGGGATTGAACCGTCACCTTTCGGGTTTAAGTCCGGTCCCCTATTTGATTTGAATCGAACTATTAAAATCCCCTATTATTTTTCGGTTGGATATAACTTCTACTATCTCACCTTAGTCACATAGCCAAACACGTTTGAGTAGAAAGCGAAGTAGTTTTTCGTAATGTACAGATGCCCCTGGAGTAAAAGATCACCCACTAAAGCGCACGAGTAATCTGAAACACAGTACAAAATTCGCTTATTGCATTATCATCTTAGTAGACGTCGACAAAATTTATTTTGAAAAGTAGGAAATGTTGACATATTAATATTAGATAAGTAGGTATATTAAATGCAGCCATGCACGAATTAATAATAATTAAATCAATATAAACGACAGAGTTTGCCGAAATGTTGATACAAATACAAATCCAAAGTATTTGTCCAAGGCAGTGACATGCAAATGTCCATAGGTATGGCAATAGAAAGTCGATGAACTTATTTTAGATGACATATCATATCATGCATGGTTGGGTGCGGACGGCATTGAGGCCAAACCTCTGTGGTTTTTTCAATGCCCTCGAACAGTTTTGTAAAATATAATTGTTAACTGTAAATAAATGAAAAAACAAATATCATGTCAAAACCAAATTTATTTATTTCACGTAGGCCAACCTGTGGCTCTTATGACAAGTCATGACTCTACCACCGGTTCGAAAAGCGGATTCTGCTGAGAAGAGCCGGCAAGAAACTCAGCAGTTGCTCTTTTCAAAATAATCATTTTACAATATTATTATGTAGCTATTACATTGTAATAAGTTTTATATTATCTTGTGAGCAAGCCGGATGCCAAGTCGATTTAACCCATGCAACTTGCATGCAACCCTTTCACGAGCATGACGCATGATCCAGCCGTTGCTTCGCTCGACCATATTTGAGGAAACGTAACAACCCGCCGCACACGACACCACCACAGAAATGTTTAAAGAGATCGTGACATACTTAGGATAACCATGTTAAGGCATCGAATATAATTATGTATGTCTATGGATAAACTCATTATTATTATAGTCATTTATTAGTATTCATTGTAATACGAAAGATGTTAAAAATATTCCTCTACTTAGAGGAAACGGAAAAGTTCTCGCTGCCATTACTGCGCCATCATAAATTATTTATTATTTATCATTGAGAAAAGATGGCGACCAAACGCGAAGCTAACGCAACTATGGGGATGGACTTGCACACCTATACATAGCTCCAATAAAAATACGTGATGGTACTTCGAACACTCACAGTTGAGCACTCGCTCCTCAGGCCCGACCTGCGGGAAATGCCTCTGGAACTTCTTCTGTCGGGCTTTGCTCGGCTGCTTCCCATCCTTAGCGTCGTCTCCCGACGCCAAGCCCGACACGCGCACTGACGGCGCCGAACCTGACAACGGCTTCACTGCATTTCTGCAAGAGACAGTGCAAAATTAAGTTATGTGTACAGTGTAATGCTCAGGCTATACGCTCCGTCTTACCTGTGCAGTTTTAACCAAGAACAGTCCAATCTTGCGCAAGTCAACGAACTGCGCGGGATACCGTCTTGCCGTCCACACGCACGCGCTTAACTGCGCAAATTGAGCTTGTGCAGGTAAGCCGTCAGGTAAGACGGAGTGTATAGCCGGTACTTAAGAGATAAATAAGGCAGATTAATTAGTAATAATGAGAAAGAGACAAGTTATAACGGATGCTAAGTACGATTCACGATTTTAGACATTTCATGGTTTGATATAACTAGTGGTTCGCCCCGAACTGAGACCTCGCGGTAACGGTATCCCATGATTATTCATTCAATCGATACATGATAACCAAAACTGACATTATTATTATGCCCGTTTTCACCAAACATACCTAAATCATCCCCTAAGTAGGAGTCTCTTAACGTAGGTAGCTCCTAAATACAATCCTAAGTCCTAACATCCGTCCCAATATCCTTTTAGGTGTCCCGTACAGGATCGTGATAAATAAGTTGACAGAAAACATCAATCACCTAACTTATAGGTAGCCCGTAAAGGTTAGGGAACGTTAGTGAAAACATTGAATTATTATGTAGGTACTAACGAGTGAAACCGGGTTACGGGCATCTGTACAAATCGTCATCTATCGACGCGAATAGAAAATATACAATATTTAACTAAAATTTAACTAAAAAATAATTTTAATTGAATAATTTATGGTACAAAAAAAATTACAATACAATTATTGTATTATAATAAGTAACTAAATAATAATGGTCGACGCAAAACTGTTTTTGGGATAGGTCGTAGTCGTAACTCGTAGTTCCATGGGAATAGTTACTGACTGCGCCATCTATTAGCATTATTGTGAAGCTATGTTGATGCTATATGAATTACTGATGCCCATTAAAAATTAAATAATCTCGTTTCTTTATAATATTCATATAATTTTAGTATTTGTTGTTCAAGTACAGGATATAAGTGACCTAAAAAAATAAAATCAGTTTGAAAATCCATAGCGGATTTTCCTAGAGAGCGTCTTCAAGCGAGCGTATAAAATCGCCACTTTGAAAGCCCCCCATTTCGTCAATTTTAAGGGAAAAATTAAAAAAAATATATTTTTGTACTCAGTTCAAAATTATCTTTAAAATGATATGTAACAATTTTATGTAACGCGATATTTTTTTTTTACTTCGCATTCGCTTCTATGAGAGCCCCCCTGAAATAAAGATTTTTATAACTTTTTAAGCCATTTTCGGCTGGAGGCCATCGGTTTACGTATTATATCTAAATTTGAAGTAATTACGTTCAGTAATTCAAAAGTTATAAGGCTCTGACAGACGGACGGACGGACGGACGGACGGACAAGTGCAAATCGCTGTAGTTAACTCAGAGACCTCGCTTCGCTCGGTCAATTAAAATGTACTAAACGATTAAGAACCACAACAACTTTTCCAGTTGGCACTGTCAACTCGATCCCGTTGGATCGATGGATGGTTACGACGAAACTCTACGGGCCGGAATACAAATTACAGAAAAACTGAAAAAATTGAATTCAAGATGGCGGCCATACAAACTTCTTCGGCGTCTATCTCGGAGAGTATAAAAGATGGAAGAGTGGTTTCTTGGCAAAAGATGATCAGGACCCGAAGGTCTACTTGATGAACGGAAAAAATCAAGATGGCGGAATATTTTTTTCCATACAAAGTATATGGTGACTATTGAAGAGACTAGAAGCCGGGGACTATGCAAGTCTTTGATACGGTTCTTTTTCAAAATTTGTTTTTATAGAAGAATTCTCATTCTGAAAAATGATGAGATATGATGATTGAGGGTTTGGAAGGTGGGTGAGGAGCACGGACAGGGTATTAAAGTTAGGGGGGGCCGCTCAAACAAAAAATACTCGAAACCTCATCCAATTGGCAGTGAGCTGAAAATAAACTCAAAGTGACGAATTCATGATAGCGGCTATACAAATTTCAAAGGTGTCTATCTCGGCGAATATAAAAGATGGAAGAGTAGTTTTGTGGTAGAAAATGATCAGCACCTGAAAGTCTAATTAATTAATAATTAAAAAAACCGCGGTCCGCTTTAGCGGGCCGCCCACCCACGCGCCTTACTAGTTGACCAAATAGATTAATATTACTTATTGAATACTCATAAACTTTCCATTTGATAATAAATCTTCTAAAGGTAATTAAAATGTCCTTCTAAAGTCAGTGTGAGATCATTATTAATAGATAAATGTTTCAAACCTGCAATGATTAATTAACAAAAACAACTACCTAACTTACACAAGTCTATCGAGTATATTATTGTATTAGTATGACAGTTTATCGCCGGTAGAAATGTGATTCGTCACGCCTTAAACTGAAAGTAATGAAAAAATATCAAAACTGGTAAAGTGACTGTTTTTCTAGGTACGAGTTACTTGAATGATTTGATATGTATTGAAAACTGTAGTTTAGAAATGTCCAAATATAAATTAAAAAGATTAAAACGACTACCGCAGTACGATTACATTATTGACGCAATGACTACCTATTTCAAGCATTTGAAGGAACAAATTGAAAGAAAACGTAATTTCATTCAAACATACTCGTCGACCGAGCGAAGCGAAGGTCTTTGAGTTAACTAGGGCGATTTGCACTTGTCCGTCCGTCCGTCCGTCCGTCCGTCCGTCTGTCAGAGCCTTATAACTTTTGAATTACTGAACGTAATTACTTCAAATTTAGATATAATATGTAAACCGATGGCCTCCAGCCGAAAATGGCTTAAAAAGTTATAAAAATCTTTATTTCAGGGGGGCTCTCATAGAAGCGAATGCGAAGTAAAAAAAAAAAATCGCGTTACATAAAATTGTTACGTATCATTTTAAAGATAATTTTGAACTGAGTACAAAAATATTTTTTTTTTAATTTTTCCCTTAAAATTGACGAAATGGGGGGCTTTCAAAGTGGCGATTTTATACGCTCGCTTGAAGACGCTCTCTAGAAAAATCCGCTATGGATTTTCAAACTGATTTTATGTTTTTAGGTCACTTATATCCTGTACTTGAACAACAAATACTAAAATTATATGAATATTATAAAGAAACGAGATTATTTAATTTTTAATGGGCGTCAGTAATTCATATAGCATCAACATAGCTTCACAATAATGCTAATAGATGGCGCAGTCAGTAACTATTCCCATGGAACTACGAGTTAAATTCAATGTTTGATAAATAATTCAATGTTTTCACTAACGTTCCCTAACCTTTACGGGCTACCTATAAGTTAGGTGATTGATGTTTTCTGTCAACTTATTTATCACGATCCTGTACGGGACACCTAAAAGGATATTGGGACGGATGTTAGGACTTAGGATTGTATTTAGGAGCTACCTACGTTAAGAGACTCCTACTTAGGGGATGATTTAGGTATGTTTGGTGAAAACGGGCATAATAATAATGTCAGTTTTGGTTATCATGTATCGATTGAATGAATAATCATGGGATACCGTTACCGCGAGGTCTCAGTTCGGGGCGAACCACTAGTATTATACAACTTAGTTCTGTCGAATTTTTGAAAACTACCAGAAGTTCTTTATAAATTCACTTTTCAGTCACATTTATATTTTTGGGTTTGGTTGAAATCTTTGAGGTTGAAATAGAATCATCATTTATCCTAAAAAATCATATATATCGCTAATTGAATTTCATCAATTAAATTATAATTAACTACTTAAATGAAATAATAACGACAAGAAAGCTCAGATTTACTCAGTTCGGCTTCAGAGCGGGCCATAGTCGGAGTATCTTTAATGCTCAAACTACCCAAAATAAACGTAGAGAAACCGACATAACCCCACAGTCGTGAAGCAAGAGTGCCAATACAAGCGGCACAAGACCTTGTTCTGCGATAATCTTAGTGAATAAATATTCTTTTAACAAGAAAAGGTTAGAATTATTTTGCTTTAATCCGCAAACAGAAATAATCTGTATGGTCAAACATGCAGTTAAAAGCTAAGCACCGCAAAAAAGAAAGCCAAGTTCCCAAGCAAGCAATGCCACCACCAATCACATGCACCACCACACAAGACTTTTATACTACTGTCTAGTTAGACAATACTGCATTGTAAAGTCCACATCTCCTTATGATGCTCCGGTGTCGGGGCGAAACGTGCGTCGAGAGTAGTATAAAAGTCTTGTGTGGTGGTGCATGTGGGTGGTGGTGGCATTTCTTGCTTGGGAACTTGGCTTTCTTGTTTGGTTGGGAAGACGAGCGGTGCTTAGCTTGTTACTGCATGTTTGACCATATCATACAGATTTTAGCAAAATAATTCTAACCTTTTCTTGCTAATCATGAACTTACGCAAAGTAACGCCTGCTTTTATCCAATAAAATATATTATTTTCTTAGCCATGCTTAATGCAAGACGATTTCCGGACATAAATATTTTACTAGGCAACGGAAATTTCTGGCCAGTATGAAATGTTCATGAACGATTGGAAGTGTGCGTGAATTTTGTTTTGTGACGCATAATTTTTCTGTCAATAATCTGGGCGGGCGGAAAAACTCCAAAATCAGAAAAATATTTCTGGCAACTCAACACCTACACCGTACCATCTGCATTCGTACTCTATGTCTATGTTCCTAGATATAAAACAAACTACTGCCATGTGTGGTTACACGCGCCCGCGCGTTGCCAACACAAAGATCAATCGCTTCTTTAACAACTTCCATGAAAGAGACGTTATCTTTGCATGCCAGTTTATCGTCACAGTTCATAATATTGTTTCCACGAGCTTGCACTTTGGCCTTCAGAAAACATTATTGTATAATAATGTATTGGAATCTTAATGTTATGAAATATCTATGACATATCGTAATCGACATAAATTACCTATTATCTATTAGATTCCTTACAATATATTTTATATACATTATGTGTATACATAATATAGTGCTATGTATGTTAGTGTGATTAATTGAAAAATTATTACTAAAATGACACGACGTCATTGTGATGTGTTCATTATATTTGCACCTTGTACATATTATAATAAATATACTTTTCTTAAACCAGAGGCTCCAAGGTCATAACTTCCAAAACAAATATAATTTTAGCATTTTGCTTACGGTAATGTCTGATTTAAACGTGTTTAGTACTTTAGTAAATCTTTACTTAATCTTTAGTGACATAATTGTTTAGTGACCGTTTACATTATACACGTATTATTTAGTAAAGCTCTTTAGTAGCCCAAGATGCCTAGGCTTGGGTCGTATCGCTTTCTCTGAGAATCGTATTTGAATCAGATTTAGCGTTTCAATTTCTGATTTCAAAACTATGTACTTATTTCAATATCTAGATATATATCCTGCAGAACTAAATATCAAGCTCAAGGATAATTTAATAGTCCATAATAATTGAAGAAATGTATCAAGTCAACCTAAACTAAACTTTAAAGTTATATATTTACTTTATATTTACTTAAGACTTACTTAACTACTAAACACGTGTAAATAAAGGCTGAATAAATGATGAAGAGGTAAAACAATATCGGATCTTGAACAACAAAAAATCGATTATCAGGGTAATACACTGGTATGTGAAAGAACGTGCGAGTAACGTGAACATGCGGTTTCAGATGCGGAGACAGACGGCGAATATAAAGACGTCATATAAAGATAGTCAATGATTCACAACGATCATGATTGTTAGAAAAGATGATATCTTAGATTTACATTATAAAAGAGCCTTGTGATTAAGTCGGCCTAAACCTCGAAATATCTGGGACTTTTTGAATTAGTAAATATCACTCGTTTTAAAGGTGAAGGAAAACATCTTGAGGAAGCCTGTATGCCTGAGAGTTCTCTATAATGTTCTCAAAAGTGTGTGGAGTCTGCCAATCCGTCCTTAGCCAGCGTGATAGACTAACCGATTCCAAGGATGTAGCAAGTTCAAAGTTGAGGAAGGTCAGTAGAAACAAAAGATTTTTTTTATAGTTAAGTAGGTAATTTTAAGGTGCAAACTATGATGCAGTAATCTCTTGTAAAGTTCTAAAGGTATTTGTGCAATAAAACGCGCGCTGCGCGCAGGTTTGCCGATGGCTGCCGCCGGCCACGACCCGCGTTCGCCTAGAACTAAGTGTCGCGGGGAGCGTAGGGGAGGGGCAGCCATCGGCAAACCTTGTGCGCGCGACTATTAGGTGAAATCTTAAAACTACAGAAATACTAAACAACGTGAGCGCATTTTACTCAAACTTTTTACAAGAAAATATTTAGGTACTTACCTCGCTACTTTGCCTTGCTATGAGAAATTGCGATATTTGCAACTTACACAAAAATAATATGTTAAAAACCATATTATTATAATTATACTCAAGCGTACCCATTGACAATTTTTTGAAGGAAATTCAAAATGACATTGGCAAAACTTCAAAAACAAAGTAATGGCAACTGTCAAGAAAAAAATATTGAATAAACAAAGGAATAAACACTCCGAGGAATAACATTTAAAATAAATTAACGAGATACATACTTTTTTATGACGAATACCCCCATTTTTAGTATAAGCGCTACAGGATATTCTTCCTTCAGAGAACTCTACGTCTTCGAGATCAGAATGAGAACAACTGACCAAGGAACCGTGTTTGTTCCAAGTTATATGCATCCATACCGAATGGTAATCCCGATACGAAAATATGGAGTTGCCAAGCGAAAATTAACCTTATAAGAAAGGGATAAAAGCCAAGCCTGACATCAATCCAGATAAATAAAACATGCGTGACGGTGGGACCCACGCAAGTTATTGCATTTTAATATGACATACTTTGGAAGACTGTTATCCTACTTAACATTGACTTAGAAATCTATCTGAAAAACAGGAGGAAAATACATACCTACCTACCGTACCTCCTACTTATGTAATATTCTCTCATCCGTACCCAAGTAATAATACATATAATTTTATGTTTATGCTAATGTTAAACCTGTTATGTGTATGTTTATGTAATGTTAAATGGAAATTGCGTAAGTAGTGTGCTTTTGGTATTTGAATGAAAATTCCCGAAAAATTGAAAGAGATCCTATGTACTTGCTTGCAAAGTTAGTGGCGGGCATAAAAATCGGCAGTTTTCTAATTCGTCATAGTATTCGAGGAAATCTATTCAGGGTCTCTATTATTCCAGAGCGAATTTTAAAGGTTACTGGTTTTTGCACAAAGCGATTGTCTTCTAACCTCCGCAGTTACAAGAGCATTATCCGAACTGATAACCAAAACTTTATTAATTGAGTGATAATAATCCGCGAGAGTTTGTATGAAAATCAGTTAATCATAATAAACTCAAAATTTGGAATGAAAAGCAAACTCCAAATATTTAAAGCGGGTTCATATAAAGATATAAGGTTGATTATACGGGTTTACCCGCGAAATTAAAATTTAATTTGGTTTTTCGCAATTTCTAAACTAATTCGACAACGACAAAGTAGGCTTATGGCATTCTAAACTATATGCAACGATGGCAGTATCATCTTCACAGGTTTATGTAAAAATCTTTACTTACTTGAAAGTGTCCACTGTCCAGTTTAAGAAATTAGTCAGAATATCGACTAATTTGTAAGTAGGTAACTCACGTCCAACTCGATATTCTGACAAATTTTTTAAACTGGACACTTTCAAGTAAAGATTTTTACATAAACCTGTGACGATGATACTGCCATCGTCGCAATTAGAATGCCATAAGCCTACTTTGTCAAATTAATTTAAAAATTGCGAAAAACCAAATTAAATTTGAATTTCGCGGGCAGACCCGTATAATCAACTTTAAGGCAAATAACAAATGACTAATATGAAGTCATACAAGGAAAGCTCTAAATATTATAATTATGATCGGATGAAGAACTGCAGGGGCTAGAAATTAATACCATACCCGTAATTGTCCGAGATCCTTATGCTTCCTTCACCGCTGGAGTCATCCGAAAACTCGAAAGAGGCATTATCCACCATTGTTCCGTGTCACATTATCGATCAGAATGCAAAACACACACGGTCTAATGCACCTTTCACCATTGTAACACGTGTCACTCCTTTGCATTTGACAAAGCACGTGAAGGCACAGAAACATTCTTCACCACATTTTAAAAATCATTTTCTTCTATAAAACTAGATGATATATCTTAAATGTCAACGTCGAGCACAGCCGCCGGTACATTATGAATGAAATTAAATTAATGATGCCTACGAGTACGCAGTACGCACTCCTCGAATGACGATTGCGAATAAAGTAGTTGACCCCAAATTGCGGCCATCAATCATCAGTGATAAGATTAATAAAACAAACATCAACGATTCCGAAACTGAGGTAAACTCAAAATCTGATCTTACATAATTCATAAACAAGACGAAAAGTTTTCTGAAGTAAATACGATAGCCGTAAAGTATAAAGAAGTCCACTTCTACTTAATATTCAAACACGAAGTCTGTCGAAAATTCTAATCCAGGTAAACATTCCAAATACACGTTGATCTGCGCAAACGCAACAGTTTGAACTATTTTTATTTTTTGAGGAAAAGAAATAAATGGTGTTTAAAATAATGCGCTTGAAATCACTAACTCCAACAAAGGTTGCGTTCCGTCCGCGCTCGAGGGAACAACTGTTGTTAGAATGGTTATGTATAGCGCGTATTGATTGTGTATCGAGTACGCTGTAATTTATCGCCACGAATGATAAGATAGCGAAAACCTAACAGACCCGTAGCGAAATTACACGCTTTGAAAAATATATATATCATCGAAGTAGAAAAATTCAGGAACAAAACGTACGAGACATAGAGATGACCTTTCCGGAAACGAGTTCATCGAACTTATAACGTCTCACCGACTTAGTGCCCAGCGCGATAGCAAAGGTGCCGCGGACTGCAGTTTAATTGACATCGACGAAGACAATGTAGAGTGAAAGAAAGAGTGGGAATAAAAGTCTAGCGATTGGTGAAAGATGAAGATTATTAGAATCGGCATTCACCTTCGGATAACCGTTTACAACGGTACAAGATGGTTGCAAGAGCTAGGCGGATGCGGAGCGCAACTTGCAATAGGTACATGCAATGTTTGTAACCGAGTAAAGAGGTCGTTTATAAACACGCACCAACGCACCTACAGACACAGAGTACTTTAGTAATAATATCCTAAAGACAAACGGAACAATGAAAGTGCAAAACAAGGAATACTTAAGATTAATATTATGTTCATTGTAAATCAAGAAAATCAATAATTATAAGAAGATATCGATGGTTTATAATTTTAAATAATGTATAGTTTGGAATATGTAAAAAAGACATTATTTTAATAGATAATAATCGACTTGTTTTATCATTGCGAAACTTGTAGAGTCGGTCTTGATGGTTCTCTATTATTTTTATATTTTATCAACACAGGTGATCACGTTAAGTGTCTGTTATCTTCTGATGTAACAAAATAAGATAAATATAGCAATAGTGAGTCACGTCCGTTTTATAGTATTACATTGTTCAAAACTTAATTTTCTACGAGCTACTTACTTTACTTTTTACGAGCTATTTTATAGCTACTTATTCTACCTATTACGTTGGAAACCTAAAATTTTTGATCTTTACGATCAGAGTATCCTCTGATAGATAGGTGTTGTTTCTTTTTTTTTATATATTAAAGAATTTGTTTCTATCAAATTTTCAGTGTAATACAAAATTTTCCTCGGTACAATTTCTGCCGTCGTTGCTACCCAATGCTGAATGAGGGTCGGGAACATCAATACTATCTGTGTTGATTGAACAAATGGTTACAACACACGTCTGATGTACTCTACTCGTACTCAGCAGTATACATGACGAACTACCTATTCTGTTACACGTTGATTGAGATTAATTACTGAGAACGTTATACTGACGAATAATTAACTATATATTTAACAGAGGTGTTACGAATAATTAATATGCATCCTTTTCCGTTTTAGAGAAATATGACGTTTTGTTGGTAATGAGGCTGAGTTCGTAGGTGGGCTCTTCTCAGACCAGGGCGCGTTTGGAACAATCAATATATACAGTAAAAGCTTTAGTTTTAAATTCATCATTAATTATCAATAAAAATAACCATCACCTATTTTTACTGGTAAGGAAAGGATTTAAAAAATTAGAATAGCAGTTACTGTCGAAGAAGACATAGTTCAAACATACTGGAACTTTCCGAACACGAAATGCACTACTAATAAATTAAGGTAACTATACCATCAATTGCCCTTACATAGGAGAAAATATCCAGTGTACGTAATACGGATATCCTAACTGTAGGTAGGTACGTCTACGCACGTGAGAAAATAAGTCGCTTGTCAGTGCCGAGTGCCGACAGTATTACAGAAAACTTTACATTTAAACTTTACATTAACATAGCAGAGTTCGAATAAAAGATATGTATTTCTATCTATATCTATAGCTACAATTCGTTTTATGTCATCTATCCGCCTATTGAGGAATTTGCCAATACTACGCTTTCAAGTCGACATCGAACTACAGAACCGTATAAATTATATTATGCACCAAACTAACCCGAGCATAGCTATCTTTATCCACCAGTCGTCACCCGTTGAGCAGTCCATAGCTAGCGACCATGTCTTTGTGCCATGGCAAGAGGCACTGATCCAAGAAATTTTTTTTGAGGGTTACGACTCATAAGGGTTAATAATAATAATAATATTAGATAAATACCTATTCTTATTGTAAGTCCTCTAAAAATCCCTGATGCAAACGACAGAATTTGAAGGTGTCCTAGGATATTCTCCGGAGCATGCTTTATCATCATACTCGTACGCTATAGGTACTTAGTTAGATAATATATTACGGAACTACCTTTCCAATAACTTATTATCAGTAAACTAAAGCAAGCAACTATGAATAATTATAATAAACGCCGTAAAATGACGTCAACTAAACCAGTATCCATCTAAAGTACATATAAATACTTTGTAATCATCAATAATGAGTCTAGATCTCCCATGATTCATGCTAAAATAAAGTAATAATATCACTGATAATAATTATATAAGGAAGTAAGTTATATCAGTGACATCTGGTTTCAAAGTGTTTCGTTAAAAATAAGCAGAAATGCTTACGACAAACTCACAATCATAGATGGCGGTAAAGGTAGCATGGATCGATGATAACAATATCGACTATAGAGGGAAAATTTGGTGAACATCAAAGCCGCAATAGCCTAATAGATAGATAGATAGATACATAACTCAATAGAAATACAGGCATATTATATTATCTACTCGTAGTTCTTAACTAAGTTGCCGATCCAACTTACGGTTCAAAAAACTGACCGCTGACCTTCAGTAATGAAGCGTAACATAAAAAAGAAAAGCTCGTAAAATGGTAAAAAGCATAAACTCAACACTTCTTAGATTATATCGGTAGGTACTAATAAATCAGAGCAGGCAATTATTGTTCGTTAATATATATATAGCTGCTGGGGCTGATTGACTGATTCACTGATTCACTGACTGACTCATTGATCACCTCTCCTGTAAAATTTTGTATGAAAAATTTTTTTTTCACTGATGGTTTCGTATAGAGGACAAAAATTCATTCGGAGGAAAAATATGGAGAGAGCTGATGATTGAGGATTTCGGAGACGGGTGAAGAGCACGGCCAGGGTATCGAAGATAGGTTGGGGGTGCTCGAACAAATGTCACTCGGAACTTCATCCAATTCGCAGAGTTGAAAAAAAAATCCAAAATGGTGGATTCAAGATGGCGGCCATACAAATTTCGTCGGTGTCTATCTCGGAGAGTATAAAAGATGGAAGAGTAGTTTCTGGGCAAAAGATGATCATGACCCGAAGGTCTATTTGATGAACAGAAAAAAAATTCAAGATGGCGGAATTTATTTTTCTCCATACAAAATATATGGCGAATATTGAAGAGACTAGAACCTGAGAACTATGCAAGACTTTGATACGGTTCCTTTTGAAAATTTGATTTTATAGAAGAATTCTCATTCTGACAAATGATGAGATATGATGATCGAGGGTTCGGAAGGTGGGTGAGGAGCACGACCAGGGTATTGAAGATAGGTGGGAGGTGCTCAAACAAAAAATACTCGAAACCTCATCCAATATGCAGTGAGCTGAAAAAAAAGTTCAAAATAGCGAATTCAAGATGGCGGCCATACAAACTTCGTCGGTGTCTATCTTGGGGAGTATAAAAGATGGAATAGTGGTTATTTGATAGAAAATGATCAGGACCTGATAGTCTACTTGACGAGTAGAAAACCCGCGGTCCGCTTGCGGGCCGCGCACCCACGCGCCCTACTAGTTTTTGTATAAAATGTAAACGAAGTCAACAAATAGAAATTTTTAAAATGAATCAATATTACAATTACCACAATCAATTACCTAATGCATTCCTCACTTCATTTATTTTCAGAACCAGTCTTTGTGTATTTTCAAACTAAACTGAAAAACTAACTAAACTGAAAACTATTAACCTAATGCATTCCTCAGTTCATTTATTTTCAGAACCAGTCTTTGTGTATTTTCAAACTAAACTGAAAAACTAACTAAACTGAAAGCTATTAACGCATGAAACAACTGATATATATTCATATACTATGTACTTATTAGCTGCCAACCCATTATATAATTATGGTACCCATTCTAATTTTTTTTCAAACCCTTAACATAATATTCGTTTTACTTAAGTCGCCGCATTAAGTACATGCCTTACGTACGTTCCTTTAGTAGGAGGAGCTCCTCCACTGTGACTTGTTAAATATCTGCCAGTAAAATTAAAAGCTCCACGAATCCACGATACACGAATGGCAAAGAAGGGTCCTTTTCTATTGCCCAGTATTAATGAAAAGGAGTAACAATGGGTGGACTGCAGGCAAGAATATCAGAGATCTTTAGGTTGCCAAAGACGTAATTGGTTGCACGATATGAGGGATGGACCGGACTTGAAAACCCACCCAAATTGAAAAGAAGCGACTCGGGAATCGGAACAGAAAGCTACTTCGCGGATGTCACATGATGATAATGCGGTGTTTACTTTTTAGCACAGATTAAAAAGAAGAAGCAGTAATGACAGCCTAGTTTTGACTGCGGTCTGCTATTCGGAGGGTCGCAAAATGTCGCAAGTTTGACCCCGGACACGCAACTCTGACTATTCGGGGTTATATGCTTCAACGGTGAAGGAAAACATCATGAGGAAACCTGTACGCCTGAGAGTTCTCTATAAAGTTCTCAAATTTGTATGAAGTCAGCCAATTTGCATTGGGCCAGCATGGTGGACTGTGGCTTATGTCTACAGTGCAACCTCGATATAACAAATCGGAAGCGAACAAGTAATTCGTTATATCAAGTAATTCGTTAAACTGAGGTTTATGTTGAGGTTAGGTTAGTCTAAAATTTGTTATAAAGAGGTAAAAAATAGTTTTATTCACCACAAGTGTGCAGCAGTGTTTACATTACTTTCCACAATGATTGTTTTACGAAAAAAAGTGTGTTGAAACCTGTCGCGACATGAATCACATACTATGGGATTAAGGGTCATACATTGGTGGTATTCAGACTTTTTCTTGGTACCTAGTTGAAAATTCGTTATAAAGAGGTTGTTCGCAAAAATTGTTCGCAATGTAAGGGTATATTTTACATTGACTCTTATGTACAATTCAAGGGGATTACGAAGAATTTGTTAAATCGAGGAAGTCGTTATATTGAGGTACGTTTTATTAAGGTTGCACTGTATCTCCTGGTGGTGACAGATTAAAAAGCTTACTTGTCATGTTTGGATCGTGAATGTGGCTCGAGCTGCAGCGGGGTGGCGGGGGCGGAGCGAGGCGCCCCGCACCCGCCACCCGCCGCGCCCGACGTGAAGTTCCCGGTTGACCTGGAACAAACCACACAGATTGACTTGAACATATTCAATCTTCAATATACAAATATAAGCAGTAATAGCCTAGTGGTTAGGACTGTGGTTTCCTATTCGGGGGGTCGCAGGTTCGATCCCGGGTACGCAGCTCTGACTTTTCGGAGTCAAGTGCGTTTAAGCAATTAAATATCACTTGCTTCAACGGTGAAGGAAAACATCCTTAGGAAACCTGCACATCTGATAGTTCTTCATAATGTTCTCGAAGATGTGTGAGGTCCGCTAATTCGCATTGGGCCAGCGTGGTGGACTATGGCCTATAACCCTTCTCTGAGAGGAGACCTGCGCTCAGTAGTGAGCCGTTGATGGGTTGATGATGATGACGATGATGATGATGATGATGATGATGAATATACAAATGCAAGGGAAACTTTAAAACCAGTCATTGTGGCTAATTTTGTTAGACAATATAATCTTTAAACTGAACTAAAATGACAACACTAAATCTCGTGCTTTCCTTCTCAGATAGCACTAGATAATTATAATTCTCTCAGTTTAGTTCAGAGATTGTGTACAACAGAATAAGCTACATTGTTATTCCTCGACACCCGGTGTAGGGTGTAATAAAATAATACCATTAACTGACATCAACCATATCAATAGTTCCTGTCACCAGTTTATCTTAAAATACGTGATGTGACAGCGTTGGACAGCGCCTAGCTTGAACTGATAGAAATTGATGAAGTCACGGCGTTATTATATACTACTGAGTATATAATAAGTACGGATAAAAAGGCTTAGTAGGTATTCAAACGCACTTTTTTAACAAAGTTAATCAATAATTGCTTACTTAATTTAGATAAGTTATAGGATGTTTAACGGTATGCTACTTCTTCATGGTTCTTCATTTCTCTCCATTCTCTCTCTCTCCGGCAGATTTTAATAGTGTCTTTTGAAAGAGTATAAATAGTTACTCGTGGTTGAACAAAACCTTTTAAAACACAAACTTCTTCAATGTTTAAACTAAAATCACACGGCAAATATATACAAAAGAAAAGATAACACACAAGAAGTCCGCCAGATAAGTGTTATAAACACAGATTGTGTAGGAACAAAATCAGCAGCATTTTACGTGGAGCATAACAAAAACCATTCCAAGGTTGAAAACCTTAATATTTACAATTTAATGGACAAAATACATATTAAAATGGCATTAAGCCAACATTTTGAATGCAATTCCATTCCGCCAAATAATACTTTATTACTACTTAATATTCTCGAAAATTCTGCTATCAAGTAGGTATGGTTTTTCCATAATACTTGTACGTAGTTTGTTATAAAACCGTAGTAGTTATAGATCCTTAAAAAAACTTCAACAGGATATCTGCATGTGAATCACTGAGTTATACCTACTTCATGTCTACAGGTCGCGATCGTCGAGGTAATTAAACATAATTGTACGTCAATTTAACCTATTAACACAGCAACGACGCTTATACAAAGGCCAAAGGTGAAGACGGTGATTTTGCATTCCTTAAAAACCACATTAGGAATCATAAAATTTGAATCTCAGCAACACCAATTTCACTGCAGCCACTAACGCCGATGTTTGATTTAGTAATCAGTTGAATGGCAAGTGGCAATTATAAACTTGAAATTCATATTACGATAGTGAATGGTTAGTGGTTACAGCAAGATAGCTACAAAATACAAGTGATACCATCGATCTAAATCAGACAATTTTAGACTGTCCGTGAAAATCGGCAGCTCTATCCTCGTACTAATCTCGGACCGATTGATCTATAAATCATGAATACCTCTTATGCTGTAGAAGTTTGAATTAGGAAACTCAGATAGCACAAGTGGCATCTGTTTACGAAAAGGCTTACGGTTAACGGTAGAAAATAATACTGTGTTCACGCGAAAAGGAGTGTTTACTTCTCTAGATATAGGTATTTGATTTTTGTACTATTTATGTAACTCACATTGGTAATATTAACTTGCCTGCCTTGAAGACAACTTTAGGTAACTTCTGTAAACTATTTTTAGTTTTATTAAAGTGTTAACCTACACTCAAGGAAATATCAGAATAAATTTTTGATTATATTTATCCGAAGCCAGCGGGATTCGAACCCACATCTCTTGGGAATCGCGCCCGAGTGTGTTAGCTTCTTACACTGTGGCTACGGTCGAACTACACTTCTGCATCGAAATTAGTGATATGCATCTACTTTTTCAGTTTAAGCAACTGTTAGCGACGTCTAGTAACAGTTGCTTAAACTGAAAAAGTAGATGCATATAAATTTCGATTCTGACGTGTAGTTCGACCGTAGCCATAGTGTAAGAGACTAACACACTCGGGCGCGATTCCCAAGAGATGTGGGTTCGATTCCCGCTGGCTTCTGAATTTTTGATATGTGTTTATAAACTTCTGTAAACAATTGTTATGATCAAGGAAACTAATTTCTGTTCCGTATACATATTATGTTCCGAAGCAATCGATGAGATTCCTGACTCTCAGTCCACAGCAAGGTCATCCATACGAGTAGCCAAGGGCATTCAAAGTTCGTAATAAATATGCACGAGTATTTTGAGGAAAATTTTGCTTCCCCAAAGAAGGTCGAGGAAAGAAAAATCAATTTTAATTTCTCTTTCCTTTATAGTCCGAAAAAGTACCAAGTTTTAGGTATTCGTTTTCCTACTTCATCAATATTCGATTGAAATATCTATTTATGAATTACTAACTGCGCCCAGCGGCCGATATTCCCACGGAATCGAAACTTATATTACGCGGGTGAACCGTTTCGAATCCGTGGGAATATCGGGATAAAAAGTTAATATGTACTACGGTACGAATGTGACCAACTTTTGTTTCTACCGGCGATCTAATTAAATTTTAGAATACAAAAGCTACCTACTATTGTGACTTATCTATCATAGTTAGATAATATATTCCCTCACGGACTTTTTTGTAGGTAATAATGAGAACTTTCATCATGTAGTACATAATTTCTATGTATCATCAATAGTTTGCCAAATAATGAATTTTATAGACAAAATTTCGCCACTTTGGGTTGCATTATTGCAATTTTAATGATAGCCTAAGATGTTAATTAAAAGTGGTTATCCAGTAGTTTCAGAGCCCATTCGGTACAAACAAACAAAAAAATCATTCTTCTTTATAATATTATATATGTATAATATGTATGATAATGTGTTAAAGTAATACGAATGCAATAAGTAATAACAAAGTGAGTTACATAATTACTGTCTCAATAAGAAACTTTAATAACGCCAGTAAACTGATTTTACAAGCATCTGGTTCTGGGTTACGAAATATTTTACTTTTATAAATCTTTATAATAGCATAAAAACAGACGATTACCGATTATTGATTGGCAATAACTACAAAAGGTGTAAACAGTGTACATGAAACAGATGTAAACATTGAGTTGTTTTCCATAAACTGTTTTCTTGGAAAAACTACTTTTATTGAAGCGTTAGCATACTTTCTGGAAATAAACAAGATGATAATACGAAGAATAAATGAAAGATGATCTATTATAGACACTTTTATAGGAATTTTCCAAATATGTCTAGCTTGAGCTAATTTGAATTAAATTATTGGAAATCTCATATAAAAACTTTACCTCTTTTATCAACGTGATCGATAGATTGATCATCACTAACTGAATGATTCAGACTAAAACAAAAGCATCTAGTTGTATCAACAGATACAAACGGTTTGATTAATAACAAGAACATTATTCTATCCATTGGTCTTATGATTTTGAAATTTTAGTTTTTATTTTACTATTAAATCATTAATCATACTCACTTTTTGTAAATTAAGCACTCCCAGAGTATCTAAGTGTAAGGCAAGCTACGCCATGAGAAAACATAAACCAACTGTAAGAACTTAAATGTTACCGGAATATAGCAATTGTTTTCCAATAACACGATCTCGTATTAACGATATTTGAGATTATTTTCAAAACTAGAACTATAATTATTCGATGAACTAATTTCACATTCAGTCGAGGAAATTATTTGGAAGAGTTCACAATGAGGTTGATTGTAGTTTTAATAGCTTTATTTTTTAACTTTCTGGAGATCGAAAATGTAAGTATTTGCACCACATTAGTGTTTGTTTGTTTGTAATTGATTTTGCTTATTTAAAAATATTGGCATTTCAGAGAATGCTGCCAATTTACTACGACACTGAGGCTTCTATAACTGACACTGAATTGAAAACTGTAACGGATTCCATGGTTACAAATGACGATACTAAGGATAAAGAAATAATGCCAAAAGCATTGGACGATGAAGAATTTGAACTCGAACAGAGAAAACAAAGTAACCAAATACCCAAAAAGGTAAACAAATATTATACAGCATTAAAAACTACGGCATTGTATGGATAATTTTTGATTACTGACCAAATCATATTAATGTTAAAAGAGGGGATTTGCGTCTCACGCTAGCCTCGTTTTAACCGATTTCGAAAAAAAACAATTTAGAAGCTCCTCTTTTTGTTTTTTTTTTTCGAATTTTCGAATTTTCGAAGAAAATTCAAAAAAATATATAAAAAAATACACGTCGAATCCGACGTGTATTTTTTTATATATTTTTTGTCGATGTTACTCCATAACTCCGTTAAATCTGAACTGATTTCAATATTTATTTTTATTTGAAAGGACATAACGTCAGGTTGGTCCCATTTAAATTTGGTGAAGATCTGATGAATATCTTCGATGATGGAGGAGGGAAATCCTCAATTTTTGTTGATCTGAACCGTTTTCAATCATATTTTTTTTATTTGAAAAATTCAATAGAACTATGAAACTGCAACGCTAGCCCGACTTCAAGATACCTATACCAAGTACTATTATTTTCTGTGCCTAGACCTACAAACTACAATTTTGGCTAGCGTGGCGCATTCGTTTCATCGTTTCTATTTAGTCCCACCCGACTTCAACATACGTGTACAAACTGAAATTATTTTATACTTTTCAGTGGCGTTTGAAGTCGTTTTTTTTTAAAGAATTTATTATTATGTACTTAAATGAAGTTTTATTTGTGTAGAACTTCGTTGGCATCATTAAATAGCATTACTTATTGAGTGAAACTAGCTGTCTATATGTAATAGGTGTCAAACCGTGTCTATTAGCATTTGATAAAGGTTGTAATTATTTTAATTTTTCAGCCGTGCGCCATCGTAGTGCTATCTAACATTCAGAACCCGTCTATGCAGTCGTTACTAAGGAAGTATAGATATGACGCAAATGGTTAGAAAATACTATACAAATATAATAATTTATCACTTGCTTGCGGATACATGTTTTTGCACATTAATATTCTTTATTTTTAGGTATCCTAATTCCAAGCAGCGTGAAATACTTTATAAAGCTACCGCAGGGCTTAAATTCACCGTCCGTTCTGATGCCGTTGAATGACAAAGCATTCTCACCTTTAGGAGGATTCGTAAGGTAAGAACGAGCATCCTCCTTGCAATAAACGCTTTATTCATAGTTTCTGAAACGAACCGCTAAGGTTTAAAATGCTCTACCAGCGTCCTTGTTTGTTGCCACGTAGGTATATAATAACTTAAATGTTTTCAAGGTAAGAGCAAATACCATCTTCTAGGCAAGGGCGCTCAAACCTAGATCTCATCAGTGCTTTCTATCACTGGTTATTCGTCAAGCAATAAAAAAAAATCTACATATATGTTAGATCTACAAACATTTGAGAGGATATCTGCTGCCGTTTTTAAATTTTACTATTGCATGACAAGCTCTTTATCCGAAGGCATTTCTCAACATAAATCATTTACAATTTCAGATAATTATCTTTATTGCAAATGCGGCTCTGGCGGAACGCCCACTCTGTAATAGCTATCTCTGAACAATCCTATTAATTTGTAATAGTATCATGCTTTGCAATGCTTTGACAGAATTTAATATAATTTCCAGGTACTATAAAGAAGTTCCGCCGATTCCGCACGCTTGGTGAATTTTATCCATCGTTATTCCTATGATAAATTAATTATTTTCGATCTCGAGAATCATTCCAACTATTTTTCAAGATATAGGTAACAATGCTTTCTGCTTGTGTTTTTAATTATTATAACCTTGTAATGTATAGTCTGTAGAAGATGTTTTATTTGCGACAAAAACCCTATCGTTTGGGTGTATTCGTCACTGAAGTATTAAGCTATCCAGTTATGTTTCCGAATAATTTAATATAATAAATTAGTAATCACTAACTTCTTGTGATATATAATTATCACAAGAAGTTAGCGATGTAACACCGCATTCGAAGATCTATGAGTTTTTCTAAAAATGAACAACACCTAGTTCTGAACATCAGGAAACTTTGTATTTAAGGTGGATTATACGAGTCTGCCCTCGAAATTCAAATTTAATTTGGTTATTCCCATTTTGTAAACTAATACGACAAAGTAGGCTTATGGCATTCTAATTGCACCAGTAGAATTATCATCTTCACAGGTTTACATAAAAATCTTTACTTGAAAGTGACTAGTTTAAGAAATTAATCAAAATACCGAGTTGGACGTGAGTTACTCACAAAGTAGTCAGTATTTTGATTAATTGCTTATATACTGGCGCAATTAGAATGCCATTAGCCTAGCTTGTCGTATTAGTTTACAAATTGCGAAAAACCAAATTAAATTTGAATGTCGTGGGCAGACCCTAATCATCCTTAAGCATAAGCACACGCTCTTTATACTAACTTTATTTATTATATACCTATATTTATAGTTTCCTCACATGTTGCAATCAGTTATTAATTTATGAGCACCTACATCCAACGTACCTACGTTACTAAATGTTACTTTAGTCTTAAAATGAAAAACTAAAATTATACATGAAATATGATAACAAGCCAAAACATGTGCCAGATGGTTTTGCCAACAATCCTGAGGGAACATGATGGAGGAAGCCAAACAAAGCTGCACCGGATTGAACATGTTCTGAGAAATGAGAACAGCAGTGACCTCGAATGAACAGTAAACAAACAAGTTACCATAATTATTATGTTACGTTCTGGAGTGCAATCCAGGGCTGGGTTTAAAAGCCACTATAATATACATATGTCACATATATGTATCTGCAATGTGCATATAAAAAAGAATGTTTCTTTGTTTATCCCTGACGATGCGGTTCTATTAAGTATATTCATTTTCATTCGATTGCCGTGAATCTTGGCTCGAAAAATAGATTACATTGCTCGTGAATACTTTTCTTAAGGCGCACTAAGCGGGTCTGCCCGCGAAATTCAAATTTAATTTGGTTTTTCGCAATTTGTAAACTAATACGATAAAGTTGGCTTATGTTACGGCATTCTAATTGCACTAATGGCAGTATCATCTTCACAGGTTTATATAAAAATCTTTTCTTGAAAGTGTCCAGTTTAAGAAATTAGTCAGAGTATCGAGTTCAAACTCGATACTCGGACTAATTTCTTAAACTGGACACTCTCAAGTAAAGATTTTTATATTAAACCTGTGAAGATGATACTGCTATTGGCACAGTTAGAATGTCATAAGCCTACTTTGTCGTATTAGTTTACAAATTGCGAAAAACCAAATTAAATTTGAATTTCGCGCGCAGACATGTTTAGTGCGCCTTAATTCAGGTCAGTATTATATTATGAAGGGAACAGTTTCCTACTTGAAAATATTTAGCAAAGAGGAGTCAGAAATTATTAGGAGTAGTATTTAAAAAACAAGATGCAGTAAAAGGGTCAAAAATAGCTGTGCAGGACGAGAATCAGGATAAACCCAAAGTAAGATAGGAAGATCTAATTACGGTCAATTTTAGTGGACACTTTTGAAATGCAATCGTAAAATGATTGTCTAAATTGAAAAGCAAGACTGCTTGAGAAGAGCTGCGAGTTGAATAATCACCACTAAAATTATTTTCGGTAACATACTCGTAATTCAGTGTCTTAGCAAAAATAATCGTGTGTAACCATCAATGTTTTAATGTAATAACGAATAATCCCATTTAAACAACTTTTCTTAACTTTTAATTTCTGGCAAAACCAGTTAATACCTACTTACTTTATCAATAAAATGTTCATTCCAAAAGACCTTGTCAGCTCGATTATACTTAGGTAGTAACTTATGCACTCTTCAATGCAAATAAGCATGGACAACTTCGTAGCAGCAACTTCGTGGACTTATCAAATATGAATCAACAGATGTCGATTCCCATGACGCGATATCAAGAATTCAATAATTAAGCAATAAGTTTTATGGGAACTAAGCATTGTGGGTTATATCTTGTATATAATTATGTAGGTAGATTCATTGAACGTCAAAGGTGATAGTTTCTATCCCTTGTACCTATATGGAAGCCATAGTTAGGTAGGTATATCTAAATAATTAGCGACTAAATTAACATGTAATCTCGCTTTTAATGATATCATTCATGATATTTTTCCAGATTGTATTGAATTTACTCACTCGCACGTCGCAACGTGATGTTCACACTAGGTACACCTTGTACCCTTGTACGGTAGATATTTTGTTCAAAGACAATAAAGGAAAAAAAATCTCCGCCCACTTTTGGAGTTCAAGGAAAACAACACGATTAGGAAATTCTTCGGCACGAGAAGATAAATAAATACACACACCTACCTACTAGCATATTTATGTGACACCTATATAATATAAAGTATATTGGGTATTCAATAAGAAATTGAGACAGATTTTGATTTGAGAGAATCCGTGTGGTACCTATCTAGTTTCTACTTTTGTTTCTACTAGTTTAGTTTCTAAGTTAAGTTAAGTTAAGTTTCTTCTAGTTTTGAGAACCACAAAAAGCTATAGTTAGGAACACTTCAACAAAATAACCAGCCCTGAGCGAAATCAGAAAAGATCATTTCTTAAAATGTTCTATCGTTATGTAATACGTTACTAACTGGTGTATTGGTATTACTTATATATAGGTATTAGGTATTCTCTATCGTTTGATAAATAATATCGGACAAATCGAATCTGCGAAAGCTCTTGTGCGATTGCAAAGAACCGGATATTTGGAATCTAAGACGTATTTTCGCATTCATCGGAGGATCATTGCAAAAATTCTGGAATGCTGATGGATAAATGTAATAGAGTTGATTGAAATCATTTTTATTTTGGTTGGTCATAACATGGCCCATCATGTAGGACGATAGACGTATAAAAATAAAGAAGGCCAATCAGCGCATCCAACAGAAATAAAGTTCATATCAGTCAGCCAGCACTCATGAGCGGTTATTCGTGACTTACATCTACCTGTAATGTATTGGGTTTGGGGATAGAAGTTTATACACTAAGTGTGGGTACATAAGATAATTTTTGAAAACAAAAATTATAGTAGGATGTAACCCATTGGAAAAGGAAGAGAATGCACCAAAAAGGAAAGGAAAAATAAATTACGGGCGATCTGAGGTCGGGAAGTGGGGAGGAGGGGGGGTTTAAGAGTATAAAACGGTTTATCTCAATTTCTGGAAAAACTACAAGTCCTATGGAAAAAAGTTAAATGGCAAAGTTGTAGGTAATAAAAAGGTCTACAACTTTTGTATTTAGACTTTTTTCACATAATATTACCTCAAAAAACCTTTTTACAAAAAAGAATATTTTTTCACGAAATTTGGTGAAAACTTACCTTTTTATGTCCCAAACACACTGTAATTTTTCTGATTTAAAATATTTGTTTTTTCACCTTTTTTTTTTTTGACTTAATATTGAAAAAGCACCTAATTTTCAGTCGAAAATTCTCCCGTCAAAATATCTGCTTTTTTAAAAAATTCGATGAGCTTTTTGTTCGTTGAAATCTCTACTTTCTGATGATGTAAAAAAAATACACATTACTATGGTAAATGCTCTCAGAAAATGCAGAAACGAAATACGAAATAACAGGTAGTAAGGCCCAGACCCTCCTACCATCAAAAAGTAGAGATTTCAAAGAACAAAAAAGCTCACCGACTTTTTTAAAAAAGCAGATATTTTGACGGGAGAATTTTAGATTGAAAATTAGGTGCTTTTTCAATATTAAGTCAAAAAAAAGGTGAAAAAATAAATATTTTAAATCAGAAAAATTACAGTGTGTTTGGGACATAAAAAGGTAAGTTTTCACCAAATTTCGTGAAAAAATATTTTTTTTTGTAAAAGATAAAAATAAAAAACCAAAAACTTGGTTATTTGAATTTTTCACATACATTTTGAGGTTATGTGAAAAAAGTCTAAATACAAAAGTTGTAGACCTTTTTATTACCTACAACTTTGCCATTTAACTTTTTTCCATAGGACTTGTAGTTTTTCCGGAAATCGAGATAAACCGTTTTTTACCCTTAAACCCCCCCTCCCCCCCACTCCCCGACCTCAGATCGCCCGTAATTTATTTTTCCTTTCATTTTTGTTGCATTCTCTTCCTTTTCCAATGGGTTTCATCCAACTATTATTTTTTTTTTCACTTTTTATTATTTTTTAAGGCTTCTACCCAGGTCTAACATACAAGATTACTACGCATAAATACATGAAGCCACTGCACGCACGTCCAGTCGTGTATACAGGCTGTTGTACAGGCTACGGGCCGGCCACCAGTAGCACGTGTGTGAGTGTGTGCGTGTGTGTGGGGTGTGTGATATCTACATATCTACATATTTATGTAGATATCATACACGATATCTACTATATGTAGATATCACACACGCACACACACGATATACGAGTATTTTACACTACCTAAGATAAGCTGGATTTTACCAATAATTCTTAAATCTCGTATGATTGCGAAAATTTTAGATTTTGAACATTATACGGTCCTTACACCTTTGCAATCGTCGAGAGAGACATTCAATTTTCCTGATTATCCTACGACATACAAAACTATCTACTCCTAATAAGAATTCGAATAGTTTGTCGCCATGACTTATTTTAACTGTTTCACAAAATTACGTTACAATGATATGGAACATTCCAAACAATTCAAGAATTTACGCAAAGGTAGTCACATTAATAGATACATCTTTTGTGTGTGGCATAAATTAAATTCGACACGAGTAGGTAGGTTTTGTTTACGACTGCTTAATACCTTGTGCGTCATACAAATACGGTACCTAGTTAAAAACCTTTCCATTCAAGAACTTTATTAATGTAGGTATGTTGTAAGTACGACCACTGGTTTAGTACTTTGTTCCGTAAATAAACAAAAGGAAAGATAAGAAACAAAAGAAATAAGAAAAGAATTCGTCATTTTCAATGTCGCGTTAAGGGGAAATAGTCTTAGCAAATCCATGAATCTGTAAAAGGACACAAAACAAATTAAAAACATATTTACCTCTGAATAAATCAGGGTTAAACTACGACCGAAATCATTAGAATGCGAAAGTGCGTTTACATGAATCCTAATTTTTTTTAAAGCTTAAGGCGTCGTCGGTCCTACGAAAATTCGAGCCAGTAAACCGGCATCAGTAGTGTGGAAAGCCTGTATTGATATGGAAAGCAACATGATGTGGCAGCAAATCATTTATGTGTTTAGATTTTTAAGCTATTGCAAAGCTTGAGCGCGGCGACCGAATCAAGAAATTCCGTAACGAAAATAAACCTAACACCGTCGTTTCAGTTCGGCAGACTTCGGCACGGTGTTTGTGTGCGTGCGACTAGAAAATGTTATGCAATAGCTTTACCGCGGCAGTCCCCGAGTGCCACACGTATTTTTTTCCTGTCTTCCACTCCATCAACCTATTTCCGAGCTGAACAGCTAACCCTTTGGGCGATGACTTAAGATCAATAGAATGAAAATAAACTATCTAGATACTTATCTCAGCCTACCATTTGTACGAGTATCAAATATATCACCAATACAGCTAAACACGTTGGCAACATGCCAACTTCCTTACGCGCAACGGATTCTCTAAAACGGGAAGAACACAAACGAACCAATTTAAGAAGGACACTCGTTTCATAGTGACCGGGCGATCAGTGCTAATCTTAAACTGAACAGGGTTACAATAACGCCTTATGAATGTGAGATGAGGGAACAGTTTTGTAGAGCGAAATTCCCGATCAAACAGTCACAAACCTAATTTTATAAACTAAGTATTTCATGAGAAATCTTTGAAAAAAATGACGTTACCAAAATTGCAGGAAAAAAAATTGTACTGATTTAAATAGAAAATGGAAACTGGAATGCGCAAACTTAAAAACACAATCTTCAAATATCAATTTCTTCATGGCATCGTAGTTACAAGAATAATCCCACTTTACCGTAGATCTTATGATAACTTTGATACGCAACAATATACGTAAAACGTTGGATATTAATTATATTGGGACGAGTCTGGCATCAAACGTAGGTGTACAGACTGCAATGACGTCGACACACCTACGGTGCCCTACTATATCCTAACATGATAAAATCTGTATAGCTCTACACTTATAAATTGCAACATTCATCTGTCTAGACTCTAGAGTCTAGACTCTCGTCGCGCGTCGCTTTCAACTGGGGATCTACGAAACTCATTTGACTATAATTTTTAACATCGCAGTAATCCTACCAAATTCAGGATATTTGAAAGAATTTCGTAACTTCATCCAGTCTGAACTACCAACGATTCCACGATTGAACAAAAACTTTTAATTATATAATGTTTCTACACACATCAAAAGTGTCTAGGGATCAACATATATTTTTGCAATAACTTTTCTCCTGATTGATATTAATTAAAATTTTCTTTAAGGATTCATTAAATAAAGTGTTTTCGTTTGTCACAGTAACGATAAACCAAGTCACCTTTGCATTAATAAAGAAATTTGCCATTTTCCTAATAAAGGGATTTTTGACATTTGAACCACTAACATTAAAGTTCGAAAAAAAGACTGAAATAACAGTTTTCTTTAAAATTTTATTGGGTAACTTAAACAATTAATAATCCGTGTTTCTACCGCGAACACTAACAACACAAGAACATCGGTTTGGCATACTCAAAATGAGTTCATCCAACTCACGCTGTGGAATGGCCGCCCATGTTCGTTGCAACAACAAAAAAAGTTCTTCTTGCCACTGGATACCCTCCATATTCGCCAGAGCTCTTCTCTGTAGCATATCCCATGCATGCTCAATCGGGTTCAAGTCTGGCGACTGAGCAGGCCAGGGCAGGACATTGATGTTAGCTGCGGCGAGAGTCTTAAAACTCTTGCGGTGTGCGGTCGTGCATTATCATGCATTAACTGAAATAAGGGACCGATTTGCACTTGTAGAGGAACGATGACGTCTGATACAATCGTCTCAGCATAAATTTGAGCGTTGAGGTTGCCTCTGATCCAAATCAACTCAGTTCTTCCGCCGATCCAAATACCCGCCTATACCATGATGGTTCCACCACTATAAGGATGGACTTCCTGGCAGGATTTTAATCGCTGTTGGCGTCCAGGGGTTCTCCAGTGTCGTATACGTCTTGTAACGAGACTCATCAGAAAAGCACACAAACGCCATTGTTCTTCTGCCCAATTTCTGTGTTCAAGAGCCCATTGATATCGAATCCTACGATTGTGCATTGCTATAGGTGGTACCCGTAGCGGTCTTCGGGAATGAAGGTTCACTTCATGCAAGCGGTTTCTGACTGTTTGGTCGCTAATTAAGTGCCCTGAAGAGTGATGAAGCCTCACGGCTAACATCATGGCGGTTATTGTTGGAGCTCTTCGAGTTAAGATTTGAATGTATCGGTCTTGTCTCCGTGTGGTGCAGCGATACCGTCCTCCATGGCGCTCAGCCACGGTACCAGTGCTTCGGTAACGTGTCCAAAGTCGACTGATAACACTCTGACTTGTATTCAGAGCTAAAGCCACAGTACGTTGCCGAGAACCAGCTTCTATCATTCCCACGGCTCTGAGCATTTCTTCCCTGCTTAAATGACGTCGCCGCTCCATAATAACGTTGGTTTTAATCAGTAGTAGGGAAACAGTAGCACTGGTATATAGTGTATTATCTATGTAATAATGTCTTCAATGCGTTGTATGTTTTTATAGGGAAAATATTGACAGCTGATTTTCATCTTTTACTCGAATTTGATTGACAGTTCCTGATTCAAATTATGAAATGCACCAAAAAGGATCCATATAAATTTATAAAATCATAAATTTATTACAAAGCCACATCTCAATCTCAAGAAATCCGCATAAAAATGCTTGATCCCTAGACACTTTTGATGTGTGTATTTCGTGGTTTTTAACCGACTTCAAAAAATACAAAAAGAGGAGGTTCTCAATTCGACGCGTATTTTTTTTTGTCGATGTTGCTCCATATCTCGCTCAAATCTTAACCGATTTCAATAAGTTTTTTTTTTATTTGAAAGGGTGTATCTGCAGGTTGGTCCCATTTAAATTTGGTGAAGATTTGATGAATATCTTCGGAGATGGAGGATGATCAAAACGAATCCAAACACGACATATTATACTGCTATTATTTTTAAAGACTGTACTAGTGTGTTGCATATCCTGGCTGCAGTTTCAGCTCCATCATCAGAGCCATTCCATGGATAACATTTAAGACTACTTATCAATACGAATGAAACGAGCCCAAACGAAATATCGTTACGTAGTTTCATTACAGAGTGCTCATAACCACCGTTCAGCTTCATCATCAGAACCTGGATATTATCTAGGACCAGAGATTTTTCCTATGACACTAAAAAGCTTAAAATAATATATAAAAATTCTTTTAAAAAAAACCGACTTCAAACGCCACTGAAAAGTATAAAATAATTTAAGTTTGTACAGTTGTACACGTATGTTGAAGTCGGGCGGGCCTCAATAGAACTGTGAAACTGCAACGCTAGCCCGACTTCAACGTACCTGTACCAAGTACTATTATATTCTGTGCCTGGACCTACAAATTAAAATTTTGGCTAGCGTGGCGCATTCGTTTCATCGTTTCTATTTAGGCCCGCCCGACTTCAACATACGTGTACAAACTGAAATTATTTTATACTTTTCAGTTGCGTTTGAAGTCGTTTTTTTTTAAGAATTTTTATATATTATATGATATAAACATTATCATACGTGTCTACTCTAAGCATAAGAATGTAACCTTGGCTATGAATATTCATTTGACGTTTCGTAATAGAGCACAGACGGCGGTGCAGCGAGGACATGTTGAGTAGACTGCAGGGGTCCTTAGTATTTAATTCAACTCCTAGATAGAATCTTTTAGATCCTTTTAGTTTAAAGTTTAAATATTTAACAAAACTTTTAGCTTACAACCGCTCACAAGACTATTTTCCGTACCTACTGGCCTTGGCATTCTACAACGCGAAGTTTCATAGTAGACTTTCCAAGTTTTATAAGACGTAATAATAATATAAAAAAAATAAATATATTTAAAAAACCAACTTCAAACGCCTTTGTAGTGACGCGTTTGAAGTCGGTTTTTTAAAAAGATTTTTTTATAATATTATTATTCTAAGCTTTTCAGCGCGGCGGTAGCTTCATAGGATAAATCTTCAAATTCTCTGATCGCGAGCGATTTGCTCTTATTCATTAAAGGATTTCCGTCCTCCATCACCCGAAGATATTCGTCAGATCTTCACCAAAGGGACCAACTGACGGTATGTCCTTTCAAATTAAAAAAAAATTTAAATCGGTTCAGATTTGACGGAGTTTGGAGTAACATCGCCAAAAAAAAATACAAATACGCGTCAAATTGGGAACCTCCTCCTTTTTTTGAAGTTCGTTAGAAACAATCCTTATCATGTATTATTATAAATACAAAAGTGTTTGTTTGTCACTTTCGCCTTCAATCACACAGCTACAGAGTATCAGATCGATGTGATTTTTTGCATAGGTATAGTTGAGGAGAGTGACAAAGGTTGCCTTTTTCTCGGGAAATTGGTTGTCTGTAAAGTCAGTTTCCGGACGATAGTTTTACGTGATAACGTCATATAGGCGACACATCCGTTAACCACAGCGCGCACGCGATGACTGGCGGGCGGTTTAGTCACAAGCCAACGCTTGGCCGATCGTGCCTCTCTATCGCTGGTTCCGCGCTCTCGCTTGCACGCTGAGGCTCAAGCGGAACGTGACACTTGTTCGTGCGTGCAGCCGTGTTTCATGGATTTATGAGACGCTATCACGTCAAAAACAGAAAGTTCCCGCGGGATTAGCTGACGAAGTAGCGAACAAAAAAACAATAAAAGCTCGCCATCAAAACAATAGTTTCTGTTGAACTCGAAAAGAGAAGTTGAAGTTAACTACCATTGATAAACTCGACGTTAATTAACATGACCTTATTATCGTTTCCCGGAATTATGGTCTAAAACATAGCTTCGATAAGATCCTTATTATTATGAAGCAGTTAAGAAAAACACCACCTAAGTGTACTTATTATCTTCTTGAGGTTTTTCTGCCACAGTACAGATAAGTAGCTTTGCGATTACATACAGTAGCTATATGGTTGTTTCTAGATTTACTATTTAAGCGAGTTCCAGTTCTACTTTTAATTACTAAAAGTAACAAAATACATTTTCTTTAAATAGGACCTTTTTTAAAACTTGGTCCAAAAAAATCTTACAAAGGGACAAAAATATCTTGGCCTTAAGAGCGTTACAGTTATTTTGGTAGTACATTTCAAAGTAAAGTAGGTCAGTAGCATATGGCAGGAATCTATCATCGGAGGTGTTGCGACATAAGCCAGACGACATAAGCCAGACGGGGATATTTGGTGAAACATGATACGCAAGGTTACACAGATTAAACACAAGACCCATACAATACCTCAAGTCTAACTAATCTAGTAATATGTACATAATAAACCCGCCGGCATATTTAGCGGAACATAAAAAAAGGTTTGATATCAGTATCATATAAGGTTGCTGGCTGGTTTATACGTCATTTAATTTAAAAAGAAATATTTTCAAACTAAGACAACAACTGAACATCACATTTTATGCAATTGTTTTAATTTTATTCAAATACACCTTATCTGGAGCGAACTTCGAGTATTTCTTCCTTCTGAGTTTGATTTAAAATTTCATTGAAATACTGTTTTTTGTTAGTTTTTTTTTAATCGCGTATCTTTCTGGAGTTGATGACTGAATTATGCCTGACTTAGCCCCAACGGAGATTGCCAGGGCACTCGAAATGCGAAGAAATGGTCAAACCTACAGAGTGATATCCAGAGATCTTCGTCGACCAGTTTCAACGATCCATTGCAGTATCCAACGGTTCAGGGAGACCGGTACTTATGTGAGAAAAGCAGGACAAGGCAGAAAAATTCGGCTTCGTGTACGTAGGAACCCCCGTTTGACGGCCGTCCAAGCCCGACATGAGTTAGAAGCAGTGCGGGGTGTAACCGTAAGTGAGCGTACGGTACGAAGAAGGCTCGAAGAAGCTGGTTTGGGTTCATTTGTGCCCGCCAAGGCTGCAAGGCTCGAGGTAAATCATCGTAGAAACAGGTTAACTTTTGCTCAGGAACATCGATACATTCAGACAAATTTTGAAACTACTACCGTATGCAACTATACGGTGGTGGATCAATAATGGTTTGGGCGGGCATTTGTTTGGGAGCTCGCACAGACTTGGTAGTGATTGACAGAGGGAGTCTGACTGCAGACCGCTATATCAGAGAAGTTTTAGAAGAAAATGTCGTACCGTTTGCCCCATATATCGGTGACGATTTTGTTTTTATGCAGGATAATGCTCGGCCGCATACCGCTCGGGTAACTCAAGCTTATCTTAATGATATGAATATCACTGTTATGGAGTGGCCGGCGAGATCACCTGATATGAACCCAATAGAGCACGTTTGGGACTTGCTGAAAAGAAAAGTTAAGTCCAGAATTCCAGCTCCTGCCAACGTGGGAGAACTGCGAATCGCCGTAGTTGAGGAATGGCGGAGACTATCCCAGGAGACCATCGATAACATCATTCTCAGTATGCCTAGACGGGTAGAAACTTTAATAAGAGCACGTGGAGGAAATACGCGATATTAATCACCATTTTTCTAATTTAATTAATTGTTATTTTAATATTAAATTTCACTTTTCCCGGTTACATGAAAAGTTCAAAAATGTACAATTTTTCACAAATAGCCTTTACTCGCAAAATCTGTTCTTAATGTGATCTCATTTTAAGTAAAACAAATGAAACTTTAAATAACAAAAGAAGTGTAGTAAGTAGATTTTAAAATAAAACCATATTTATTTAAGTATGGACCTTTTTTTTATGTTCCGCTAAATATGCCGGCGAGTTTATATTATAGACTTGATAGGTACTAAGAAGTAAGTAAAAATAAACATATTCCATTCCTTTTTAGGGTTCCGTACCCATTGAAATTTCTGTTTATTATGTAAGTACTTTAAAGTGTATTTAAACAACAAGTATACTGAAAACTCCAATTTATAGTGCAGTTTGTAAGTTGTCACCAAAACAACGAGCATTTTTTCCCCATATGCTAATTTAGTACCTGCTTTCTAAGAACTGAAATATCTAAATATGTATCAAGTTTAAAAAAATGATTTGGTCATATGTACGGAACCCTAAAAGAGCGAGGCCCGACCGTAAACAGTCAATAAGTCTTCCTAATGTTTTTATAAACCAAAAAACCAGAAGTTCGCGTTAGCCTTACTACCTGTTATTTCGTATTTCGTTTCTGCATTTTCTGAGAGCATTTACCATAGTAATGTATATTTTTTTTTACACCATCAGAAAGAAGAGATTTCAACGAACAAAAAGCTCACCGACTTTTTTAAAAAAGCAGATATTTTGACGGGAGAATTTTCGCTTCTATGAGAGCCCCCCTGAAATAAAGATTTTTATAACTTTTTAAGCCATTTTCGGCTGGAGGCCATCGGTTTACATATTATATCTAAAATTGAAGTAATTACGTTCAGTAATTCAGAAGTTATAAGGCTCTGACAGACGGACGGACGGACGGACGGACGGACGGACGGACAAGTGCAAATTCACTCAAGTAGACTCAAAGACCTTCGCTTCGCTCGGTCGATTATATATAGAAATAAATAAAAACTGTTTTAGAATGCACAAGTAAAGGCCTTTCATATGATACCCCACTCGGTATAATTATCTTACTTTGAAATTTCAAACCCCTGATTTTCCCCCTTTTTTAATTAAACTAAAATAATTTTCGCGTTGATTTTATTTTTCCTGTAAAATTCACATAAATTTCTATTGACCATAATTATTTCAGATTTTTCGATTGGTAAACTTCGGAGATAATGGGGGGGGGGGGACGGTATTTTTTTCGACATTTTGGCCGATTTATCAAAAACTATTATATATAGAAATAAATAAAAAACTGTTTTAGAATGCACAAGTAAAGACCTTTCATATGATACCCCACTCGGTATCTTACTTTGAAATTTCTAACCCCCCATTTTCCCCCTTTTTTTATCAAACTAAAATAATTTTCGCGTTGCTTTTATTTTTCCTGTAAAATATACATAAACCTCTATTGACCATAATTATTTCAGATTTTTCGATTGGTAAACTTCGGAGATAAGGGGGGGGGGGGTATTTTTTTCGACATTTTGGCCAATTACTCAAAAACTATTATATATATAAATAAATAAAAACTGTTTTAGAATGCACAAATAAAGGCCTTTCATATGATACCCCACTCGGTATAGTTATTTTACTTTGAAATTTCAAACCCCCGATTTCCCCCCTTTTTTTAATAAAACTAAAAATAATTTTCTATTTTTCTTTATTTCAATAATGTTGGGCCACTATTATACACAACTATGCCAAATTTCATGTCGATAGCTTTAATAGTTACTGAAATAATCGACTGTGACAGACGGACGGACGGACGGACGGACGGACGGAGAAAGTCTCACCATAAGGGTTCCATTTTTACCATTTTGGTACGGAACCCTAAAAAAAAGGTGAAAAAATAAATATTTTAAATCAGAAAAATTACAGTGTGTTTGGGACATAAAAAGGTAAGTTTCCACCAAATTTCGTGAAAAAAAATTTTTTTTTATAAAAGATAAAAATAAAAAACCAAAAACTTGGTTATTTGAATTTTTCACATACATTTTGAGGTTATGTGAAAAAAGTCTAAATACAAAAGTTGTAGATCTTTTTATTACCTACAACTTTGCCATTTAACTTTTTTCCATAGGACTTGTAGTTTTTCCAGAAATTGAGGTAAACCGTTTTTTACCCTCACTTCCCGACCTCAGATCGCCCGTAATTTATTTTTCCTTTCATTTTTGTTGCATTCTCTTCCTTTTCCAATGGGTTTCATACTACTATAATTTTTTTTGTTTTCAAAAATTATCTACCCTGGACTAGTAGGTACACGTCTCTATGAAAAATGACAGTTTTGTATGGACAAAATGCGAATTGATGCGCACAGATGTGGTTCCAGCCCTATAAAATATTAGGTAGGTACTGTAGAGTTGTAGTAAGGAGGGAAATTATTGAAATGTCATCTCTAAATGGACGAAATTGGAGTGGTAAAGTTTGTATGAAGAAAAATGAGTTAAAACCCTTGCCATGCTGACAGAGTCATGAGCATCAGCTAGTGTAGGTATATGTATACATATATATACCTACACTGAATACGCTACGCTGAATATATGTACATATGTATGTACATATGTACATATGTACATATATATTCAGCTTTTTATATTTTAAAAGAACAATGAGTCGTAAAATTATACATTAATTAAACTTTCAAAATGGACATAATTTTCACATAATACTCATAACTACTAAAGTTTGAAAATCTTGATGTTATATAAAATTGCAATCATTGAAATAAACTCATTCATTTTTAGGACAGAATACATTATAAATACAGGCACAGAAGATTCAGTCCACATCATCATCATTAGCAACCCATCAACGGCTCACTACAGCTGAGCGCAGGTCTCTTCTCAGAGAAGGGTTATAGGCCATAGTCCACCATGCTGGCCCAATGTGAATTCGCGGACTTCACACACCTTGGAGAACATTATAGAGACCTCTAAGATGTGCAGGTTTCCTCACGATGTTTTCCTTCACCGTTGAAGCAAGTGATATTTAATGACTTTGAAAGTCAGAGGTATATAGCGTACCCGGGATCGAACTTGCAACCCCCCAAATAGGTGACCACAGTGAGTCCTAACCACTAGGATATCACTGCTTCTACTACTAAACTCATCTAAATAAATAGCGACTCTTACTACCACAATAAAGTAAATTACCTACAGTTATATTCACCTAGAAGCTGCCTCTTTTTCTCTTGTGTAACTCTTATCGCTTTCAGACTATGTTGGTCCAAATGAGTTGGCCCGATGGGCTGTGACGATATCGGGTACTTGTAACATTATAACTAAAATGTGGAGTGCTATTACGTAAACTCTGATAGATAAAAAAAAATTGGTTGTCTGTAAAGTCGGTTTACGGACGATAAGTAAAAAACATTGACGATGACTGGCGGGCGGCTCAAGCCAACGCTTGGGCTGATCATGCCTCTCTATCGCTTGTGCCGCGCTCTCGCTTGCACCCTCAGGCTCAGGCGGAACGTGACACTTTTTCGTGTGTGCAGCTGGTGTTCATTTATCAAGTCAATAACAAACCTATGTAAGAAGTTAGGCATAGAACAGCAGTAATCACTATTTTACTAACATATTTTAATAATTATTTACTAGGTACTTACGTACATACTGTTTCTTTTAGTGAATATTATGTTACACTGACTATGCAAAATGTACTTATCTAGTTCTAGAACCATTACAAAGGAAAAATAGTTTTTTTTATTCAACTGAAGTATTCCATTTCTTATATTATTAACAGAAAGCTATAGATCAGAGTTATTGTCAATAACAGTAGATAAGATTATATCTAACAGGTGTTACTGGCTTAAATAACTGCTATACTATTGTCATGTCGCATGATAAACACCAACATTGAGAGTTGTTGTTTACTCTAGTATTAATCTAAGCTGGTTTTACATGGGTTACTTATTTTAGCTATGTATAAGTCATCAATTTAATTTTATCTTAGTAGTACGATTAATATACCTTAATAGTACTAACAGATTTATGCACAAAACTTAATTTATGTTGGACTTTCATCTATCTATGTTTGTAAATATGTAAATCTAAGTAATTTATTTTGATAGTAATTACGATTACTTACCATTACAATATTCAAATTTAGTTGCATAAATTCTAACAATTCTAGAATTTTGAAATTGTAAATTAATGCATCAGGCTTCAGATGAGTGAAGTAATAACATAAAATACTTAATCTGTGTGAAATATTGCAACATTTTATTCTAAGTTTATATTTAGTTTATTACTTCATTATATTTAAGTATATAAAAAAAATTGTACAAGTCTTAATTTAGGTTGATATGAAGAAATAGTTAAACGTAAGTCTGTACTAATTACTTAATTTAAATTGCTTATTGACATCTTTAAGCTAGTTCTACACTTATTTTGCTGACAAGTAATAGTAACAAGTCAAGTGAAAATCAGTGTCATTTTTTCACAGCAACATTGTGAATCTGATTTATTAACATGGTTTTTAGGCTACCGACTAATAAAAATAGTAGTGTTGATTTGGTTATGTACTTGGTTAACAGTGAGAATCTAAAACTTTTCTTATATAAATATTTGAGGGGATGTGAATCAAAGGATTTTTTGAATACTATCAATAGCTCATCAAAGCATACTCCAAAACCGTAAATGAGTTACATAAATGTACCTAGCAGTCTAATAAGACTGGTAGATAGTGTAAAATGTGTGCATAAAATATTATAAAGGTGCATCTTCTATTTCCTCACTCTGATATTCACATAAGACAGCAATCTGATACACCAGAAAGATAGAGGGAAGAATAACTGCTTTGCAATTATTATTATCAGAAATATGGGGCTGTTACACATTACAAACTCCTCAACTCAGGGATGCTAGCTACTACTAAAACAGAATAACTGTTTGTGGGTCCTGGATCTCAAATCTGTGACCTCATTTGCTTTGCATGAAGTTCTCCCTACTTTCCTTTCTGTTTATGTTGTTTATTATAATACATGCAGGTTAGAAAAATCAAATTAATTACCAAGTTTTGCGTATGGTCAATGGTCCAGCTTTGGGCACCTTTCTTCTACCTTCATCAGGAATAACTGAAAATCGATCGCTAAAGCTCCTCTTCACTTCATGTAGACCCTTGTAACTTGTATCCCTCAATGACTTAGCAACTAAGCTGTTATTTCTTCGCAACTCGAACTTATTCGGACCACTTGGTTCTGTGTTTAAGGAGTCCTTAAAAGAAGGTTTGCTCAGTTTTTTCTTTCTTAAGACAGGAAGCTCTGAAACATGACATTCTGTTGTCCCAATACTCTTGTTGTACCCGTTTTCACGATCACTAAAGCCTTGTACGAAACAGAGCATAATGTCATCAGGATATGATTCCTTCATTTAGAAGGTCATGCCCACTTCACAACTCAAAAAAACTTGTATAAACCACTGTATCTAGACTTTCGTCATTCGTTCAAACCACCTCGAGTAAAACTTTCTAACACACTTCTGATTTCACATTAACTTTATTTCGACGTCACTTTTATGATAGAAATAATATTTTATACAGGCTTAAATCGACTGAACATTTATTTTAGTTAAATTAAGCAAATTAAAACTTTTTTTACCTATTTTTTATCAATAAAGTTTAAAAAAATCATATTCATGCCCACCCGCCAAACGAACTTGACGTTTAGTTTTTAAAATGACATTTTTGTTACGTTCGGTAATCGTTGTTCGCAAGGATAACTTCCGTTCTTTAACACTTGATTCTCGAGTACCTACAACTTGATACAGCTGTTGACGAAAAAGGACTAATAATATCACTGAACCGAACCACCCGGGCCGTAACCGCGAACGGTGACGAAGCCGGCCAGCACACGTCTGCCCCCGCCTTGCTCGTATTGTATTGGGACCAGGCTAGGCGCCGTAGACTGCCGAACGGGGCATTCGGTAAATAAACTCGTTGAATGGAAATAATACACGTGTGTGTCAATAAGTACATTTTGATACAGGGGCTGCAAGCAAGTTTTTACAGACTAGGTACCTTGGTAAGTACCTTTGTACCTCGCCTGAGCCACAGGCGAGGAATTACCATCGTCACAAGTTTGTACCTACCTACCTTCCTAATTACTTTAGCGCCCGTATACCTACCTATAAGACGACGTTTTTCAAGACAAAACTTTTTCAAAAAACTGATAACTTCTAGGCATAATTTAGTATTCTAAGAAAAACTACCGTGTAAGGTATTTTTATCGAGATTTTAGGTTAATTTTCATTAAAAGTGTTTTTTCATTTTATTTTTATTTAAACCAAAAAAAAACAATAATTTGGGAGGATTTTTATATCGACGATTTCTAATACCTACCTACACTTGTCATTTTATGCTAGCTCACAGTAGACTTATAATTAAAAAAAACAAAACAAGTTTATAACTACCTAGTTACCTATTTCATTTTTTTGTAGGTGCCTAACTTATTTGAAAGGCATCTTGAAAGAACTAAGGATAACAGAAAGGCTTTCGTCGACTGTGCAGTTGCGAATTCTGAAGTTCTTCGGTCACATCTCTAGAAATGAAGGGTCAATTGAACGGTTGGTGGTGCAGGGTCAGGTGGAAGGGAAAAGAACGAGAGGACGCTCACCAACGCGCTGGACGGACTTGATCAAAGCGGTGACCCGGACAACTGTGGTGGAGTGCTCCCGCAATGCAACTGACTATGCAACTGACCGTCGCAAGTGGAGGAGCATCGCACGGGAGGCGGTGCGATCCAAAAACAATCAAGGAGACTGACAACTATCAACTAATGTCACATCATCCCAGCAGCCACGACCACTCTGACAAGAGTGACCGATAGAGAAGAGAAGAGAGACCTAACTTATTAGTTACCTACACAAAACTGAAATAGGTAGGTAAGTACAGTTGAATTAATTTATAATTAGCTTATTAATTCTACGTAGGGCTAGTAAGCCGGTTCGCCGGCCGCCTTCGGTTATCGGCCTTTACTTGTACTCCATGCAGTAAAATTGAGATAATTTCGCCTATTTCCAAATGAAATCTTTATTCAGTCATTTGAAAATGTTTGCTTTCATATAAGTCAATATTTTTGTTCATATAACATCTTCGAGTAATCGACCGAGCGAAGCGAAGGTCTTTGAGTTAACTAGGGCGATTTGCACTTGTCCGTCCGTCCGTCCGTCCGTCCGTCCGTCTGTCAGAGCCTTATAACTTTTGAATTACTGAACGTAATTACTTCAAATTTAGATATAATATGTAAACCGATGGCCTCCAGCTGAAAATGGCTTAAAAAGTTATAAAAATCTTTATTTCAGGGGGGCTCTCATAGAAGCGAATGCGAAGTAAAAAAAAAATATCGCGTTACATAAAATTGTTACGTATCATTTTAAAGATAATTTTGAACTGAGTACAAAAATAATTTTTTTTTAATTTTTCCCTTAAAATTGACGAAATGGGGGGCTTTCAAAGTGGCGATTTTATACGCTCGCTTGAAGACGCTCTCTAGAAAAATCCGCTATGGATTTTCAAACTGATTTTATGTTTTTAGGTCACTTATATCCTGTACTTGAACAACAAATACTAAAATTATATGAATATTATAAAGAAACGAGATTATTTAATTTTTAATGGGCGTCAGTAATTCATATAGCATCAACATAGCTTCACAATAATGCTAATAGATGGCGCAGTCAGTAACTATTCCCATGGAACTACGAGTTAAATTCAATGTTTGATAAATAATTCAATGTTTTCACTAACGTTCCCTAACCTTTACGGGCTACCTATAAGTTAGGTGATTGATGTTTTCTGTCAACTTATTTATCACGATCCTGTACGGGACACCTAAAAGGATATTGGGACGGATGTTAGGACTTAGGATTGTATTTAGGAGCTACCTACGTTAAGAGACTCCTACTTAGGGGATGATTTAGGTATGTTTGGTGAAAACGGGCATAATAATAATGTCAGTTTTGGTTATCATGTATCGATTGAATGAATAATCATGGGATACCGTTACCGCGAGGTCTCAGTTCGGGGCGAACCACTAGTTTTAGTGAATTTGTTCAAATCCGCGACGGCCATCGGAAAGAAACTTCATTACCTATATGGGCTTTCATCTAACATAGTGAGCGTAACTATATTAAAGTTGTAACTTTTTTTCTGGTGTCCTAAACTTGATAGGAGCACTAAGAGGCCGCTATCCAGCACATCGACGCTACCTACCTAGGTCTCATAATTTTTCTTCCATAGCTTGTTTCTGTGCTTTTGCAACCTGACGTAACATCATTTTTTAAACAAGTAGGTAAGTGTAGATACCTACAGGCTACACATCTAGTAGGAATGTTCCTAAATTACCTTCATAATAAAATAACACATTAATAGCTTACATCGCTTCTAAGCGATTCCAACTCGTTACGAGAAAAAATTCTGTCCATACCTATGTAGAACTCTATAGAACTAAATTAATAACGTAGACGTACCGTGTGATCAAACTTTTCCATGTGCATTCAACCAAATAGTCCGTTCGATCAATAAAAACGGGAAAATTGTTTAGCGGTGGGGTCACCAGGGTTACCGGGACCAAAGCAAAGCACCTTTACCTACCAACTACGGCGACGTTGCCGTACGCATTCCTGAATTTTCGGAAGTGCATTGCGACTAGGTAGGTCGGTACCTACCTAGGTAGGTACCTACCACAGAGTAGGTACATTGAATAGTATCTACCTACCGTGGTACGTATACTAATCGACCGAGCGAAGCGAAGGTCTTTGAGTTAACTAGGGCGATTTGCACTTGTCCGTCCGTCCGTCCGTCCGTCCGTCCGTCTGTCAGAGCCTTATAACTTTTGAATTACTGAACGTAATTACTTCAAATTTAGATATAATATGTAAACCGATGGCCTCCAGCCGAAAATGGCTTAAAAAGTTATAAAAATCTTTATTTCAGGGGGGCTCTCATAGAAGCGAATGCGAAGTAAAAAAAAAAAAATCGCGTTACATAAAATTGTTACGTATCATTTTAAAGATAATTTTGAACTGAGTACAAAAATATTTTTTTTTTAATTTTTCCCTTAAAATTGACGAAATGGGGGGCTTTCAAAGTGGCGATTTTATACGCTCGCTTGAAGACGCTCTCTAGAAAAATCCGCTATGGATTTTCAAACTGATTTTATGTTTTTAGGTCACTTATATCCTGTACTTGAACAACAAATACTAAAATTATATGAATATTATAAAGAAACGAGATTATTTAATTTTTAATGGGCGTCAGTAATTCATATAGCATCAACATAGCTTCACAATAATGCTAATAGATGGCGCAGTCAGTAACTATTCCCATGGAACTACGAGTTAAATTCAATGTTTGATAAATAATTCAATGTTTTCACTAACGTTCCCTAACCTTTACGGGCTACCTATAAGTTAGGTGATTGATGTTTTCTGTCAACTTATTTATCACGATCCTGTACGGGACACCTAAAAGGATATTGGGACGGATGTTAGGACTTAGGATTGTATTTAGGAGCTACCTACGTTAAGAGACTCCTACTTAGGGGATGATTTAGGTATGTTTGGTGAAAACGGGCATAATAATAATGTCAGTTTTGGTTATCATGTATCGATTGAATGAATAATCATGGGATACCGTTACCGCGAGGTCTCAGTTCGGGGCGAACCACTAGTTTAAATTAAAATAAGTAGGTAGGTACGACAGGTACTGAAGTTACGAAGTAGGTAGGTAGTTAGGTAGCTATAAGATTTGATGACTTATATAACATCTTAATTCTAAACTTCATTGCTGAGGGTCGTGATCCCTCCCAATCCTGAATTATACAAAAAACATTTATTCATAAAATTGGTGTAGCAAGTGCCTAAGTACGTAAAAACGCTTTCATTCAAAATGACGATTTTCAGTGTTTACTATGAGACGTTAAAAATAATAGCGAAATGACGTCACCAATGGCGACGTACCTAAAACTGAGGGCGTGGTGGATTTAGACAAGAGTTTTTGGCGATCAGCCCGATTATTGTACCAACATTGTCAACAGAGGAATTTTCACCTCGCATCTAGCATTTTTAGTTTTTACAAAACGGAATGAGAAACAAAGTATTTTCTTTGCAGTACCTAGGTATAATGTACTGAAGTGCATAGTGCATACTTACTTATTTATTACCTAGATACTCTAATCGTAATAAGTAGAAAATTCTAAACGGCGATTTTTTTTTTTTTGGTAAAACTGGAAAACCGCGAACGGAAAGCAAGTTGAAAAATAAAAGTTGACATAATCGGCTCGGCTGACTATTACCTACCAAAATTAAAATAATGTAAATGATAGTGGACTTCTTAAGCCATTATAATTTTAAAAAGCGCAAAAAAAATGGCTTTATCCGCACTTTACTTTTCTGTTGACCATTTTTCCCTTTCGCTGTAGCGTTAAAAATGGATTTAACGCTCTTCACAACTCTGCTGCTCGTTAATTTTCGAAAAAAACTAAAATCATCCTATCCTATAAATTATGAGGATGGATGGATGGACGGATGGATGTTTGTTACTACTTCGCGCAAAAACTAGTGGACGGATTTTGATGAAACTTTACAATTTAATAGCTTAAACACTAATTAGAATGAATAGCACTTAAGTATAGGTCCTGTAGGCTATATTTTACCCGGAAAATTAAAGAATTCCCGCGGAAATTAAAACCCCTAATTCGCGCGGACGAAGAAGCGGGCATCAACTAGGTACTTAGTCAAAAATAATTTGAAATGTGGGTTTACTCCTCAATCTTTACTGCGTTAAGAGTACTTAGATAATAATAATAAATAAATCATCTAACGTAAACGCTACGGGAACGAGGAAACGAATGCTTTCAAAACTGGGCCGCGTTATCAAAGAGGTGTTTTGTTTTAATGTCCCCGTTCGCAATGGAGCAAGCTCAAACAGAGAGATATCATACCTTTCATAATGGAGGAGCAAACTTTATAAATCATGCAACAACAAGAAGCCCCCAAAAATGATTAAAAATACGTGTGTGTAAGCTTTTGAAACGAATAATAGACAAGCACGCTTCATTATAGACCTCATGAATTGCTTTCCATCAGGCAACGCTAGCTTGCTAATAGAAAGGCCCATATAATTCTATTCCTAATAAACGATTAATTAAGAGTGGGTGTGCGCGTTCGTTAACAGTAAACAGATTTGATTTTTACAGTAGTAGATCAAGTTTCAACTATCCGAAAAAAAACACGCAAAAATTACATCATACTGCCAAGGGACGTGCTTGGGCAAAAACATAAAATGATGAAATTTGTTCGATAATAAAAAATCGCGAAGTTAGGTCTAATTTTTAACCAATATTCATTTATTTTCAATGTGTTGCATATTACAGAGCCAAAATTTTTACATTAACTTCCGATTGATATTATCAAGAGAGTAGCCTAGTGAATTGAAAAGAAAATGAATATTTTACGAGTTACAAAGTATTTGACGCTTACTACACTCCTATTCCGCGCAAAACGCTTTCTTTTGTCGCGCCTCACATGAGGTTGCGGCTATGTTTTATCTCATCGCGAAATCTGATTTTTCTTTGGTGTTATACGCGTACTTAATACAATACCTACGTTGTAGGTACTTATATATATGGGAATCGCGCCCTGAGTCGACTATATTTACACAAAAGCTCACTTATCGATACCGGTTTTAATTCTAGCTGTTTTCTCTTGCTTGCCGGTGATATGCAGTTGATCCATTCCATACATCACTATGAAGTTTCCGCATCGCCGGGCAAGTGGGCCGTAGTGCAGTAGGTAAGTACCTACTAAGTAGAAGTAGGTACCCTCTATCCACACACCGATGTATATTGCACAGGTGTGGTGCACCGTGCAAGTGGTCAATCAACACACTCGAGGCGTAATTCTCAGAGATATTATGGATGTGCATTTAAAAATTTATTGGGAACCTTCAAGTGCATTTATTTCTAATATAAGCACTATGGGCTAGGGTATTCTGGCGATGCAGGCGACGCAGTCCGTGCCGCCAAGAAAAACAGTCGAGGCAGACATACCTAGGCGACCATCGTTTGGTGTGTTATCTGGCTTATCGTGACATTGCGCGATCTAGTAAAATATGACATCTCTAGTCCAACTCTAATAAAATGACGCTCGACTGAATACGATCTTCCATGGATGATCGAATCGAGCTGAATTTTCGCGTGTTCGATATTATAGACCTACACAGCCCTACTTCCTGTATCGTATAACTACATATACCTATTGATGACGAAATGAGAGCTAGGCTAGGCTAGCGCTACATAAAATAGAAACTGGTAGTTAGGTACGACGTGTGACGACTGACGTGGGTACCATTGCACTATTTTTAGAAAATAGTGCCAAATAGTACCTATCTGATTTCTTTTTAGTCTACCTTTCTTTTTAGACCTATAGTCTTTCATCTAAACTAGAAAATCAACGACATTTGAAAATTTTGAAATATTATCGTTTACTACTTATTGAAATTTCATTATGCTAAAATGTAAACTAATTAATCAATTATTCAGGAACAGGCCTAGCATCTGGCACAGCACCGTGCTAGTTAGGTAACTTTGAATCGCGAACTCCGAAAATAAATCAGGGCAATAATTGTTGATTGTTGAGCTTAATTATTGGAAAGATGTGAGGTTTAGGCCAAGAGAAACACATTGCCCTGGGTATCTGGAAACGATTATCCTTTACGAATATGGGCTACGGTCGACACAGATTAATAATTATTATATTAATACATCTAGGTACAATCAGGTGCACCATGAATAAATCGCGCCCCATGTTGAAGTTTTTACCCGACTAAGGCAAAGATAAAAGGAAGGGTTATGATTTTAGCAGTCTATGTATGTAACTATTTACGAATGTTTCACCGTAGCGCCTAAATTATAGAGCCCATCTTGATGAATGAGGTCTCAATCGGCACGCTATTAAGCCCAATTTAGACGGTGCCTTGTTCATCGTTCATTTTTGCGAAAATGAACCGTCTTAAATCGCCCTAAGGACGAATTTAGACGGTTCATTTTTCGAGATTTTTGCTTTCATTTTCGAGGTTTTATCGATGAGTCATCGAAAATGAACCTTCTAAATTTGCCCTTAGGGCAAAGGGCCTTGGGTGCATTTTCGCAAAAAATGTTAGAAAAAATGAAAGATGAACGAGGCACCGTCTAAATTGGGCCTTATGGTCCGGATGACATTGGCTACATACGAACAAAATAATTATGTATGACGAATGTTAGATACGTCTAATTTTCCGTAGTCGGGTTAAAATTTATGCTTAGGTACTGCATTTTGACTAATATTCCCCTTTCCCCTCTAAGTAAGCGTAAGTTTGAGCGTAGGTACGGCAATAGTGGCGTAATACGGAGAATACGCCCGCGCCGTGCGTCTGGTCGTACTGCTTTTGCATTGAGGCTTCACATTGACATTGCACATGAATAGTAGAAGCGTGTAGCGCTTCAGACAGACGGGAATATTTCCTGCGTACTTGGCTAATGTCCATTCAGCTGCCATTTCTGAAATTAGACTAGGAGAACATAGTAATGTACCTACCTACTACCTAAGTACATATTTAGGTGCACTTACTTTTACTGTTTACTGTTTAATTGTTTTTTTAAAGACCTATTCATTAGCAAAGTTTAACAATACCTATGCTTGATATCCTCTCGACTTCAAAGTATAAGAAGGTACACGTACGTTTTTACGGTTTGAACACTGAACCGTGAACCAATCGGTTTTCAGTCCGCGTCAATGCGCTTTTGAGTCAATAATTGACAGGTAGACCGTACTTACCGCAGTTTACCGTTTTTTGTTCGCATACTTCATTGCTGAAGGTCGTGTTACGTGTATGTGCATTCGTAGCGTCGTTGGTAACTATAGACTACCACAGTCCGATGCTCGGCTTTTCTAAGGTTGTAGAAAAAAGCAGTTTATCGTAGGACCATGAAAAGCATGACCTAAGTAAGTATATATTTACGAAAATCATCATCTGTTAGTGTCTAGTGATAAAGGTTATGTGTGGCCGTGAACAGAGAACAATGCTACTCACAAACAAGTGCTTTTGTTTGCTAAAGTAGAAGATAATGTAATAATACCACCACAATATTCAATAAGGTAGGTACCCACCTACTGTAACAAGACAACGCATACGGGCTGTAATCTAGGAATTAGGAAACGAACTTGAACTTTGCATGACGTGTCCTTAGTCCTATTGATGCTTCCTAATTCCTAAGTAATTCAAAGTCCATTTCGAAAACAAAGAACAAATGCAAACCAAGTAGGTACATAAATATAGGTCATTAGATAGGTAAGTAGATATTATTAAATTATGATTTTACTATATACTCACATAGATACCTACTCACCCGTCGACTAAAGTTATATATTACTAGTGGTTCGCCCCGAACTGAGACCTCGCGGTATCCCATAATTCCCATAAGGTAGTTTTAACTATATTATATTGTACATAATTAAAACGCGCCGAATCTGATGACGTCAATCGTCATCTGCTTTCGTGGATGGGATGCATATTTACAATATTAAAGACAGCGCCATCTAGTAACAGTATAGTGAAGTTTTGTTAAAAACATTGATGCCCATTAAAACTCAAATAATTTCGTTTCTTTATAATATTTATCTAATCTTAGTATTTGTTGTTCAAGTACAGAATATAACTCAAATTATGTGTAAGTTTCAAGTTTTAAAACAAAGTGGTTTTAGAAATCTAGCCTCGAATACAATCTCCACTTTGAAAGCCCCCCATTTCGTATGGGAGCCCCCCTGAAATAAAGATTTTTATAACTTTTTAAGCCATTTTCGGCTGGAGGCCATCGGTTTACATATCATATCTAAAATTGAAGTAATTACGTTCAGTAATTCAGAAGTTATAAGGCTGTGACAGACGGACGGACGGACAAGTGCAAATCGCTCTAGTAAACTCAGAGACCTTCGCGTCGCTCGGTCGATTACTTACTACTATACTTAAATGTTACTTATTAAAAAGATTTTATCTAGACTTCGGACAAAATTTACTAAGTACCTATAGCAATTGATATCATTTTAGGTACCTATGTAATGTAGTGAGTGAGTGATGGTCGTTGTAGTCCCAAGTGCTGGAGTGGCGACCCTGCACCGGGAAGCGCAATGTTCGCAGAGTATTTTTGGGGGGCACTAGGTGGGCCGACGACGACTTCAGACGAGTCAGGGATAGGGAGGTCAGGGAGCCGCTGGATACAAGGCGACGCAAGACCGAGTCCTGTGGACGTTTATGCAGGAGACTTTTGTCCCAGCAGTGGAAGTCTTTCGGTTGATAAATAAAAGAGATGAAGGAGAGTGATGTTCTGTATACAAACTACTAAAACGCCTAGACATCGGCTAGAACCTCCTTCAGTATGACCTACGTCGTACCGCTTTAACATAAGCCAGGACTTCATTATGGTCTCGAAAAGTATTGAGTATGCCCAACTATGTAGTTTCGAAGTCACGGAAGTCTGACCGAATCGAGATTCAGGACTTTATCAATTACCTGTAGAAATCTAGGTACTCCGTACTCGTGGAATTCTTTGGTAACTTTCAATAAGCCAACCCTTGCCTTCTACGTAGAATCTGCATATGGAACTGATTGGAGCTTCATTATTTTATGAATTTTGCCGATATTACACAAAGCTACATAGGCACCTTTACGCAGTTTACAATAAGACTACACTACAAACACAACAGGAAGACAAAATGGGTCTATTGTAGGTACCATAGTAACTGATAAATCTATGAGTAAATAGATAGTACCTGACATAGTAGGTATACCTATAATAATACTATATAGTTAATAGTTATGTAAGTAGGTCCTCTAAAAGGAAAGAGCAATTAAGCCTAAGTAGTAGGTGCCTACGTAAGATAAAATCTAAGCCATTTGCGGTTTGCAATCGCATGCTTGTACCACATAAATAAGCAATGTGTGCAAATTAGGTACCTAGGTAGGTATTAAACGAGTGTTATACCGGTGAATAATGTCCTGATATTTATAGTATTTGTATATTTTAAGTACCTATGGCGTGCATGTTTGTAATAACTATTTTTATGACTAATTTATTTATCAACTTGTTATAAATGAAAGTATAATCACTTAGGTACACGTGCAGTAAGTAAGATTGTATACCTAAAGCCTTCTCCTTTAAAAAGGTGACAAATGCTAGTATCACAATGTGTTCATAAATGTATTACGATACCTATTTTTTATATTACGTACCTATACTTCTATCGCAGAGCTGTGTACAGTACCCGGCGATATATATTGCACATCGGCCTTATTGCCTTATGCAATATATATCGCCGGGTACTGTACAAGATTGCAAGCGTTCTGATACAAAATAAATACACTGAAAACAGACCTCGCAATAATGCTGCGTGCGACTTTCAGTCGGGAGAGTGGTAGGTACCTTTTTACCTTCATATTCCTAGGTAACTAACTAGACTAAATTTTGTTTTGATTATAAATCGAACTCGCTCGTTGCTCGCATCTAGCTCGCATATACCTACTCTGTGTACCTACCTAATTACGCAACGCCGTTGTCTATTGCCAGTGAAAGAAGAAGTTTTAAGTAGGTATGCAGTTATTTCTGTCATGATAGCCTAATGATTAGGACTGCGGTCTCCTATTCGGGCGGTCGCAGGTTCGATCCCGGGTTTCACCATGCACCTCTGACTTTTCGAAGTTAAGTGCGTTTAAGAAATTAAATATCACATGCTAAAACGGTGAAGGAAAACATCGCGAGGAAACCGCATACCTGAGAGTTCTCCATAATGTTCTCGAAGGTGTGTGCGTATAAGTAATTAATATGTCATGATTTTAATTAATTAATAAGATAATATTGTTTTGATGTTTATTAATTGAGCGTCATGATTTTCAATTAAAAAAGAATCCATTTTGATTTTTAAAATTAAGGGTGTGTGTTTTGACTTGAATGATTTATCGTTTGAGTCAAAACACAATCTTTATTGAGAAACGTGACGTTCCAAAGCAGCGGCAGTCGGCACAGAGCGGTTAGTTCTCTAGTTATATAGTGTTTTATCTATGCGGTTAGTTCTCGTTGAGCGTTGGGGCCGGTTGTGGCTCTATAAGTGTTTTCGAGTATTTACCTATACAATTGGGCAGTTGGGCTTGTGCTCTAAGTGTGCGAATTATAACGGCGTTTATTATTGAAGAAGGAGTTTTCTTTAGGTATCATATGTTTCAGCGGTGAAAGAAAACATCGTGAGCCTGCAACCAGCACGCCTGAGAGTTCGCCAATGCTCTCAAAGTTATATGAAGTCTGCTAATTTGCAATGGGCCAGCCTTAGAATTATGTATATAATATGATCTAAGGGGCCAGCATGGTGGACAATGGACCAAAACTCTCCTTTGAGATGAGACTTGCGCTCAGCAGTGAGCCGTTCATGGATTGCTAATGATAATGATGATGATCTTCTTCTTCTTAATTAACCTCTAGACGTCCACTGCTGGACAAAGGTCTCCTCCATGGACTTCCACAGGCTTCGGTCTTACGCCGCCTGAATCCAGCGGCTCCCTGCGACTCGTTTGATGTCGTCGGTCCACCTAGTAGGGGGCCTGCCAACACTGCGCTTACCGGTACGGGGCCGCCGCTACAGCACCTTGGGGCCCCAACGACCATCAGCTCTTCGAACTATGTGCCCCGCCCATTTCCACTTCAGTTTCGTGACTCGCTGAGCTATGTCGGTGACTCGGTGACTTTGGTTTGGTAACTTTGGTTGGTTGGTTTGGTTGTCGGTGGTTTGGTTGTCGGTGGTTTGGTTGTCGGCGGTTTCGTTGTCGGTGGTTTGGTTTGGTTTTGGTTTGGTTGATGATGATGATGATTATTAGATAATCTAGACCAGACTTTAATGCAACTTTAGCAATCCAGTTGCATGAAATTATATCTACAAAATCTTCAGTTTCCAGATGTTTTAATATAGCTACAGCCTACAATCTAAAACATTTAAAAGGGAACCTCAGCCACAAAAAAAACTAACGCACTAATCTACACGTGACTGCTAAAAGAAGGCTGAAGGCCAATTCTTCATTGCTCTATGGTCTAGGTAAGTCATGCCTCCACCATGAAATTGTTATTTGGAATGAAGACTCTGCAGAATAGAAATAACTCACCTTCTCCGCCATACATGAGCATCAGACGAAAGACTTCTTCGACTCTTAAGCCAAGCCCTTCTTATAGTGGTCAAAGGAAGACTATCTCTTCTTATTGCCCATCGCACCCTAAATCCAGCCACTGACTTGAGCAAGTCCTTCTCACTTTCCATTAGCCGTTTCCATTTGACCGCGCACAAGGTAACATTGATGACGGAATCCCAGTTTATACTCGTATCTAAGGACATCGAGTATTAATTATTATTATTAGCTCTTTACAACACACTTGCCAAGTAATATTTTATTTCGACAAAACCCGTTTATCACATTAAAGATCCTTCCCAATATCCCATATCGGATATTGGAAAAGTCCTTGGTAACTTAACTATGCCTGATTGAAATAATTTTAGTGGCTGAAAATTCCTCATGCCGTCAGTTCATAATAGGAACATTCCTGAGATTTTCCCACAGTAAGAAAAGTAAGAAAATTAGTTTTCTGATTTTTTTCTCCGAGTCACTACAAAGGTTGAGCATATAGAGTTAATATTTCACTTTTTGTTGCGGTTGATCCCAAAAAGCATATTATTTTTAATAAGGTAGAGTTACGCGGGAGGTAAATGATTCTCAAAAATAAATTAATAGATAACTTATTTAAAAACTCAAAGTTGCACAATAACATTTCCCATTTGAAACCATTAAAACACGTTGAAATTACCGCACCAACTAAAACTGCGTTTACTCGGAGCAATTATGTTACGAGTATCATGCATCTTTACCTACTTCTTATTTGCTTAAAGATAATGGCCACGGTGTAAATAGGTGCTTGATGTGTCTCGCCTTTAATACTTTTGATTTATTGTGCTTACATTTTAGACACTATAACTAGATATTTGGTAGGTACATTATTATTGTTAATATTTATTCAATTTTATCGTGTATAAGCATGATTTATTTCGCAAAATCGTCACAAAACTTCTTGATGATTGCATAAAGCATTTGTAGGTAATTGTATAATGTGCAGCTATGACAATATTGTATTGTCGTTGGAAGTAGGGACCTAATGTAACTTATATGCGAATCTGAATCTGCGAAATTCGAAGCTTATAGACTTCTAATTTCGCAGATCTAATTATCTCGTGTGGTCTGAATGTTGTTATCATTGTTATGGATCAAATTAACTTAATTGGTAAGCAGATAATAATTATGTAGTGACAAGTACCGAATAGTAATTAAGTATCTCACCATAGTCTCTAGTCATCATATCTCTGCTACTGTCTGACTCAACCGCTGAACTGAACTTTGCGAAAATTGAGACGAACAGACTTTTCATGAAATTTAAAAAAAAATCACGAGCTCAAAGATGGCAATATACCTACCTGTAAGTATATAAACTTATCATTTCCGACATTAATGATTTCAGTAATTTTGCATACTTACCTACCTAAGAGGCTAAGACATTAAATGCAAGCTTATTTCTCGTTACGATGTCACTTATATCCTGTATATTCTACCACGTATTTTTTGTATAGGTACCTACTCCATTTGTATCAAAATAAAAGAACCCATATTATGTGCTTATCGAATCCGTTGTTTGTGCTGTGAAGCAGATTTGAGTTGATCGCAGTTTAACCTATTTGTTACGCAAATTCTATGAAACCGAGTAGGTATACCGCCAGAGGTAACGTAGCTTGAAAGGCTTCATTTAAACTCAATCGATTATTTTCACATTGAACGCAGGTAAGTACCTACTCCAGCGACAGATTTATGTTTTTCCAAGGCGGAAAATTTTAAGGGACGGAAAAATTTAAAATCCAATTCAATTGGTATTCGGACCTGCAATATTCGGAGTTGCATGTGCGATAAATATCACTTCCTTAATCGATGGCAAGTGGCCAGCATGATGGACTCTCGTCGGAACTCTTTCATTCTGAGACGAGACCCGTGCCCAGTCGTGGACCGACAATGGGTTGAGACGAAGATGGTGATTTCAGTATTTTTTCGTAGCCCCTTAGCAGATATCTATACTAATATTATAAAGAGGAAAGATTTTTTTGTTTGTTTGTTTGTACCGAATAGGCTCTGTAACTACTGGACCGATTTTAACCATTTTTTCACTAATAGAAAGCTAAGTTATCAGGAAGTAACATAGGCCATAATTTATTTTCAAAAATTTAGAGATCCTTAAGAAAATTGTAATACTTAATGTAACCCAAAGTAGCAAAATATAGCCTATAAAACGCATTATTTGGCGTGTGCTGAGAAAACTATTGATGATACATAAAAATTATGTGGTACATGATTAAAGTACTCATTATTTTCTACAAAAACGTCCCCCAGGGGATTTTTTTTAACTATCATATTTAAGTCACAATAGTAGCTTTTGTGATCTAAAATTAAATTAGATTGCCTTTATTATCGTAGTATTAATTCTTCCTTACTTATACATCTATATATCTATCTATCTATATATATAAAAGAAAGTGGTGTTAGTTACACTATTTATAACTCAAGAACGGATGAACCGATTTGGCTGAAAATTGGTGGAGAGGTAGCTTAGAACCAGGAGACGGACATAGGATACTTTTTATCCCGTTCCCGTCAAGTCACTATAAAACGTGGTATAACAAAAACGCATCTGACATGGAATAACAAAACGTAAATGACAGCTAAACGTAATTTTGTCTTTGGTTAAGTATGGTAAAAAATTTGACAATTATAAAAAGTGTTATATAATAAAGCATTACTGATATTATAAATGCGAAAGTGTGTTTGTTTGTTGGTTTATCCTTCAATCACGTCGCAACAGAACAGCGGATTGATGCGATTTTTTGCATGGGTATAGTAATGGATGTAGTAGTGGTTCCTCAGACCGGGAGAGCTACTTTTTATCTCGGATAATGAAAGAGTTCCCGCGGGATTTTTAAAAATTAAATCCATGCGGACGAAGTCGCGGGCATCAGCTAGTATTATTATAAAGGCGAAAGTGTCTTTTTTTGTTGGTTTGTCTGTCAATCACGCTGTAACAAAGCTACGGATTGACGTGATTTTTTGAATATGTATAGTTGAGAACCTGGAGGGTGACAAAGAGTTCCCGCGGGATGTTAAAAACTAAATCCACGCGGACGAAGTCGCGGGCATCAGCTAGTTTAATATAAAATAAAAAGTTTTGCGTAGTCATACATAAAAAATATATACTTATATAGAGAATATAATAGAACCTATTCCTTTTTTCGTCGATGAAAATAGAATAATTATGTAGGCACTGTAATTTCGACATAACATCGATGCTGTAATTAGATTAGATTAGCTATAAGTTTTATTTCAATAAGAAAAGAATAACGCCTAAAGTAGTGGTGTTTTCCACTTGACTTGCAGCACTGAGCTCATGCTGTCGTTCTGTGAAGTGGTCTGATCCAATTATTATTTGACATAATATGCTGTTAGGTAATCATTTTGTAGAACCTCTCGTATCTACTGCAGTCGCGACGCGAGCCAACTCATGAATTCGGATGAAGGCGATGCATCATGCGGCTTTTCAGGTAGCTTTGGGTCACTTGACGTGAAAACAAAGATTGTGAAAGTTGAAACAGAAAGAAGTTCTATTGTTTCGTACTCAAAAAAAAAGTGTTTCGTCTACGATCAAAAATGTACTAAATACTTATACATTTTTGGAATACTAAAATTCTAATATATATAATTAAAAAATTTTAAATATAAAAATAATTTTTAAAATAAGTATAAAATATAAAAATTTATAAAATATATATAAAATTTAAAAAATAAAAGTCGCGGTGTTTGTTACCAAACTCCTCCGAAACGGCTGGACCGATTAATATGAAATTTTGTGTGCATATCGGGTAGGTCTGAGAATCGGCCAACATATTTTTCATAATCCTAAATGATAAGGGTAACCCACCCCTAAATATTTTTGTTGGCGGTACGAAGTTCGCTGGGTGTGCTAGTGTACTATAAAAATGTACTAAATACTTATACATTTTTGATCGATACGATTGTGAACCCTATTTCAGAGAGAAAGAAATACATTATATATTATGCCCACACGTAACGCAGTGAGCTTTTAAAAGTTGTAAAAACATTAGCTTCTTACTTAATTCGGTTTACAGAAGGAAAATGTGTTATTGCATAATTATTTTTCGTAGATCTTGTTCTCTACTCGTAGCATTTATTTTTCACGGACATTGGAACTGCATACCTACAATATTCTTGTACATACCTACATTGTTTCGATTTTCCGATTGCTTCCGTGCGATTTCTATACCAAAAATCGTTGCCTTTATCTGCACATAAGTGGTAAAACGTCCTTTATATGATATTATAATATACAAACCTCAATAGCCCAACGGTTAAAGGTGCGGACTGAAAACTGTACGGTGCAGGTTCGAATCCCACCCGTTGCACTATTGTCGTACCCACTCCTTAAACAAGCTTTACGCTTATTTGGAGGGGATAGGAGGATATTAGTCAAATTCAACTTGGCTGATATTCTTTAAAAAAAAAAAAAATTGTAGGACTTACTGCCCCAAGTAGGTGGGAGAAGGAACACGGAGGTGCCGCCGCGAGCGCTCGGCGTCGCTGCCGTCGCTGGCCTCCTCGAGCCCGAGCGCGCTGCTGGACCCGACCGACCTGCAAACCATCTCTCTTGAACCATGCATGTACCCACGGTACCTATTTTTTTTTATTTATTTTTTATTCGATGACAAGCTAGTCCTTGACCGCGATCTCACCTGATGGTAAGTGACGATGCAGTCTAAGATGGTAGCGGACTAACTTGGAAGGGGTATGGCAGTGAACATTCAACCCATACCCTTAATTGGTTTCTACACGCCATCGTGCCGCAACGCTAAATCGCTTGGCGGCACGTCTTGGTAGGGTGGTAACTAGCCACGGCCAAAGCCTCCCCCCAGACCAGACCAGAGACAATTCAGAAATTATAAATTCCCAAATTGACCCCGCCGGGAATCGAACCCGAGACCTCCCAGTTATAAGACAACAGCGCTCACCACTGAGCCAGGGAGGTCGTCGGTTCCTATGAAGGCGAAGTCCCCGATTTCGAACGTCACCCGGACCTGGACTCAAACCACGGTCACGGAAGTGTACGGACTAATCATCAAGTCCAAAAAATACGTTCACCCCAATGAATGGATGACATTCATAGGCGTAGTCCAAACTCCGAGCCTCACAAGAGGCGCCCTTAGGAAGACGTTGCCCCCCGATGTCTTCTGTCCTAGAATTCCTTTTCCAAATTCCATCAGGCAAACCCTCGCGATTGCCATTTTTGCTCTCTCATTTTGAGGTATCTCATTTGAGGATTTGATCGTTTAAAGCTTCATTCGTAAAAATAATTTAATTTATAATCTAATTAAATACGTAGGCAGTGTTTTTTTCTCTTCGACATAATAAAAGCATACTACCTAGGTACTTACCCCATATTTGTCCACGTTACGCGTAGTTACAAAAAGCCGTTTATAAGGTCAAAAGTTAATAAGAAAGGTGACGCAGCATTGTTCAAAAAGAAGGCAGCACGTAAAGGAAATTTTTGGATAAAATAAGAATTAATTATTTACTTACACCTATGGTATTTAACCCCTGCGATATTTAAAGTAATAGGCATATAAGGTTACATAATTTGCTGACCTCGAAGATATTATATTTCTTTGCTCACCTACCAAAAATTAGAAATTCTTTACAAATACCTACTTAATTCCTTTACTCTACATTAATTAGTACCAATAATACCAATGTAGATGCATTTCTTGCCCATAAAGCTGTAAATCAGGTTTCATTATGGTCAATTTTTGCCACGCGATGTTTACAAGCATCACTTTGCTACGTAAAGTCAAAACATTGGTTTACTTTTTTAAAAAGAATATAATATGCCAAGTTGGGCTTAACTTATATTCTCCTATCCCTTCCAAATAAGCGAAAAGCTTGTGTTAGGAGTGGGTACGACTATAGTGCAACGGGTGGGGATCGAACCTGCGACCTTTCAGTTTTCAGTCCGCAGCTTTAACCGTTGGGCTATTGAGGCTAACTTTGGAAACAACCAGTTGAAATGATGATGACTTCGCTGTTTTAACTCCATGCCTTTGATGTTCCTAATTCAGTATCGGCAAGTAGATATCATCGGTAATCTTTTTCAGAGTATACGTATACTTACCTAAGAAAATGATTTTTTTGCAAAGGAAAATTCGAAAAAGATCTAACTTTACAATTTACCATATTAAGTAATCATTTCATTCGACATCTAAATTAATCCAATTGGGAATCTAGGTGGCCGCTGCTGTGCTTACAAGTGAAGCAAATGAAAGCATTTACCAAGCTAACTGAATAACATTGCACCGTATGAGACATTTAAATTGAATTGCAAGCAAGGCCAGGCGTCAACGTGGGGATTTTCCCACCCAGCTACCATACTGTCTCGGGTCTCCATAAAATGCTAATGTTTTGTTGAGAAAATATGGGATAGGAATTAGAATTGAATAGTTGGGTAAATAGGCACATAAAGCATAATTATTATATTTAGGATTGGCTTATATACTCAAAATTTTGGATCCTGGATTATCATTCATATTTTCTGTTTAAGGTGATTAGCTATTCCACTTAATATTAGGTAGCTTTATGCTATATGATGAGAACCTTCTTGGATTTTTCAGGACGTCTAGCTAGTTCTGGAGATCATTAAGCCAACTAAGCACTAGCCGAGCACCACGAGTTATGCAAGGTAACTTAAATCAATAGTTAAATAAATAGTTTTATTCTCTTTTTTGTTTTATCCGTTCAAAAGACGTGACGAACTGGAAAAGCAAATTCAATAAAAGCGAAGAATTCCCACAAAATACAATAATAGCGCAAAGCAATCAAGAAAATACACAAACACACCAAGTATTATTGCGTGCACATGCAAATATTATACCTTGGCATTATACGCCGTCAAAAAGTTGCAAGCAGGAACTAATGGTCGGGACCTAGATGAGTTAGGAACTGCACACACGCCATGCTCTTCACCTAGAAATAAGGCATAAAGCTGGTCTCATAAGCCTTATGGAAGGGACCTACGCTTATATTAAACAAAATATTACAGGTACAAATAAACTAGGTAGGTACCTAATAAGTAGGTACAAATGCGTCGCAACGAAAGCTCATAAAGTGGACCGCTCGGAGCACGCTGTGAGCGTCACTTACGGTACGTCATCAATTGACATAGGACGTCATTGCAATCGCCTTCGGTAGCAACACGTCACGTCACGAGTTACGACACAGTTAACTATAAGTAGTTTATTTGTACCCTTTGTACCTTTAATTCTACGGTATGTGATACACATTTCTCCAAATCACACTTATGCCATGGTTTACACGAACTTCATATTTGTTTAACTTGCTTGTAAACATGCTCTTAAAGCTGGGATTCTTTACCTTTATAATAATTTTATTTTGTCGTTCAAGAGTTCAAAGTCTTGTTCAAGAGTACACGTCGGTATAGTAGTACCACGTAGTACCTACTATATTCTAGTGGATATTCTTTGTATCAAAACTTTGCGGACCACTTCTAGTGTAGCCTCGGACAACCAGTTGTCCAAGGACCACTTGTTCAGAAAAATGACGCCATAGCATCAAACTAATACCTACCTGCTAAATTCAGCACGTTTACATACAAGGTCCCTGCAGGATCTAATCAGGGATGAGGAGATCCGTAGGAGAACCAAAGTCACCGACATAGCTCAGCGAGTCGCTGAAGTGGAAATGGGCGGGCACATAGTTCGAAGAGCTGATGGTCGTTGGGGTCCCAAGGTGCTGGAGTGGCGACCCCGCACCGGGAAGCGCAGTGTTGGCAGACCCCCCACCAGTTGGACCAACGACATCAAACGAGTCGCAGGGAGCCGCTGGATTCAGGCAGCGCAAGACCGAGGCCTGTGGAAGTCCATGCAAGAGACTTTTGTCCAGCAGTGGACGTCTATCGGTTGACAAAGAAGAAGACATACAAGGTCCTATTAGTGACAACTGACAAGTAACAAGTACTAAGAACTTAGTACTAAGCTTCTGTAAAGCTGGCATTTAGCATGCAAGCACAAGTCGATATCTTATCACTAAAGCAAATCTCACGCATACGTACGAGTACGCGAACCCCAAGTGTAGGTAGATGACGAAAGCATTAGTCTTGGTCTGCTTTCTCACCTGATGGTAGGTGACGATGCCGTCTAGTGGTAGCGGGCTAACTTGGAAGGGGTATGGCAGAGTACTTACTTAAATTAAATCCATATCCCTAATCGGACTCTACATCTACTTAAAAAAATTATCTAACGCTCTATCTACCCCACTATCTATCTTAGTTCTACCTTTATTGTATTATGAAGGTACTACTTAAAAAGATATTACCTATGACGTAGCCAAATGAACCCACATTTGGTACTATTATGTATTCTGCCCCCACATTATATCAACTTTAAATACATTTTCCCTACTTCAATGTTCATAGATAACCTAGCTACTCTCGTATGCATACAACTTTGGTCCCGATATTATTATGTTTAATTGTTAATACCTCATCTGTTACCTCTAGCTCATCAGTTACCGTGTTACTAGTTTGATCGCCTTTCCATCTATACTTTCTTTAGTAGGTATACCTACTATGGCCTATATTTCATAAGGTGTGAAGAATATTTTTCACACATATCATGAAAACCTCTTGTAACGATTGGTCTGATGGGGTAATTTCCATATAAACAACAATTATAGTTTACAGTTCAATTAAAAAGTAATATTACTTTTCAGGTAGGTAAACATTTAAAAAAAAAATTAAAAATTTCCGACGATGCAAACGTGTAGTAGAGCAATATCAAATGGGTGTGAAGCGTTTGGTTTCGAATCCTTACAACTTTAAAAATATTACTTTCAAGAAAACATAATTACTTACGAATAATATTTGAAGGTTGCGAAAGAGTAATAATAAAAGTCTTCGTCGAAACAAGTAACCTGTCGCTATCAGGGTCAGGGTTGAGATAAAGCCTTCGAGGCTTCGCACTGTACTTAAGTATGCTCTCAGACAGCTGCTATGTGTGTACGTACGTCATAATAATTATAAAGAATATTATTAACTAAGCTATAACTAATTATTACGAAAGCTTACACTATAATTCAATGTTTGAATTAAATTATTGGTGTATATATTTTATGTAGAGACAACAATTTTTATAATGTTATTATGGTGTATTTAATACAGATTTTGTTTATGCAGTTGTATCCGTTAAATCAAAGCTATTTTTCTCCTGAAAGTTTCTGATAGGTAGACAAAAAAAATTAAAATTATTCCGGTGATAAGTGGTATCACCGGTATAATTTTAATTTTTAGGTACCACTTCGGAAAGCAGATATGAGAAAATTTTTGAGTACGTATACCTACCATAATCGAGATAAGTATTTAGTTTATCTGCGTTTAATGAAACGTTTCAATTTTAGCGAAGCTTTCGTAATGTTTTAAAAATTAAGAGTAAATTAGTAGATAAAATATAATGCATAAGTATATGTATATGCTATTCCTATATTCCTATTACCTAGGTATTTATTTAATCTAGGTACTAGGTAGATAGATAGTAAGACCTACTACTTACCGGAAAATTCTCTTCAAGCGACTAATGACTTGATATTTTATGTACACTTTAGTCTTATCAAATCAGTTTTCTTTTATAAGTATTTAATTCAGTTCATAACAAAAATTCACTGGCATGTTGGGACACCATGACACATAGGTATTTAATACATTATTATTTATTCATAGAATTTTATGAAAATAATCAATTTTTAATGTGAATTAAAATGTTTTTAGTGTTGTCAGGGTGTGTTTGTTTTTTATAATGTAGTTATCTAGTGCGAGCGGTAGGTTGAAAGTATCTACGTTACAACATTACGATGACATACAAGTTTATTGGATTATACCAAGATAGATAGACCATAAATATATTCTGTGGCAATACATTTATAATCTTGTCACGATATCTAAATATATATCCTAACACCTTCCTAATAATTCTACCTATTAAAGTAATTAAATGTTAAAGATGTAGACCTATGTGTACTTAGGATGTTATTTATTTGTTGGATCCCCTAACAATAAACTTCTGTTTAGTTCAGTTCAGTTACTAACTTCTATTTCTAAATTCTTTTGGAATTCGTTTAAAACTATTTATACTCATACTTAATGGGAAATTTTGAAAAAAATCGCAGTATTAGGTATCTCATCCAAACTGGACCGCAAAGAAAAAGGGTCGGTTAGAAAATCTTCAAAATGTAAAACTACGCATTTTCATTTATTTTATATTTATTAAAAATAAAAGTTTTAGATTTTAATTAGTTTTTATTTTAGTTTTAATTTTAGAGTAAATTTAGGTTTTTAATTGTATATATGTATTTAGTCATTTACACAATAAACGCAATAATTATATAAATTCTTCGATCAAGGGCAATGTTCAATAAATAATTATTATAGTTAAAAATAAAAAGCTTGGATTCATGTTTTCTTTATTTTCATTTAAGCACATTAAAATATTCATTGAAATTTAATACTTAAATGTAAAATAAATGAAAATGCGTAGGTTTTCATTTTGATGATTTTCTAACCGACCCTTTTTATTTGCGATCCAGTTTAGTTAAAGCAGATTAAGTGATAGGTACCTATTAGTAGTAGTAGTAGATATTAGTAAATCAAGTTTTTAATTTTATTACAATAATCGTAATAGGTTTAACACATTTTAATTCGATCTTTGGGCCGTTACAAGTACATACTACATAATATACTCATATTGGAAAAAATATTGGAAATTCTACGAATTTTCCTTAATTACTTTCAACCTATATTTATCTAGTGTAATTTAAAATTAAATAGGTACCTACAATTTTCTTAGTTTGACACCCTAACCTAAGTAGTTATAGGTTGGTAATTTCTACAAAAGAAAATAAAATATGTTTCAGATAATTTCGAATAAAAAAGCATTAAAACACTTGCTGAAAATCAAGAGAGCACACGTCTGTGAGTTACAGGGTACGAAACTATAAACTATACATCATCACATCACTTTTAACTTGTTTGGTTGATTCATTGAACTATTTTCCGGTTAAACTATATTTTTTCCCTAATTCCCTTTAATCACTGTACCAATAACACTTCTATACTGTACCGATCCCCAACCACCAGGGGAGCTGTCATCTGGGCTAGCAAATGTCAATATAGGAAAATGCTCTTTAAAATGAAAATGATAAAGCGTAAGATGGCGTGAAGATATTTTTCTCTGGATAGAAACATGCGCAGTGGTGCATTGCGCATACTATTGATTGCAATCATATGTATGATAGAAGAAAAGGCGGCAATTTAATTTTGAATTAACAAATTTACAAACAAAGCAAAAAAAAACCTTTCATAAGAGATAATTACTTACGAAATAGAAAGCTCTGGTATGGCGCCAGCTGAAGCACTGTTGAAAACTTGCCAGGAGCGTCGGGTTGATAATGGCATAGCCAAGAAGTCCAAATCTAGGAAAATCGGTTGTACGTCATATTTGCGGCTTCCATAGATGAATAGAGCTATCTAGGTTATATCTAAGTAAGAATCCATCAACCAATTTCAGTCCTCTTTTCGGACTACTAAGGACGTCCATCACCTGATTGATGTACCTACCTACTTATGCTGTAAATAGAGCAAGGGGCGATGAGGTTACGCAGTCTAACCCCACTTTTCACTAGATACAAATTCGTCAACCCTTAAGCTGGACGTCCACAGGAGTGGACAATGGACATCCCAGTTCCCAAGCAGAACTTGCTTCGTGGGAGATAGAACGGATTGTCAAATAAGTACACAGGATGGTCTATGACCTATTATTCCTTAATAAACCGACTTCAAAAAAAGGAGGACGTTCTCAATTCGACGCGAATTTTTTTTGTCGATCGATGTTACTCCACAACTCAGTCAAATCCTGAACCGAATTCAATATTTCTTTTGACGTGATAACGTCTTATAAATCGATGATATAATAATAATAAGATAATATTATGTTTTACTACTAAAAATCATAAATTCGAATATTACCTAAAAACGAATTCCACGCAGTCTTGTCTGCCCTACTACTGGAGTGTTTTTAGTTTTACTGGAGTGTTTAAAGCGCGGAGCCAGAAGCTGAATGAAGGGGCGACGGAGCGAGTCTTCTGGCGTAGCCCATTTGATTTGTAAATTACTGTATTTGTAATGCAACACAGTACTAGTAGTGTACAGTACAAATCAAATGGGCTACGCCAGAAGACTCCTTCTGGCTCCGCGCTTTAAAAAAACACTCCAATAGGGCAGACAAGACTGCGTGGAGTCGGGGCGCTAGCATTTCGTTTTCAGGAGACAAACCCGTGATTACCAAATAACAAAAATATGGCATATTTTAAATTACTTATATAAACAATTTCTAATGTCAGTTATTTCATCTTTTTGCCACATGATCAGTGGTCATCGTATTGTTGTAGTTTACAATTTTACGTACCTACGTTAAATTATAAACTAATAACCGATACTGTTCGCCGATCTTGCGCCAGTTTACAATCTGACTAGTTCGTTTTACAATCTTACGGTGATACTAGCTGACCCCGCGAACTTCGTACCGCCAACAAAAATATTTAGGCGTCGGTCACCCTTATCATTTAGGGGTATAAAAATTAAATTTTGGCCGATTCTCAGACCTACCCGACATGCACACAAAATTCCATAAAAATCGGTCCAGCCGTTTCGGAGGAGTTTGGTAACAAACACCGCGACATGAGAATTTTATATATTGGAGAAGAGATATGCATGGTGACATCACCATGTTCGCAAAATCCACACTCACCATTATTATGAATTGTACAAAGACCCGCATCTGAAACTGATCGGCCCCGATCCCTGAGGCTGGCCTGATGCGGTCGGAAGAAGCCCCAGTGCCGTGCCGCCGACGTGCGTACCAGACGATTGAACCTTCACAAACGAGGATGAAAACAATAGGTGCTTGTTACGTTCCCTCAAATATGGTCGAGCGAAGCAACGGCTGGATCATGCGTCATGCTCGTGAACGGGTGCCGCCGGCGGGAATGGGGCTATTTGTGTCCGCCCGTCTTAACATGAATTGAATTGTAGTTTTTTTTTTTGGAACTTTAATCTATTAAATTAATATTAATCTATTTTATTCTAACAAACTGGCATAGGTTAAATCGGCTTGGCATTTAGCTGCCCACAAGATAGTATAAAAAACTTATTACAATGTAATAGCTTCATAATAATATTGTAAAATGATTATTTTGAAAAGAGCAACTGCTGAGTTTCTTGCCGGCTCTTCTCAGCAGAATCCGCTTTCCGAACCGGTGGTAGAGTCATGACTTGTCATAAGAGCCACAGGTTGGCCTATGTGAAATAAATAATTTTGATTTTTTTTTAATTTAGTCCAGAAGCTATCTCCTTCTTATCAACCGATATAGACGTCTACAGCTGAACAAAGGTCTCTTGCGTGGACTTCAACAGACTTCGGTCTTGCGCCGCCTGTCTCCAACAGCTCCCTGCGAATCTTCTGATGTTGTCGGTCCACCTAATGGCAGGTCTGCCAACACTGCGATCTGCTAGAAGTACAGGGTGTTAATTTGAAAGCAGTCCATGATTATATTTTTCTAGGTAGATACATAATATTACTAGCTGATGCCCGCGACGTCGTCGTCCGCGTGTATTTAGTTTTTAATATCCCTCGGGAACTCTTGGATTTCTGCGATAAAAAGTAGCCCATGTCACTCTCGTCCTCAACTATACCCATGCAAAAAATCACGTCGATCCGTAGCTCTGTTGCGGCGTGATTAAAGGACAAATCAACAAACAAACAAACACACTTTCGCATTTATAATATTAGTATGATATGCAGACCTAACATAATTTTTGACGTGATAACGTCTTATAAATCGATGAACACGGGCTGCACGCACGAAAAAGTGTCACGTTCCGCTTGAGCCTGAGCGTGCAAGCGAGAGCGCGTAACAAGCGATAGAGAGGCACGATCGGCCCAAGCGTTGGCGTTGTGACTAGAGAGCGCCCGTCGCAGCCCGTCAGTCATCGTCAATGTTTCTTTATGACGTTATCACGTAAAACTGTCGTCCGTAAACCGACTTTACAGACAACCATTTTTTTAATAAATGAAAGTTTTCATAAAATAAAGCGTTTATTGAAATGAAACCTATCGTTTACGTCGATAGTAGGCATACCTACTATAGATTTTTTATGATAATAAATCAAACTGGTTCGATGATCAAAAAGCGGCTGTCTGCGTGAGCTCTTATCGAACATCCGTGCTGATATTAGATACACGATGCTTAGGGCTTTCGAATACCGGATTTTTTCAATACCGGTATTAATACCGGAAATATTTTTTTCAATACCGGGATCCCGGGATCCCGGTATTGAAATGGGATTTTATTGAGGCTATATGAAAGTCCTATCTTTTGAAGTAAGAGACATGAAAAATCGGCATTTAAGTTAAGTATTAATTTTAGGTATTAAAAACCTGTTGTATTCTATTGTGTTGTATTAAAAAAAAACACCCTTTCAGCGTAGTATAGACTTGTCTTTGTTCTGCGCAGACTTACCACAACAACAAGTATTCTTACTGCGTACTATGGTTGTCTCTGCAGTACTCCGTTATGGCCTTGTAATTTGGGGTAATTCAACAACGGCTAGTAAGGCTTTTATAGTTCAAAAAAAATGCCTTAGAGCTATTCTTCGCATGGAACCATATAATTCGTGTAGGCCGGCTTTCACAAAGCTCAAGGTCTTGCCACTTCCATCCATGTACATTTTGGAAATATCGAAATTTGTGAAAATATATATAACTTCAAGGCCAAGCGTGACACAAATTTGAGAGAGATCTCTGAGAGATCCCAATAAATTTATTTTAGCACCACAAACAGCACATTTTAATAAAAATTGTTAAAATTGTCAATTAAAATATTAAAAAAATTGCCAACCGATATCAAAACACTACCAAAACAATAACACACATAAATAGCACATAAATTAAAGAAATGATTGCAAGGGAAAAATTTTTACTCATAAGAATTCTTTCAACACGACAAAAAAAGATTTTGACATTTTAATTGCCGTAACAATCTATGTATTAACTTTTTACATGATTTTGGAGTTTTAAAAGCCATTAGACATTTAAATAATAAGATTGAAATTTTATATATTATTATTATTCCGCTTGTATTTTTTATTTTGTTTTTATTATTATTTTGTACAATGTAATTTGAAATTGTTTAAATTGTGTTACTTTGTAAAAATATTGATATAAAATGTTCCTTTATAACATTATAATATGGCTATAATTTGCTGGACTGCAAAATAATTATATTGTCGACACACATTATGCAAATAAAGGATTGAATTGAATTGAATTGAATTAATTAATTCCATAAATATGTTGACCGAGGAAAAAGCTATTTCCGCCTCTACGCCTTAAAACGCTTATAATTTATTCCCTTTTTAACTCTCACAATAGATTCATTATCAATGCTAGAGGAATCAACCCAATATTGGGCTGCAGCCATGTCTGCAGATATTGATAAAAATGTGAAAAAAGCCTAGGATCCTGTTATTAGCCAATACCGGTATCCAGGTATTGGCGGCCCTCAATACCGGTATTGAAAAAGTCCGGGATCCCGGTATTAGCCAATACCGGGATCCCGGTATTGGAAGCCCTAGTCGATGCTCTACATTTTTGAATAGGAACTTATTAACACATGGAGCACGGGCATTGACCTTTCAGTGTACCTAAATAGTAGCTGAGATCGGATATTTTTATTAAACCATATGTATAGTCGACGTCAAAAGTCCATACATAGCTTAAAAAAAGGCTAAAACCGTGCGCAAGCAATGCTGTGTATCACTCGCATGCTCACTCACACAAATAAATATTATCTATCAATAAACCTTAAGTCAACAACATAAGGTTCAAACGATTTCAGTTCAATACTACTAAGTGTATGAGTGACAGACTGCATGCAAGGCAACTTGTTTGCTTTTTCTATATGGACTTTTGCAGCCGACTGTACCTACTTTGGTGTATATAGTAGCCTGTATTTTGTAATAGAAGAACGTCTGAAACTTCATGACACTATAATTGGTTGTTTTTCCTAAAGGTCGGTTCACATCAGGCGGTTGAATTGAGGTTGCCGTTAAAATTATTACTGCAACCAACAAGTGTAAATACGAGTAGAATAGAATAGAAATATTTTTTATTCAAATAAACTTTTTTCAAGTGCTTTTGAATCGTCGATGAATCTACCACCGCACTGGTTCGGAATGCCCTTCCTGCCGAGAAGAACCAGCAAGAAACTCGGCTAAACTAAAAAAATTAATTAACCCCTAGTCCCGACATGTGGAATCAATGGCCGGTTTATGTATAGGTATCATATACGCCACATTCTGTAGCCCTCGAAATCTTCCTGCTCCATCATAACTCAAACATTACCAATTTGTGATCTTGGCTGTAGGTACCTAGCTGGTAACTAGACCTGCAGCCAAGATCATTCCGAGGAGTATAATCTCGGTGGGCCTACCGGCTACCTATATAGAGCTGAGTTCCTGTGACTACCTACCTATTCCATCATCAGACCCTGATCACTATCTATAAGTCAACAACTCATCAGGACGAAATCAATAAGCCCAAACATGATACTTCTGCTATAAGTTATTGAGGAGTTTGGTAGTTATAAAACTGCCCCATCTGCAGCATAATCAGTTCAAAGTTACCATAATATTATTGCAGTGCTATCGGGTGGGTACATTTCAATTTCAAGTCGATTAGATAAGTGGAAGTAACATAAATACCTATCCAATAATATATGACTCAGATTAATACACGCACCGGCTGAAAATGAGCTGATAGTCTGAACGGATTTTCAACAAACATACCTAGCTAAGAACCATCCCAGATAATCCCGCGATACGAATAAGAAAACCGCATTCAAATCGGTCCGTCAGTTTGAGTCAAGTTTGAGCCCTTGCAATCGGCTTGTTCAAATACAGTCCCAGAGTCTCTAGAGGGATTTGTGTTGTCGGACGTACCTATTATATTTTTAACCCCCGACGCAGAAAGAGGGGTGTTAGAAGTTTAACGTGTGTGTCTGTTTATAAGTCTATCTGTGTGCCTGTCTGTTCCCTCGTAGCAGCTTCCCCAATGGACCAATTTTGATGCAGTTTTTTCTGTTTGAAAGCTAATGTAATCGAGGTGGATCTTAGCTATAATTTATGAAGATCTCAGGCGTTTAAAGATTATCGTCATCTTATTTCCTACTTGATTAAAGGGTCTTAAAAGCTTTTACGGGTGCAATTGATTTGTTTAGTGTAGTTTACTTCGGATTATTTCCAAGGCATGGTAACCTTGAGTTGATACTGCAGCATCAAGTAGTAGGTATGCGGGATACCCAACTCCTCAGCAACTTACAGCAGATATAGTGTGTATTTGGGCTCATTAGAATTGGTCTCAATGCTTTGAGTAGGTGTTAGTTGTATGATGATCAAGGATCGAGGATCGAGAAGGAGGATCTGATGATGGAGCAGAAAACTGGGTAACAGGATGTCAGGTACATCGTACATAATCCGGCCATAAATTCACATGCCGAAGGTGTTTTAAATTTTTAATTTACACTTGTACTTATTTAGTTACCTTCTAAGTGGTGTATCGGAGTCTTTAGAAGAGCTGTTAGACGATGTGTAGGAGTCACTACTACTGGAACTCATTTCGCCATACACTTCAAGTGCTTCAAAGCTAGCACTAACACTCTTTTTGGAATCGCGTTGCGACATTTTTAGCTAAACATGTAAAAACGCGAGAAATAATGTTATATGTTTTTTCCAAATTAACTTGTGGTAACAACGAAATTCACTCGGAAACTAAGATTTTGTTCTAGTTGGATAATGATGGTTGATGTTTGTCACTGACTTCTAAAATTAGTTTTGATGCTGAGGCGTGCGCGTTCACGTTGAGTTTGAGACTTATTGACTCATCAACAATTAGATCAGATTGAAAAATTATCGCGTTACGACGAACGGTCTTCGGTTCTTTGAATTTACATCATAATTGTTCTGTTGTTTGAAAATTTTCGGATACTCGGTAATCTAATCATCTTTCAAGTTTTGAAATAATATTAAACAGATCTGAGAACGTGTAATTTCTGAAAAACCCTATTTTTAAAGACTTCCTTATAGCAGCGGTGAACGGTGTTGTGTTTATGTCTCGGGTTTGATTTCCGGCGGGGGCAATTTGGCCATGGGTAAACCCATGACCCTACCGGTAAAGACGCGACGATGCGGCTTATAAATAAGTTTAGTATATAAGGATAAGTTTACTTCTTCCAGGGACCAGGTCTGCCCACTTCTAACGTAATCGTGCTCTACTGTGCTTCTAACTAGGATATGAATCGTCACTCGGTGGTCCGAGTGAGATGGCAGTCAAGGGCTAACTTGTGGAAGAAGAAAAAATCTGTGCGATACGTAAAAATGTGTGCGTTTAAACTTTAATTAGGTACACCATAAATATTAATCACGTACCTACTTGAATAAATATTAATCACGTACCCACAATGGTGTACCTAAATACTAAAGTGGCGGCGCGGCGGTGGACGGTAGTGGTAGTGGAGTGGCGAGCAGCGACCCCGGCGGCACCAGAAAGCGGAGTTGGCAGACCCCCCACTAGGTGGACCGACATCAGACGAGTCGTAGGGAGCCACTGGTAGAGACGGCCCAAGACCGAGACCTGTGGAAATATATGCAAGAGACCTGTGTTCAGCAGTAGACGTGTATCGATTGATACCTGAAGATGAAGAAGATATGACTTTTTCAGAATTCATGAGCTGAACTATTTTCGATTATGTTCTAAGAAATCTTTGTAGTTTTTTAAATAGAAGGACGTCAACAGCAACACGTCACGGTCTTATACCTGAGACTCGTCGGTCCACATAGAGTTCACACACGGCAGTTTAAATTTAGCAGCAACGGGCGCGTCGTAAAAGCAGAGGTTCAACCTCTAGGTACTTTAATTGGATTCAACCTCCGCTGACGTTACCTACCTGTTCTTTCAACATCGTAAGCATTCAATGCGAGCGATGCTTGAATGAGCGTTCAATGAATTTTCTTTATTCAAAAATGCGCCGCTTGTTACGCGATCGCCAAGGTAGGTAGGTAGTAGTAACGGCAGGTAGTCTGTTATTCTTTAGCTGTCTTATGGCCGATTTCACCAACGTCGAGTGACGTTTTGCCGAAGAATAAATTGGGCGTTCTGAGTTTTTGTATTAAAGTAAAAATTTCTCGCAGAAATGTGTAACGCGCCTAAGACGTTTTTGCCGCACACCGACAACGTAGCCATGCTGCAAGTGAAAACCAAACCATTTAAGAACGTCGTAAGCACCTGGTTACGTTTCTCTGAAACGTTTTCTGCGGTTTCAGCTAAGGAAAACTCGACTACCCTACATGTAAATACTAAGCATAATTTTGTGATTTTTTTAATAATAATAAAGTATATGAGCAAGTGCTGTTCCTATGGATGCTTTTACCTGTGGATTCCGTCGAAACTAGCAGCCCTAAAATTCTAATTTGAACGCGAACTGTTAACCATAGACAAAACTACGGTCGCGTTCAAATTATAATTTTAGTTGCTATAGTTTCGACGGAATCGATTGTGCTCAGGTACAAGCGTCCATAGGAACAGGACTTGCCCCTACATATAATTCAAAAAAATGATGGTTGTTGGGTTCCCAAAGTATGAGTGGTGACCTCGCAAAGGAAAGCAGTGTTGGCAGACTCCCCACTATGTGGATCCGACATCAAATGAGTCGCAGGGAGCCGCTGGATACAGGGAGTGCAAGACCGAGACAATATGTGAAAGTCTAGGTGTCAATGTTTCTTACATTGTCCAGCAGTTGACTGACGTCTATTGGTTGATAAAAGAAAAAATTCTGTTCGGCTGCCTTGATGGAAGTGAATATATTTATATCAGTTTGTATATTGGGTGATGTACCTACCTACCAACTAAAATTAAGTAGGTTGTATACCTATACCTAGGTATAGCGCTGGCGTCGTGAGTTGAACTCGCCAAAGAAGAGCTACCAAACTAAAGCCATGTTTTCACTAAGCGATAATTATTACTTAACAAAGTTCCGCGTCATCGCTCAACATGTTAATCTACATGTTTCATTACAATTGCTGCTTAGCAAATAGGTACATGGCTTTAAAGGCCCCTTTTTCCGTCGGGGTTAATAAACAATATTTGGCCGCTTCAACCCGCTGCAGTACCTACGCCCTTACCTGCACCTAAAAATATCTTCAACTTCAGTGTACTTTTGGAACGAATTTCCTTATCCGACGCGCGACGGTACCTACGGACTTGGCGGATGGAGGCTAGGCGAAAAAAAGTGTAAGAATTTTTCCGTCACGATCTTTGTGCGTTGCCTTCGTTTATTAAACACGTTCCATCATAGTTTCGGTGGCGTAGCGGCTTAATGACGGAGTGAAATTATCGGTTTGAGGGTTCGAATCCTGCCCCCCGAATTGTCTAAAAGTTGCCGATCAAAATCTTATTCATTTCCTGGCATTAGCGTCAAAGTAAAAAAAAACCATAACAGCATTAAATTAGAGCTCAATTTCGTGTATGCATTCTCATACGTTTAGTACGATACGCTCCATTGTAAGAATCGGTTGTACTGAATTTGTAACTAAATCAGTAGTCAAGGAATATTTTACTTTGACGCTAATGCCAAGAAATGAATAAGATTTTGATCGGCAATTTTTAGAGATCGCACCTTTGACTTCAGATTATTATTTTTTACTTTATTTATTATTAATTTATTACTAAAGGGAACTTCCTTCCAACCGACTGTTCTACGACACTCACATATTTTTTAGTATATCAAATAAAATACATTATGATATTTTATACATCGTTATATTGAAAAATTTAACAGTACGAGTAGATAGCTTTAGTTGCTATTAATTATCTTACATACACAAAGGAAGATTTTTTATCCTACATTGGCCTATACATAATAAATTAATAATTTGGAACCATCTTACAACTAACCTTTATGTTTTAAACAAATTCAAAAGAATTAAGAAATACTATGATCTACAACCATCGTTACTTAGTATTGTGAAGGAGAATTAATATTATTTCATCATAATTATTTTTGATACTAAAATACACAATAAAGTAACGAATTAGGTCTTAAGGTGGTACGATTTCCATACTAATTTATTTTTCCATTTATGCGCATCTAGAGCATAATTTCATACTGAAATCACACCCGTCGGCATTTAATTAGATCTTTATTTGCGGTAAAATATATTTATCTGAAGAAAACAATAGAATAATAGCTAAATGAGATCGTCGAAATTTTTACTAATTTATGTCAATGTATGAGTGAACGACAACAGTGTCGTACGCTAGCGTTCGTTTAGCAGTGTGCGTTTCGACTGCGTTGCATGGAAGTAGATGCGGCGTTGCCAGTTCGCTGATAATACGATGGCAAGCGCTGTTGCCGCTCTTCGTTTTGCGTTTGACAATGAAATTAGAACTTTTAGTTTTCGTTGCATCCTGGTCAGGTATTGCCAACTGTATGAATTTTCGGAAGAATTTAGGGAAATATTCTTTTGAAAACATGAACTATATCGCAGTATTACACTAAGTCTATGATAATGATAAATATACTTGCTTTTAATTGCCTATACTTAGTATGAGCAGTAAAAGTTTTTTGATCGGTTTTACCAAAACCAAATTTTACGTCAACTTATGGGTATTACTCATTATTTCATTAATACAGACTTAAAATAATTATACTAAGGTATTTAAAATGAATCATAGCTAATAAAATAATTATACGTTTAAGAGCTCGGGCTGTATGGAGCACCCCGAAATAATGTTTAGGCAAAAAATATTTAGGGGTGGCAACCCCGTTATTATGAGATCGCGCCGCGGTAGTAGTTCTTGTTGTTCAATGTTCCTACTTCGCCTGTGATTACTGATTACTTGGTAGTGCTAGTGGTTATTGTTGCTTGTTCATCCCATCCAACGAAAATAAATTATGGAGCCACGCACATCACGAAAGGATTATCTAAATCACCAATACTCTGGCCCCCGGAAAAGTCGCAAACGAGTTCTTGGACAAATGAAACGATATCACGGAGAAAGCAAGAGGTAAGTAGGTACACGAACTTATACTAATTGCACATCGAATAGGTATTTACATAAATGCTTACATTCAACAAATATTTTGCTAAATTTCTGCTATATTTGATATCTAGGTATCTGCTATATTTTTTTGTAAACATAACCTCTTATTTGCAGTCGTAGTGAAGTGTGGTGCAAAAAAATTAAAACAGATAACAATCCTACTGTTCCTGTAAGTTTTGAGTAAGTGGAACTAAACTTATCTTCAAATTATTAGTAATTTATCCTTACTATAATATTATAAATGTGAAATTGTGTTTGTTTGTTGATGTGATTTTTGCATGAGTTTAGTTGAGGACTTGGAGAGAGTCTTACTTTTATTCCGGAAATTCAAATAAAAACAAATCTATGTATGTATTCATAAGCTTTCCTGAGCTCTACCATAGTATTATGTTTCTGTCTAGACAGCAACCTAGCATATTACAGTATTTTGCTGTTCCAGATATGTAAACGAAAAGCCACAACACCCTGCCACAATCATGTGAAGAGCATTTTATATAAAACCAATGTTCTGACCAATGACATGGCATATGACCAATACAATGAATCGGTGGCAAGAACATTGTTCATAGAAAAAATGAAAAAAGCTGTGCGACCAGCAGGGCTCTTTATTGACGAAGAGTTTGGCTTTTTAGGAGCTAGCCCAGATGGTATGTGATACTATTTGATTACATATCATTGTTTTTGAATATATCCAAATCATCTATGAAAACACTACTTTTTATTGATTTCAGGGATTATAGAAGAAGAAGAATCAATTTTAGAAATAAAATGTTTTCCCTCATTGGCTCGCAATAATCAAGATATGTTTTCTGCTGCAAAAGATCGAAAAAATTTTCCGCTCTACATTGATAGTAATGGGAGTTTACAAATAAATAAAAAACACAATTTCTATTACCAGGTTAGTACCACAATTTTTTTTTAGTATAATGTAAGTGTGTTCTTATTTTCAAAGGTACAAATAATAATAGTTTTTCTTATTGCAGATCCAGGGCCAGCTGCGGGTAACAAAAATGAAGAAATGTTACTTTGTTGGATTTAATTCTCCAACTTACGACATCAATATTTTGGAAATAGAGCGCGATGAAGTTTTTATTGATAATATGATACCAAAACTAGTGAAATTTTATAAAAATTGTGTATTGCCTGAAGTTGTACTTCGAAGAGTCAGCAATAATCAAAGTTGCTTAGATATTTCATTGTGGTAGTGTGTGTGTGTGGCAATTCAATAAATATATTTGAAAAATGTCTCTACTTTTAATAATCCTGTAGTCATATAAAAATATGTAATGCTATAGTGTGTTTGTTTGTTGGTTTGTCCTTCAATCACGTCGCAACAGAGCAACGGATTGATGCGATTTTTTGCATGGGTGTAGTAGTGGGTCCTCAGACCGGGAGAGCTACTTTTTATCTCGGATAATAAGTTCCCGCGGGATTTTTAAAAACTAAATCCATGCGGACGGAGTCACGGGCAACAGCTACTATAATATCATTTTAAACAATAAATAAAAAAAATAAAAAAAGCAATTGGCAAGTCAGGGAATAGAACTCGGTATTCGTAGACGATGTACCTAGAGTCCAAACTACAGTCTGAACCAATAGGCCGGCAAGTATTTCTCATAAATTCTGAAATTAGTAAACACCTTTGTAAACAACATACCTTTGAATGTGTGTGTGAAAAGTTCTGCTGCTACCACCGCGTGATTATCGGTACAAATGAAAGTATTTTGACAATTAAAATAAGTCTGAACTGTAGTTGGATACATTATAAATATAACGCTATAATCGGGAACCACATTATTATAAGAAAATATGCACATTTTCATTCATAAAAAAAATAAAATAGTTTTATTACAAAATCAACGCCATCTATTGGCGCTGATGTGCCTAGCTGACCGTATCAAACCACCTAGAAGAAAAAATAGATCAATACTAAAATACACATAAAAAGTAGTATAAACTTTTATGGTCACGTTACATCTAAAAAAAATCTGAACACATTTCATGAAATTAATAATTTCATAAAATAGCTAAGTTGTCATAATATCGGACATGCTTACAAATAGCTACATAAATATCTGAAAATTTTAATCAAACGATCTTGCCACAAAAAGCTTAAAAACGAACGTCAAAGGCAACACGCCTAAAGAGTCTTGTCTTTAATTATTTATTTGTGATAAGACTAATAGTGCATATGAGAAATAGGAGAAAACATTGCTATAATAGTTCTTTATCATCATCTTAATTTATTTATTTTATTATCATCTTAATTTTATGTAAAAAATCCGAAATTAATCCTAATATTTATGGAAGGGTCGTTAATCTTTTTCGGTATTTCCAAAGTGTACTTCGTAAAACTTAGTTAATTTATCTTAATAATACGGCCGACGGGGATTATTCTGAAAAAAAAAAAGAGAAACATGTTGAATTCAATTCATATAATACTGGACAATGCTGATAGATTAGGAGTCAGTTTCGCTTAACTGATACGAGTTGTGAGATCTAACTGAGCCTTAAAGTCTCAGGATGTGCAAACCTATTCTATGGTTGGAGGGCTTGAGATAGATTTCGATTTTTTATTTATTTATTAGAAACACATCAGATTATGACAATAAAAGATAAAATAATACAGCCATGATTAAGAACTAGCCACTCTCCAATACAAAATGTGTCTACAAAAGCAGCAAATAGTCGGACATGTCTTAAATTAAAACTAAAAGAAACTTATACTAAACAAAGTTTTACTTAAAATTGATTAATGCAAATTATAATTATTGATATCAAAAAGAGAATTAAATGCAAAAGTAATAAAAAGAGATATTTAAAAAACAAAGTATACATGGGTAGGTAAGTACTATTTTCACACAATGAACAAAGCTGTCAAGTGACTTAACAAAAGCAACAGATTTATTATTAACAATATTGCTAGAGGAAACCAGCTCGTTATTTTATTTATTGAGTGGGGGAACTTTTGTCTATTGTTGTGAACCAATCCGAATACCTATGTGTGACCTCAACGTACCATATTGCTTCAGATTTCTTAATAATGCTATATACAGAGACGTTCATAAATTATACTTTTTTTTTTTTAATTCTTTGATGTAAATAATTAATTTAAAATATATGGCATTTATAAACATGCATTTACCCTAAGATTGAATATTAAGTAAAGACCAACACTCACCAAAGGATTGGGCCTGAAGCGGTACGCGAGCATCATACGTTTGCGGTACGCGTCAAACTCGTCGTCCTCCGCAGATACCACGTCCGAGGCGGACGCGCCCAAACCCAAATTCGCTATGGGTTGATTTGCTCTGAAATAAAATATTCATTGCACAGATGGAGATTGGATAGAACCCTAAAAAATACCCCATACAACTGCGAGTACATTAGTATCCTTACTAATATTATAAATGCGAAAGTGTGTTTGTTTGTTGGTTTGTCCTTCAATCACGCCGCAACAGGGCAACGGATCGACGTGATTTTTTGCATGGGTATAGTTGAGGACCTGGATAGTGACAAAGGCTACTTTTTCTCCCGGAAAATCAAAGATTTACCGAGGGATTTTAAAAACTAAATCTATGCGGACGAAGACGCGGGCAACAGCTAATAAAAAATAACTCACTTGTTTATAGGCTCAACAATGCCAGTACCCTCGGCTCCGAGACCTTGACCTTCGTTCCACCCGAGCTTCTGCAGCATCTTGAAACCTGCACAGAGTGTTACAATAAATTCTCCAAGAATTCTTTTTAAAAAACTAACTTCAAACGCCCGCACCACCACAAAGTATATAATTTATTCTTGAGTTTTTAAAAACCGCGCCCGCACCACCACAAAGTATATAATTTATTCTTGAGTTTTTAAAAACCGCTTGACCGTTTTTGATAATATTAAATGGGACCAATAGGGAAGCATTTAAAACATAAAAGAAACCCTTTGAAACAAACAACAATTTTCCAAATGGGTTCAAGCGTCCTAGAGTAATCGGTGAACACACTAAAAAATAATTCTGAAGAATTGAGAAACCTCCTTTTTTGAAGTCGGTTACAAATAAAGAGAAATCTCTTGATCTTACCAACACTTGGGACTCGTTCTCAGGCATTGATGGTACAATATTATTATGAAATAATTGATGCCCGCGACTTCGTCCATGTGGATTTCGTTTTTAAAATGCACAAAAAGGAAACATGCACGCCTGAATGTTAGTTGTTCTCAAGGGTGTGTTAAGTCTGTCAATTCGTATTGGACCAGCGTAGTGGACTATTGGCCTATATTATAGGCCAATAGTTTAGGTTATAGGCCCTATAACCTTTCTGCGAGAGGAGACTTGCGCTCAGTAGTGAGCCGTTGATGGGTTGAGGATGATGATGATGACGATACGAGAACGTACCTACCACAATAGGGTATTTTAATCCTAGTGAAAAATAATCTAAAAATATCTGTATGAGATAGTTTAGGCAACAAGAAATCGGGAAGTGTAAGTTTCAGTTCACAAAATTATAAAATAAATTTTATATTTTTTAATTCAAAATGAAATGAAAATAAATAAATACATTATTAATTAATCATTTAGTCTGTACCTCATTTATTTCAATTTTTTTAGATTAATGAAACAACACAAAATCAAAATACTGGTAGTATTATATGATTATACATAGATTCGCTATGTGCCGGCTTTACAAAGGGCGTCAACATTGAAGCGAACGAATTTACTATACAGACGACGACGTCATCACATGGCGTCTAGTGATGTTTCGTCGTTTACGCGTGGAAATTTAAAATGCAATATTTAAATGCATTTTTTTGGTACTTATTGATTGAATAAAAATTTACTCTAGTAGTATATTATCACCTTAGGATCAGACACTTTTTTAAAAAGAGTAAAATACCCTATTGTTTTAGTTGGATATGTCGATCCAGTCCTTTGAGTAATAAACCAGCAATGGAGAGGACTTGACCCCTAATTTATTCGCAAAAAAGTCTGTCAATTACGGTGGGGGGTGAGGTAGCACACATGAAAACTTGCTTACTACAGTTGCATTTTTCCATCACGTCGCTATGCACGCACACAATATAATTAGCAAACACTACCTTAAAGTATATGCACACTATCACATTCACACACAGGGACGCTCTATCATTACATGAAACAATCGCATCATTTGTGTAAGCATTTTAGGGATTTGACACTATCGATTATCGACTTTCGATAAGTTTTTCTAATAATTATTTACAACAGAGTTACTTTATTCGAGAGTAAATTTTTTTGTTCGAGATCTTTAACATGGTAGGTATATAGAAGCGCTAGGAAACGAGGTTCTTGCCGTTATTTTAGTCATAATATGCCTTTGCTATTAGATTGACTCTTTGTAGGCTTTTAGTACTTGCGTAAAGATACAGCTAGAAACTTTGGACTATATTGACGCTGGAAAGCGATCTAGCTTATTTCGAAAAATAACAAAATGACTTTTTTATATATTTGGAAGAAAAAGATACTGCGTCGGATTGTCGGATTTTCGTTTTCCTATGACATTATTTTTCTAAGATACTATGTTGACCTTCTCTACATGTTTATATTATATTTTTTGTTATTAATATTTTTCAACGTACTCAAAAATGCTGTAAATACTAAGACACCATCTATTTTTCAATATTATAAAGATACTTCAAAAAAGTTATCAATACTTTTTAGCAGTGCAGTGCACTTAGGTGTACCTACTGTAAGGACTTAGGATTATCTGATTATTAACAGATTTTGTAGATACCAAGGTATTTAATCCGTCACTATACTCTCAATCTCATGCTGAAAGCATGCTGTAGGTACCACAGTATATCACCTTAGAGCAGCTGTTTAGTTATGATTTAAGGTTATAAGCCACCAGGGAGTGCTGTACTTTGTCATAGATTTTTAATAATATTGTTTATTAAGTTGAGAGACATTTAATTTTTATTTGAATACGTAGTGGGTATTAATATTGAACACATTGATTTTTTAAGTAATCTTGTTTAAATAAACATACAGCATTTTTAATGAAACATCATTTGTTTTATTTATGTTTAAAGCGAAATTTACGATGTATCTATTTCTAAAAAGTATATTAAGTACAAACTGTTAGGACTACATCATGTTTCCTTAAAAATAAATACAGCATAATTAGCATTTCAGAGTTTAGAGTTATTTCGTGGTTTCATATGTATCAAATACCAAGCTACAGCAACATTGCTTCTTGAAATTGAAAAACTATTAGTCGAAATTGATATAAAACTAATGTATAAAACTAAAGTAATTCTACTTTAGAATTATATATGTAATTAGTATCATCTGATGTGTTACATTAAAAAATATGCTTTTTGAAAAAAATCTGCTCCTGATAGCTTATTATGAGCTGTTATGATTTTTTAAAACGTTATTGGCTCTGGTTTAAAGTTCACTTTTTCGATTTACAAGATCGTTTTCCAGCGTTGAATAATATTCTCTCAGTCCAGTATGGAGGAAACATAAAAAGTAAAAACTGAACCCTAAAAAAAAAAATTATTTAAAGTTGTGATTGGTAAGTTAAAACTTGTACCTACATACTTTACTTGGAAGGCTTATTTTTTTCATCTACTTCATCTGAACGAAGTGTATATTTGTTTGTAATGCTAGGCTGCCGCCATGGCTATAGTGGCCACCCCATCTGTAATAAAACACCGCCAAGCTATTTAGCTTTCCGGTAAACCTAGCGGGATGAATAAGAAGTATGGGTACTTTAATTCAATTGCCAAGTTTTAATGAACCAAATATGTATAGAATTTAAATATTTTTTTTCGTCAATGAACCATTAGTAAGACGATAAAAATATCTCGGTATAAATAATTTATACAATCCCCCCACCAATATCGACATATGAAATCTTGCTGTCCAGCCCTAATTTTATTGCGGTGTGGCCGACTTCATAAAATTAAAGTCCTAATTTTCGAGTAAGAAAGACTTACGTAGAACTTATCATTATTATTAAACAATTTTTTAGTCTCGTTTTCATTATTTTTTTGTATTATATTTGTAAAAATCCTTTCTTAGCGGATGCCTACGTCATAGTAGATATGCGTTGATAAATCAGTGAGTCAGTCACCTTTTCATTTTATATATTTAGAAAATCATATCACACTGGCTATATGGAAATATATACCTATAAATTTTGAAATAATTGAGTAAAAAAACTAATTTTATGAATTCGCTGAGTTTATGGAGCTCTAGCTGCATCAATGCATTTTAAACAATAGTGGGAGAGTACCAGCCAATCAGACACCATTGCGATCGTTATAATAATGCAATCATTTTAGCCGACTTCAAAAAAGGAGGAGGTTCTCAATTTGAATTTTTTGTATATTTGTTACCCAATTATTCCGCCAAATAATGAATGGAATTTGATAATTTTTTTTTGTTTAGTAGGGCATACTTCAGAGGTGGTTCCCATATAAATTTTTGTTGATATAATGTTAGATGTTACTCCATAACTACGTCAAATCTGAACCGATTTCAATTTTTTTTGAAAGAAAGCATAATAAGGTTGGGCCTATTTAAAAGGTGAAGAGAAGATGATTCATATCTTCGGTGATGGAGGAAGGAACTCAATGATTAAGAGCAAATTGCTCGCGATCAGAGATATACACAAAAAAGCTTAAAATAATAATGTAAAAAAAATATCTTTAAAAAACCGACTTCATACGCCGATCGGGCAAAGTTGGGCTAGCGTCGCGCATTAGTTTCATCATTTATATTTAGGCCCGCCCGACTTCAACATACATGTACAAATTAAAATTGTTTTATACTTTGTAGTGGCGTTTAAAGTCGGTTTTATAGAAAGAATTTTTTATCATTATTTGATAATCCCACAGACGATCAAAGTTCGTATTTATATATCTAGTCATATTTTACTTAAAGCTTATAAATTAGTCTTTCACCCCTTCCTATTCTATCGTGATTTTAATTCTATGGGATCAATTTATAATGCAGTTCAAGATAAAGGTCTCTAAACGAATAGTAAGTAGGAAGATTAATTTTCAATATTTTCCCCAAATTATTTCATGTACGATTAAGTAGCAACATTTTCAGATCGACAGTTTTCTTAAGTTTTCTGCATAAGTATTGCATTATTTGGATAAAATAATACATCAGAAGTAAATAAATGTTATTCTTTAGTAAACTGGATGTTTTAAATATTTTTTTAGAAGAAAATACTCTCATATTCGGCATTTATAGCGGAGCTCATTCTCCGCTAACCATACGTAGTTGACAGGCGCGTGACTCGAGTCAAACAGTTTTATATAACGAGTATGAGCACTGCTCATACCCAACTTACAGAGGGGTACGCGCGTCAATTCTTCTCCTGTGTTGGTTTATTACTCAAAGATCCAGTCACATGGACTGTGGTCATGACGAGACTGCGGGATTCCGAGACGTCAGATTGTAACTGTCATGGTCTACAATCTATCTATTGTCTATTGGTAGAACAAACGGTACAGTCTTCTTCAGACCATCATGATGGGCAAAATTGAGGGCAAAAGGAGCGTGGCAGAAGAAAGTCGTGGCTTAGAAACATCTGTGAATGGACCGGAATGAATGGGCCAATGTTACACAGCTTTTGAGTTGCCAAAGACATGCCGTTAAATGACGTGATGACGGCCAACCTTCAATAGTGGTGTGACAAGAACTTACCGACGTTGTCTTCCTTTAGTTTGTACTCTTTGTAGTCGCTTAAATCCGGCTCTTTGCCGTTTTTGAATGCTGAATATTTCTCCATGAACCTTTAAAAAACAAGTACATATCATTTAACTACTAAACTTCGTTAAAGAAAGTCATTTTTTTATAAAAACCTGAAATTAGATTTTTCATAATCTAAAGTAAACTAAACGATTATGACAATGTTATACCTGTAACACACATTTTATCCTAAAAATGTAACAATTTAAACTAATTCCGTACTTTTTTTTACAGTGTGAATTAATTTTGTATGTTTTTTGGAACGAAGTTATTTTTTAAGGGAGCTGGACGAAAAAATGAGTAAGAACTTTCCGTCAAGACCCTTTTTGCTAGGCGTAAGAAATATCCGTCACGAACCTTGTTTATTTTACACGTTCTATAAAACCTTTAGTGGCGCTGGGGGTAAACGAAGGAGTGAAACTATCGGTTCGGGGGTGCCCATGCCCAACTCTGCCTAAAAATATGTTCAACCTCAGTGTAGTAACTTTTGGAACTTTTTTCTTTGATTATTTTTGTAACGAAGTTTTATAGAAGAGAAATTCTAAATTTTACTAACGCCATCTACTGTGAGCAGCGTGAACTAAAAGTTGCTTATTATAATGTACTTTAGAGAAAATTAGATTAATATTAGATTATTTAAACAAAAAATTAAAGATATTTTATTGAAAAAGTGTAGTACTTACTTACGCAATTAAAGACTTTTTAGATGATAGTTGGTAACTTGGTACATGTGCATTGACGTTACAGAATAAGTATGACATTGTATATTATTTTAGATTTGATTGGTTTATTTATATTACTTATCTTTTTTTTGCATGCTACAAATAAAAAAAAACCAGAATTGATGGAATTTCGTATGTATATCGACTTCGCCACTCACTTTTTGAGCTCCTCTGGCGGCAGAAAGTCTCCGATGTGGTGTTTGCCAGCGGCTTGCTTCGTCAACTCGGTCGCCCATCTTTCCGTCGCGTTCATTTCTTTGGCACGCAATCTAAAAAATATAAAATTCTTTTTAAAAAATCGGTTCATTAGTAGTGGCGAGAAGAAATAATACCTGAATTTCAGGTCTACGGATACAATACGGCTACGGATCAACGTGATTTTTTGCATGGGTATAGTTGAGAGCCTGGAGGGTGACATAAGCTACATTTTATTCCGGAAAATCAAAGAGTTCCCGCGGGATTTTTAAAACTAAATCCTCGTGGACGAAGTCGCGGGTATCAGCTAGTAAAAAATATATTTGAACTCCACTTAATGAGTTCTAGACGATGACACTCCACATGCCAGGGTAAAAATATAAAATTTTATTTCGACTCCTTTTTCATGTACCCCCTTTATTTTTTAATTTAATTTAATTTTTATTATTTGTTATAAAGGTAATAGAAATACACACTGTGAGAATTTCAACTGTCTACCTATTACGGTTTACGAGATGTATCTCGTATCCCGCTGACAGACGGACGGACGGACAGACGGACAGCGGAGGCTTAGTAAAAGGGTTCCGTTTACCTCTTGTCTGTCTAAGCCATCTAAGTTCAAGAAAATATATTGTTTGCGGCGTATAATTTATGCAAACTTTTATTTTCAGCTCGTAACAAAGAAATATAAATGCCATACTTATGTTCCCAAGTCCCGTCAGCGGTATCTTCGTCGCTGTCGTACTCATACTTGTGTCGCCCAGCGTACGCCAGTCGTTCCACTTCTTGCCTCTTTTTCAACATATCCTGTAATTATTATATTCACTCTTATTATATGCAGTCATAGCTACATAAAAACAAACATAATTAATTGTTAAAATAAAAATTTAATCAAGCAAAGTCCTATAAATAAAATTAATGGCTAAAAAACTGTTTGAAATAAATAAAATTGCGTCTGTGACCTATTTCAAAATAACTAATAAACTAATACGATTAATTATGATTTAATCAATAGAATTACCTCAAAAATGTTTTAATTTTTTTTTTGTAACAGTTTGCTTATCTTCAGAAAAGCTACACTATTGGATTCTAAGGATTCGGATTCGGATTTTGGACATTATTACCTTTAATGTCCCTTGTTAATGTAAAGGATTATAACTTCTAACTAATTTCGTCTTACGGACTAAGTTGTACTGAAAAATTTCGTTTTTACCAACCTTTAGGTATCAATGAAAACTAAATTAGGTTACATTTAGGGGCTACCTACGTTGAGATTCCTACTTCATCATTTTCATTCATTCAATGATTCATTACGGTTCATTTACGGTATATGGATGGATGAAGCCCCTAAAATACAAATAAATCGCGGGCATTTGCTACTATTAACGGCCGATTTTACTAACGTAAAATAAGTTTTATCTGAGCGTAAAAATATTTTGATAGTATTTACAAAAACTGTCAGAATGTCCAATTTATTCCTCGGATAAACGTCATTCGACGTTGGTGAAATCGGCACTAAATAAATTAAATTATCATAGTAATATCTCCATTTTTCATAAACTACTAGACAAACCTGGTACAACAGGTTGAGTTTGAAGTTATCTTCGCACTTCTTCCATTCCTCAGGATTCAGGTTGGTGGTGCCATAATTGGTCATAGCGTACTGCATCAACGCATGATTGTTACGATTTATATTCGTCAGTTTCAGGCCTTCTTCGTCGATTTTTGATAACATAGCTCCTGAAATAAAATAAATGTAAGTCATCATCATTATCATCAGCAACCCATTAACGGCTCACTACTGGGTCTACTTTCAGAGAAGGGAAATGTGTCGCGAAACTGAAGTGGAAATGGGCGCGGCACATAGTTGGAAGAGCTGATGGTCGTTGGGGTCCCAAGGTGCTGGAGTGGCGACCCCGCACCGGGAAGCGCAGTGTTGGCAGACCCCCCACTAGGTAGACCGACGATATTAAAATGTCGCAGGGAGCCGCTGGATTCAGGCGGCGCAAGACCGAGGCCTGTGCAAGTCTATGCAAGAGACCTTTGTCCAGCAGTGTACCTCTATCGGTTGATAACGAAGAAGAAGAATAGTACCTATTAAAAGCGTGTTTAACTATTGCTGATACATTTGGTAATAAGTTTCAAAACGACAAATATTTCCTTAAGCTTTCGCGACGCTATATTCATAAATAAAAGAAAACTCCTTCTATAAACACTTGAAACTACTTATAGAGCCACAACCGGCTCTAACACTCAACGAGAACAAACTTAAAACTAGTCAGCTGCTTGGAACGTCACGTTTTTCAATAAAGATTGTGTTTTGACACAACATTACGATAATAATTAATCATTCAAGTCAAAACACACACCCTTAATTTTTAAAAATCAAAATAATATCTTATTTAATTGAAAATCATGACACTCAGTCAACAAAAATCAAAACAATATCTTATTAATAAATTAAAATCATGACATATAATAATGTTAGTATCAGCTAAGGGAGAGGTCAGACTGGCTACTTTTAGCGGCAGCGATCGCGCGCTTTTACTACCTTTAGCGTTTCTATGGCATTATGCGTGCATCGCGTCTCGCGCGCGCGATAATCGCGAATCAAAAGCGATCGCGTTTTTATGGCTTTCGATTGCAGAATCGCGGAATTGCGCGAATCGCGATACACGCAAAGGCTATACAAACGCTAAAGGCCGATCACGATCTAGGCAGCGCGCGATCGCTGTCGCTAAAAGTGGCCAATCTGCCCTCTCCCTATTTAGGGTTCAGAGATTTGTCAATAAACACCTGGCATAGTGTTGGGCATCGGTGCAACGACACCGGGCGGCTTCAAATCAACGGGCGGGTCGTCTCCCCAGCGCGACTTCTTCCTCTTGCGTCTCTCTCTCTTATTGTCACTCTCCTCGTCGCTTTGAGAGCTGGCCTGCTCACGCTTCATCATGCTATTATGGTACTGGTTGTAATATGACTCTTGCATGCTGAAACTTTGAAAATTGAAACGAAATTTGATGTATAGAGAGAAACATTCATAAATGTTACCGATTTCCGAGCGTGGAGTTCTGTTTTTATTATTTTTTTTATTCGATGACAAGCTAGTCCTTGACTGCGATCTCACCTGATGGTAAGTGACGATGCAGTCTAAGATGGTAGCGGGCTAACTTGGAAGGGGTATGGCAGTGAACATTCAACCCATACCCCTAATTGGTTTCTACACGCCATCGTGCCGGAACGCTAAATCGCTTGGCGGCACGTCTTTGACGGTAGGGTGGTAACTAGCCACGGCCAAAGCCTCCCACCAGACCAGACCAGAGACAATTCAGAAATTATAAATTCCCAAATTGACCCCGCCGGGAATCGAACCTGAGACCTCCCAGTTATAAGACAACAGCGCTCACCACTGAGCCAGGGAAGTCGTCAAAAATTGCAATGTAACATCATCATTATCAGCAACCTATCAACGATCCACTGCTGAGCACAGCACCCCGATTCAGAACCTTACGATAACATAATTATCGATCGATTCGGTTTGCTATCGTACGATAAGATGAATTTTCAATTCAGAGTACTCGTATCGACAGAGAAGTTGTCGAAATCGAAACCGAATCGAAACGACGTAGATATCGTTCGATATCTTCTATCAAACGCTATTCACAACAACCTTATCGAATAAGATTTTCCGAACGTCCGATAATTTTAGTTGGTAACTTATCGAAAGCTACAGGGCATCCGGTATCCTTTTGTTTACGTACTGTGTTTACTGGTTTTTCGTATAAAATGATTATGATGGATGATTTTGGTATGTAAATGTTTACTTACCATATTGTACGTATTAAAATAACATATTATGTACACCACAACAAAATAAAATAAGAACCCAGAGGGATGAAACATGAACTTAGCGCCATCTATCGACGAGGCTGAAAATTGGCCGTCAATAATTTAACAAGTTATCATTTTAAATAATTACTTCAATGACCTTCGAAAATGATTAAAATCTATTTATTTTGTGTTAACATGAATTTATTATCAAGTGAAATTTTGGTAAAACAACAAACTTCGTAAATCCACATGTAATTTAATGTAACTTGTCGATACCGATAACGAAGCCGATACCGTAGTCGACGTCGAATCGAATTCTCTAACCGAACGTTCTGAATCGCACGACAAAAAATTTTCGATACGAGATCGATATCTAATCGTATCGAAACGGGAAGTTATCGAAATGTTCTGAATCGGGGTGCAGGTCTCCTTTCATAGAAGGGCTATATATAGGCTATGTTCTATCCAGTTCACACACGTTCATTGTATGTAGACAATTTTTACAACTTATTATGTATATCTAATGTTTATAGTGTAATTTTAAGCATAAGTTGTAATTTGGAAAAATAACCTTCTTATCTTTTTTATCTTAAATTGAATTGGCGGAGTTCGCACACCTTCGAGAACATTATGGGGAGCTGTGGTGTGTAGGTTTCCTCACGATGTTTTCCTTCACCCTTAGTATGTGATATTTAATAATTACTTTACGTTTTTACTAAAAATGAGGGTCATTTTGGCCTACCTGTTATTACTTTCCTCCTTTATATTCCTATGATCATTGCTATCATCATCTTCCAAGGAGAATTCTGGCTCATATTTATCTTCTGGCTTCACCTCAGGTTTCCTATCAAACGAGCCTTCATTCCGTAGTTTCATTACGAGACTCCGATACACCTTGTATTCATTCGAGTTGGTATTATGAAGGAACCTGGAAACATGCCATACAGTCAATCTAACGCCAACTGGGGAGTATAAGAACGGATGCTTTATAATTAAGTTTAATTGACCTGGAAATATTATATTTATGAAACAGTGTTGCTCAGTTCAAATTTAATCATACAGAATAAATTTAATCAAACTCAGACAAACTCCCGAGACTAACAACATAATTAGATTTCTGAATTTTACAGAGTTGAAAACTAACTGCATATAATCACAACCTAGTTTTAGGTGAAATTGATAACCCCAACCATGCGAGTGATAGTCTGAATACTGATATATTTGTTGCAATGAGATCATCTCATGTATCAAAAAACTTGACAGTTTTTTTTGCACACATTGTTATTTTATTTAGAATAATAAAAATTCTTTCAGCCTACATTTCTTGCAAAAATTATGATAAAGACAAGATATAACAATACCCCGAATAGCTTGTATTCTTGCAATTTTCTCTAAAGTGCCATCAAAATTCTGCACAAATATTCTCATAATAATATATTGATATAATTCAGCACCGACTTAAGAAAAAATAAGTTATAAAAAATTATAAAAATGCAAAATAGAAAATTCAATCTGTCGAGCTGGGATTCGAACTATCGACTTTTAACAGTTTAGCGACTGTAGAAACCACAAGGCTACCGAGATCTTATATTGTACTGTGAAAATATTGAACACAATGCCAAATTCACATTCAAAAAAGTGTCGGTTCAATTTTGTCTTAATTTTTTCCGTCCCCCCCTTCGCGCGCTAAGGAACTACGTTCCAATAAGTTATTAACGCAACACTGTTCCATAAGGGATGTATATCCTTTTTGGTAGGTATGTAATATAAAAATGAATACAGCACGGTATCCTCCTTCAAATCGGGCCTTAAGTGGCATTACCACAAATTTTGGTCTTGTGAGTGTATAGCTTTCAGCACGTTTTCCCAGTGGTCGCCGTTGGCCGCGACCTCGGCGGCGGCGCGGCGCGCGGGCGGCGGCATCGCATCTGGTGAGAGAACTGCACACCACGGGTCAGCAATGTGTCGAGCGTCGCGACTCGCGCGGTGCGCGGCGCCGGCCTGAGCACGGCTACCACCAAACTTTGAGCTCGCTCCGAAATTAGCAACAGTTCCCGCGCTGCGCACCCACTTGTCGCACGGAACAACCAGTCAAATTTAAGTCTACTCGCGTGCATTGACGCTTGTCTGTACTCTATACGTCAGTCAGGGACTTATGAAATTGGGTATTTGACTGATATTTTTTTAGGGTTCCGTACCCAACGGGTACCAACGGGACCCTATTACTAAGCCTACGCTGTCCGTCCGTCCGTCCGTCTGTCAGCGGGCTGTATCTCGTAAACCGTAATAGATAGATGAAATTTTCACATATTATGTATTTCTATTGCCGCTATAACAACAAATAATAAAAATTAAATTAAATTAAAAAAATTAAATTAAAATATTTCCATGGGTAAATGGAAATATTTTTATTTAATTTTTTTTAACGGAACCCTAAAAGAGCGAGGCCCGACTCGCACTTGGCCGATTTTTTATTTATTTAAAATAACGTTTTTATATATTAAAGCACAATGCCATTTCTCTTTTTTAAATATCTTTACTAGTCTCGGAATTATAAGCTGTTTTACTGTGATTGTATCTGTCTCTTTCTAAAACGAAATTTTTTAAGGTGTGTATGGAGCTGGTGAATTGTGACATCACAGTTCACCAGCGTTCTCTCTGTCTAACAGGAAACTTAAAAGTTCTGTAACTTATTTATTTTATGACCGATTTATTTTCTGTTTTTTTAAATGTTATTCTTACTTACATTTTCGATTATAAATAATGAATATCAACATTTTGACTACAGTCAAATACCCAATTAGCAATAGTTCCCGCGCTGCGCAGCCACTTTTCGCACGGAAGATTATAGTAAGCTTTAAGTCTACCTACTCGCGTGCATTGACGCTTGTCTGTACTCTGTACGTCAACAATACGTCTCTCATAATAATGTTTAAAATCTCGAAAATTGTATTGTTATTGATAAATTATCGTTAGTGACAAACGACAATGCATTCAGCCTGCACCCAGCATTGTCACGACTCACGATTTCTTATTTATCCATCGGCGTCGGTCAGTCAGACTCAGTGACTTTTATCTTCTGATTATGAGGCACATAATCCTGTGACAATGTTCTCGAACGCTCGAAAATCATGAAAAATTGTATTGCGATAAGGGATCGGATGTATTTATGAACGGGCACTTGACATTACTCATACGCCAATATCTAGGAGGAAGGGTTAGGAACGCGCAAAAGCCAACTTCAGAGCAATCAAAAAGTTTGGTTATAACTATACCACATAGCCCACAAAGTTCAATACAGTTGGACCAGGTGGGAAGGTTCTAGCCCTTTTCTAAGGCTTATCCTTTGAGACTTTAGTCCAGAATTGAAAGTCCATATCCATTGATTCTTGGATGTCAAATTCAAAAACCAAACTGTACTGAGCTTATCACACGACATCCGTGATGGTAATATTTTTAATTGCATATTTACCTGTATAATCCATTAATTATGTCACATGGAAAGCAGGCCATTTAGCGATCTTTATTGATGTCCAAAAAATTAATATGAAAGTCAATAATATAGATTTATTAATGTCACATAATTAGTGGACGATCATTATTCATTACAAGAAAAGCATATTATAATATTATGTAATTAAAATTATACCATCCCAGAAATTAATAATATTGACATAATATCATATTTCTTGTTCACACATACCCTTTGTACTTTTAAAAATGTAATTTATTAATGACTTGTACAAAGGCAGACTTATTATTAAATAATAATTAAAGATTGTGAATGTTTACCTTGCGAGTTTGGTGGCGCGGGTATGTTGCCTGGCTTCACGTCCTGAGGTTTTGGGATGTGGTTGAGAGGCATCGGCATCGGTGGCGGTATGCTTTGGAGCTTCATAGGTTCAGGTGGAGGAATGTTATCTAATGGCTTAGTCTCAGTGTGTGAGTTGGGTGGTAAAGAACTTTGAGGCATGAAAGGCATGTTGGGCGGGCAGATAGGTGGGCCATTCGGTCCAAAGTTAGGACCTCTGGGTCCAAAGGGAGGTTGTGGGCCGAAGTTTGAACCGTTCGGTCCCATTGGTGGGTTCAAGGAGTTAGGTGGGCACATAGAATTTGGTGGACCAGTCATTTGATTGTTAGCAAATGGAGGAAAAAATGGTGGCATAGGGGGTCCATTCGGCCCGGGTCCACGAACATCTGGACCACACATGTTAGGAGGCATTGGGCCACATGGACCATTAGGTCCCATGAAATTTGGTGGCATTGGGAAATTCGGAGGTCCACCCATAAACGGTGGCACTGGGGGCATATTGGAACCAGGCCCCATCATAGAGCCAGGACCCATATTAGGACCTGAACTAGGCCCCGATCCTAGGTTTGGACCTGGCGGCATTGAACCTGGACCCATAGGCCCAGGTCCCATTGGTCCAGGACCCATCGGCCCGGGTCCCATTGGTCCAGGACCCATCGGCCCAGGTCCCATTGGTCCAGGACCCATCGGCCCAGGTCCCCCCATTGGTCCAGGACCCATTGGCCCAGGTCCCATCGGCCCAGGCCTCATTGGGCCAGGTCCCATCGGCCCTGGTCCCATTGGTCCGGGACCCATCGGCCCGGGTCCCATAGGCCCTGGACCCATTGGTCCAAAACCCATCGGCGCGGGTCCCATTGGCCCAGGCCCCATAGGTCCAGGTCCCATTGGTCCTGGACCCATAGGCCCAGCTCCCATTGACCCTGGTCCCATAAGACTCATAGGATCCGATCCCATTCGTCCAGAATCTGATTCTTGATCATCATAAGAGTCATCTTGTTGTCTATCATAGTCATAGCCATCATTAGATGAGCCATCATGGGCATTCCATTGTCGATGTGCACCTGGAGGAGAGTCATCATCATCATCTGGAGGTCTAACACTGAGTTGCATCAATGGTGGTATATTATCAAGCATCTTTTTTCTATCTTCTACGATTGGAGTCATAGGACTGTGAGGACGGTTTCTGCCTCTATCGCTCCAGCGTCTATGCCTATCCCTAAAAATAATATTTTATTTTAAAAAATCTTGATTTGAAATAGAAATTCAATCTGGAGATTGTTTTATTACCTAGAACCTCTTTCTGGCTTTCTCTCTGATGGCTGATTGTAATTTTCAATTTCATGAACCTCTTTTTTAGCAGCCGCAGCAGGTTTTGGTTTGCTTTCATTTTTTATTCTTCTGGTATCCTCGCTTTCTTGTTTTTCTTTTGCCTCTTTTTGTTGTTTGTCTCTATTTTGCTTGTCAAGAAGAGCTTTGTATTGACTCATGAAACTACCATCATTAGAAAATATGTTAGCTGAACCTGTTTCTTCTTTACCAGTAGGGCTGTGAAGGAAGGATATATTTAGTGTTAACAAGCATCATAAGATGGCCTGATGGACATGTAGGGTTGATGTGCCGGATAGCGGCTCTTAGTGCTCCTATCAAGTTTAGGACATCAGTAAAAAATGTAACAACTTTAAAACAGTTATGCTCACTATGTTAGATGAAAGCCCATATAATGAAGTTTCTGTCTTATAAACTGTTTTGCGCTTGAAGCTATTACTTATTTTTATTTTTTATTTAATCCAGATATTGCTAAAATTTCAGTTATCAGCCTCAAATTTCAGTTATCGGCCTTGGGATATTCTATTTTCGGCCACTGCATTGTGATGGATTTAAGATGAATTTAATAGTCTAAATTTACATTAAAAAGCTTTTTTGTAAGTTAATCATTATTTTTTTACATATCCCAATGTTATTAAAAATCACAATCAATTTGTCACTCACTAACTAACTACACCTAAATTTAAACTATCTAATGCATTCTTTTTTGTTTAATTTTATTATTTTTAAATAAATAAAATTAAAATTAAATTTACCAATTTAAAATTGGCAGTTTGCCTAATGGCCGAAAACTAACAATTAAAAAAAAACAATTGTTTGAATTTTCGGCCACCCCCAAAATGATCTTCACTATGTAATGATTACCACATAAATTTACAGCCGAAAATTGATGGCGAGGATCTTTGCATCAGGTACAATATTAAAAGAAAGAGTCATGAGATATATTATTTCACCATTTGAATAAAACAAATAAAAGTTTGGAAGACTTGATAATCTTGATATACCACATATTGGCCCCAAGACCGAAAAATAAAGTTTTGGAAAAAAAATTTTAGATCCCGGCCCCTATAATTATTGTTGTTCTGTATAAAATATTTCAAAAATCATATTAGGAGTATGTTAAACAGTTATTTTTGAAGTGTATTACTTGCCTATTAATATCATTTATTTAGAAAAACAACCAACGATGGCACAATTTTTTTTTATAATTTCTAAATAAATTTAATTATTTTTAAACAAATTTTAATAATTTCTAACCAAATTTTTTTAAAATTTTAAAAGGCCTCTAACCGAAGGCGGCCGGCGAACCAGCTTACTAACCCTATATGACCTACAATATTATTTTGCAATATTTTGTTTAATTGCTAACAACCTTTAATAATAATATCAAAAATAGCACAAAATGGATTTTTAAAGGGGAATGCCCACTTTTGGGCCCTCCGCGGACAGCACGATAGAATTTATCCAAATTACAGAACCATTTTATAATAAATAAATACGAATTATCATAATATTATGAAACCCGCCACTATTATCAGTAATTTTCATATATTGAAAGTATTTATATTTACTCGAGTAAGCTGAATGTATAGTCTGTGATCCATATGTAGCCATTTTCTTTAAAATGTTGCCAGCATTAACCAAGATACTAATCGATACTGTCGATTTTTTTCGATTATTATCAGATTTGTGTAGTGTTTAATGGGTGTGTGTATATTTTATTTTAAAAGAAAAACTATGGACTATGGCTCAAACGCTCGACGCGCGGAGCCACTAAACAAACGAAGAAGAAGTATAGACTACAATAAAGACCTTTAGTTCATATTTTCTTGAAGTGTATTCATAATTCTTATCACTAGATATTATAAAACAAAGTTCCGCGCCGCGTCTGTCGGTTGTCTGTTCGCAATAAACTCAAAAACTACCAAAAGGATTTTCATGTGGTTTTTACTAATAGATAGGGTGATTCATGAGGAAGGTTTTAGTGTATCAACGTTTTGTGTAAATTGATTGAAATACGACGATAATTGTTGACAATGTCGGAAAAATTCAAGCCGCTTGGGAGCTTTAATCGAAATGCTGCCTAATCTCTTTGAGATACAACAAAACAATTTATATCTATCTTTTAAGGATAGCTTACTATACCCATTTTAACTTTTAAAAAATGGTCACATACCATGCGGTTATTGGAAATCTATTTAGACGCATACAGTATTAATCCTAATTAACTTAAATACGTTAGTCACCATATAAGCATTTCATGCACATTTGATAATGCGTTACACCATGCAATTTAAATGAATATCTTAGGAGCTATCGCAAAATAAAAACGAACGCGCGCCAAAATAAATTCGAGGATTTCCCAGACCAGTGACCTCCCCAGCACCGCGTTGACATTGCTATATTATTATAAGCCGAGCGATACTTCTTTTATAAGCCTACGTACTGTTCAATATGCTGTTCAATATAACTTAAGGAACATTTCAAAGAGATTGCAAAGTATAGGCGTAATAAGGGGCGGGTCGCTAGTTATGTATAATGTGTCGAGAGAGGCGAGGTTACGTCATCATAATTGGAGACATAAGACATCAAAATATGATATGAATAGGCGATACACAGCAGGATTACGTCTTAACAATACCGACGGCTCACCTACGTTAAAGTGACTCTTCAGTACCGATTGTGTTCGAGTATTATTCAAGAATCGATTATAAATATTTTCACTCACGAGTGAAATGGTAAATGCGGAGTGAAATGGATGCGGGTTGTTACGTTTCCTCAAATATGGTTGAGCGAAGCAATGGCTGGATCATGCGTCATGCTCGTGAACGGGTGCCACCGGCGGGAATGGGGCTACTTTGTGTCTGCCCATCTTAAGATAGAAGTTAGTCTGTATGCATTTTTGGAACTTTCCTCATTGTGGAAACACTGCATATATAGCATAGTATTTACTGTATTGTAAATCTGTTTTGAAAAGAGCAATCGCCGAGTTTCTTGCTGGTTCTTCTCGGCAGGAAAGGCATTCCGAACCAGTGGTAGATTCATTGACCATTCAAAAGCACTTGTAAAAGTTTATTTGAATAAAAAATATTTCTATTCTATTCTATTCTAATGGCAACATTCATTTTTTGACATTGATGACATTTCCTTTCACTCATGTTTTTGAAGATGGTGTCTCTGGCTGATACATGGAACTGGGAATTACGAAATGCGTATTTGTTGTTTTAATCGTAGGTTTTAATGTTTTAAAGTATTAAACAGTGATATTTTGAAACAGGAACAAGTCAGGGAAAGTGTAAAAATACAGACAATTAAGCTCTCTGTCAAAAACATAACCCCAAAATGGTTACAAAAATACGCTATATTTCTCATATTATTAGTCTGGCGGCCACCTGAACCAGATTTTATTATTAAAGATACACTAAAAAGCCTAAATAAATAATGCATTATTATATCTTTGCATGTCCGCAATGGGCCCAAAGTTGTATGGACAGTGGGCATTCCCCTTTATAGGCAAAAAAATTTGAATTTAAAATTGAACATCCATAATTATCTTTGTGTATCGAAGCTGTGTTTTATAATTTTTTAAATAATATTATCTTTGCTGAACATGAATATCCCTGTTTCCTTTCCAAGGTAGTATAAGTCTAAGACAATAGAATAGAATAGAATAGAATAGAAATGTTTTTTATTCAAATAAACTTTTTTACAAGTGCTTTTCAATGAGTCTACCACTGGTTCGGAATGCTGTTCCTGCCGAGAAGAACCAGCAAGAAACTCTGCAGTTGCTCTTTTCAAAACAAGTTTACAATATAGTAGATATTATGCAATGTATGCAGTGTTTCCACAATGAAGAAAAAGAGAATTTACAGGTTAATCATTACCTACTGTCTCATGAATCGCTGGAACGAATTATATTATTTAATTATACATATATTAACAAAATTTATTATATTAACAATTTAGGAGTAGGTATGAAAACAGTGCAATGGGTGGAGTTTGAACCAACAATCTTTAGGTTTTCAATCTATATCTTGAACCGTGTGTCTATTGAGGGTGAATGCATGCATTGGATGCATCACTCAGGTAAGAGATGTTCTTAGAAAATCAACCAAATCGTTAATATTAGATGATGTGAATAAACACACCCTTGGTGTCTAATATAAGACTACTATTGAAATGTTAACTGCAAAATGGCAGTTTGGTTACAGCTCTATGGCATCTGATGTAAATGTGTCACAAGTACCAACCTAGTATTGTACTACTTGTATCGGTAGCGGCACAAAAGTCTAGCGGTGAATAAAAAAAATAAGAAGTCGAAAATAAGGTATCATGGTGCTGATTGGCTCTCCAGTCGCATTCCGGCCGTTGTCATTGGTTGCACGACAGTGCCCCATGCTCAGCTATTTTGTTCAGTGCTAGACTTTCGTGCCACAACCAATATATTACAAAATATGCAAACAGACTACAGTATGTTGCCATTTGCAATACAGTTATATGTTAACTGTGATAGAAATAGAATTGCAGGCACAGTCAAGAGCACTCAACAGTGCTTTATAAGTGAGTTTTTGGGTTCAATTCCTGAAGGGGGCATTTTGGGATTTCATCATTCTTTCGCTGGAGTGGTCTGATAGGTTTTGGCTATGGCTTGTTTACCATCTTACCACCATAACTGTGTCCCTAAATGGAAAAGACCACAGTGCTCACCATTGCACCAGAGATTGTCAAATAGTGGAAGTGTGCTTCCCCTCATCACACACAACACAAGCTCCCTGGTAAATCACACAAATTATGTAAGTACCTTGAGGCCTTTAGTACATTTCCGCCTTCAAATCTAAGTAAAAGGAGTATAGCAATTATCTGCATTAGAACGGAGTTTAGATTTCTGATTAATTGATGAAATTTTTGTTTTATCATTTTTAACTTGTACCTAGAGGCAGAATAGCTTAAGTTTATGTATTTAAAAGAACTTGGAAGATTATGCAGATTTAATATTACTTAAAACTATTTATAACTTATTGGAGGCTTAATACCGGGAAGTGGGAACACACTAGATAGAAGATAATGAACAATATCGATAAATCTCATACTTAGTTAGCTTCGCCTGAGCGGCGAGGGCTGCCGCCTGTTTCTGAGCCTCCAACTTGGCTTGGATTTCCATCTTTTTTTTCTCGATGATTTGTTCCTGTTTCGACATTTGTGCCCATCTTGTACTCAGGGCCGATTTGGTTTTATTATCCTTAAAATGTATCATCTTCCTGGCTAATAAATCCTATTACACTTCTATTTTAAAAATACAAATCTTGATTGAAGATTCTTGAAGATTACTCTACCATAGACCACGAACACTAGGATCATAGGAATTACGATATTACGATATTACTCTAGTCTCTACTGACTGACTCTTGTTGTTCCTGGTCTGTGGTGTGGTACTAACTAGTGATGTAACCGGTTTTAAAAAAACCTAAAAATACCGGTTTTCATAAAAACCGATAAACACCGGTTTTCGTTTACTGAAACCGAATATTTTTCTCTCTCTACTTTGATCTCGCGGGGATGCTCGCATTCGAAAACGGATTTTGGACGAGAAGACATCTCGGAGCTTCCCGAACGCTGCCCAGCCGAGTTGGATTCGAAGGTTGAACTCTTTCTAGAAATTGAACCTACCTAGCTTGCAGAGTTGTACAAAATAGTTTAAGAAATGTACTAAAATACAAAATGCAATTAATACTTTTTTGATCGACCTATTTCAAATGCAAAATACCAAATAGTGTTTGAAACTATTGTATTTGTTAAAAGTAATTTAAATTTATTTCAAAATCACAACAGCAAAAGACATGCCATTGAGCTGCGACAGCCCATTACACACAGTAGATGATGATGATGATGAAGAGATCACAGACAGTAGATGTGCCCATTTTACAAAAAGCTTCTTCTGCACTGGGCCTCGTTTATATAATCACTTACCCAGAGACATTATTGAAGATCAGCAGGAGATCCCTATGTTTAAAAAAAAGTTAATTAGGGTTCCGTACCCAAAGGGTACCAACGGGACCCTATTACTAAGCCTACGCTGTCCGTCCGTCCGTCTGTCAGCGGGCTGTATCTCGTAAACCGTAATAGATAGACAGATGAAATTTTCACATATTATGTATTTCTATTGCCGCTATAACAACAAATAATAAAAATTAAATTAAATTAAAAAAATTAAATTAAAATGGGTAGGTGGGTAGATGGAAATCTTTTAATTTAATGTTTTTAACGGAACCCTAAAAGAGCGAGGCCCAACTCGCACTTGGCCGATTTTTTTTTTTTGATAGATAAGACATATAGAGCAACTGCCGAGTTTCTTGCTGGTTCTTCTCGGCAGGAACGGCATTCCGAACCAGTGGTAGACTCATCGAGGATTCAAAAGCACTTGAAAAAAAGTTTATTTGAATAAAAACATTTCTATTCTAGTCTATTCTATTCTGTTATACAATCTGTGATTACCTTATGGAAAAATTTTTACTGTTGTATATTATTTTTTGACATTTATTTAATTTTTTTTTGACATATAATAATTAAAACAACATTCCTATATTTGTGCACCACACTTTGGTAGGATATGCGCATTTTAAATTGTATATTATAACATCGTGACTGTACCATATTCACAAATTAATAAATGAATTATGAATTATGTTTTGTATTTCGGCTTGGCTCGGCTCGGCTCGGCTCGGCTAGGCTCGGCTCGGCACGGTTCAGCTCGGCTCGGCTCGGCACGACTCGGCTCGTCTCAACTCGGCTCGGCTCGGTTCGGCTAGGCTCGGCACGACTCGTCTCGTCTCGTCTTAACTTGTCTTGTTGTTGTATTGTGTTGCATTGATTACAAGCATGCTTTGGTATAAATACGGGTAGCATGCCTTGCGTGTCATTCTCGCTCGAGACGTCGGACCGTTCGGAGCTCGGCTCGGCACGACTCGGCTCGGTTCGGCTCGGCTCGGATGGGATCGGCTCGGCTCGGCTCGGCTCGTCTCGTCTCGTCTCGTCTTAACTTGTCTTGTTGTTATATTATGTTGCATTAATTACAAGCATGCTTTGGTATAAATACGGGTGGCTGATGCCTTGTGTGTCATTCTCGCTCGAGACGTTGGACCGTTCGGAGGTCGTCTCAGCACGGCTCGGCTGCCGCTGCTCTGACGTGCACGGCGGAGCCTGTCGCAGCGCAGGCCATGGCGCGTCTGCGCCTCACCTACTGGTGCGCTGCCATGCATGACGCAGCGTCAGCCACGGCACCTGCTGGTGCGCTGCTGAGCGCGTCGTTGCACAGCGCCGGCCACGATGCATCTGCGCCTCACATGCCGGTGCGCTGCAGTGCGCAATGGAGCGTGTCGCAGCGCTGGCCACGGCACGTCTGCGCCTCACCAGCCGATGCGCTGCCGAGCATGCAGGGGCGTGTCGCAGCGTCGGCCACGGTGCGTCTGCGCTTCACCTGCTGGTGTGCTGCTGAGCGCGTCGTTGCACAGCGCCGGCCACGATGCATCTGCGCCTCACATGCCGGTGCGCTGCAGTGCGTAATTGAGCTTGTCGCAGCGCCGGCCACGGCACGTCTAAGACTCACCTGCCAGTGAGCTGCCGTGCGCGTTGGAGCGTGTCGCAGTGCTGGCCACGGCACGTCTGCGCCTCACCAGCCGATGCGCTGCCGAGCATGCAGGGGCGTGTCGCAGCGTCGGCCACGGCGCGTTTGCGCCTCACCTGCTGGTGCGCTGCTGAGCACGTCGTTGCACAGCGCCGGCCACGATGCATCTGCGCCTCACATGCCGGTGCGCTGCAGTGCGTAATTGAGCTTGTCGCAGCGCCGGCCACGGCACGTCTAAGACTCACCTGCCAGTGAGCTGCCGTGCGCGTTGGAGCGTGTCGCAGTGCTGGCCACGGCACGTCTGCGCCTCACCAGCCGATGCGCTGCCGAGCATGCAGGGGCGTGTCGCAGCGTCGGCCACGGCGCGTTTGCGCATCATATGCTGGTGCGCTGCAGTGCGCAATGGAGCGTGTCACACCACTGGCTACGGCGCGTCTGCGCCTCACCTGCTGGTGCGTTGCCGAGCGTATTGGAGCGCAGCGCCGTTAACGGCTCGTGCACGCCTCACCTGCTGGTGTGCTGCTGAGCGCGTTGGAGCACCTCACAGCGCCGGCCACAGCACGGCTGCGCCTCACCTGCTCGTGCGCTGCTGAGTGCGTCGAAGCGCAGCGCCGGCCACTCTGCGTCTACGTCTCACCTACCGGTGTGTTACTAAGCACGCAGAGGCGTGTCTCAACGCCGGCCACGGCGCGTCTGCGCATCACCTGCTGGTGCGCTGTCGAACACGCAGGGGCGCGTAGTAGCGCCGGCCACTGCCCGTCTGCGCCTCACCTGGTGGTGTTCTACTGGGCACGGCTCGGCTCGGCTTTGCTCATCTAGTCTTGCCTTTTCTTGTCTTGTCTTGTTGTTGTAATGTGGTGCATTATCTTGCACTCTCTCGCTGCGTGTCATTCTCGCTCTAGATGGTGGACCGTTCGCAGCTCGGCTCAGCACGGCTCATCTGCCGGTGCGCTGCCGAGCAGGTCAGAGCTTGTCGCAGTGCCAGCCACGGCGCGTCTGCGCCTCACCTGCTGGTGCGCTGTCGAACACGCAAAGGCGTGTCGCAGCGTCGGCCACGGCGCGTCTGCGCCTCACCAGCCGATGCGCTGCCGAGCATGCAGGGGCGTGTCGCAGCGTCGGCCACGGCGCGTTTGCGCCTCACCTGCTGGTGCGCTGCTGAGCACGTCGTTGTACAGCGCCAGCCACGGTGCATCTGCGCCTCATATGCTGGTGCGCTGCAGTGCGCAATGGAGCGTGTCGCACCGCTGGCTACGGCGCGTCTGCGCCTCACCTGCTGGTGCGTTGCCGCGCGTATTGGAGCGCAGCGCCGACAACGGCTCGTGCGCGCCTCACCTGCTGGTGTGCTGCTGAGCGCGTTGGAGCACCTCACAGCGCCGGCCACAGCACGTCTGCGCCTCACCTGCTCGTGCGCTGCTGAGTGCGTCAAAGCGCAGCGCCGGCCACTCTGCGTCTACGTCTCACCTACCGGTGTGTTACTAAGCACGCAGAGGCGTGTCGCAACGCCGGCCACGGCGCGTCTGCGCATCACCTGCTGGTGCGCTGTCGAACACGCAGGGGCGCGTAGTAGCGCCGGCCATTGTGCGTCTGCGCCTCACCTGGTGGTGTTCTACTGTGCACGGCTCGGCTCGGCTTTGCTCATCTAGTCTTGCCTTTTCTTGTCTTGTCTTGTCTTGTTGTTGTAATGTGGTGCATTATCTTGTAGTTGTATTGTTGCATTGAATACAAGCATGCTTTGGTATAAATACGGGTGGCTGATGCCTTGCGTCTGCGTGTCATTCTCGCTCTAGATGGTGGACCGTTCGCAGCTCGGCTCAGCACGGCTCATCTGCCGGTGCGCTGCCGAGCAGGTCGGAGCTTGTCGCAGTGCCAGCCACGGCGCGTCTGCGCCTCACCTGCTGGTGCGCTGTCGAACACGCAGAGGCGTGTCGCAGCGCCGGCCACGGCACGTCTATGACTCACCTGCCAGTGAGCTGCCGTGCGCGTTAAAGCGCGTCGCAGCGCTGGCCTCGGCGCGTCTGCGCCTCACCTGCTGGTGCGCTGCTGAGCACGTCGTTGCACAGCGGCGGCCACGATGCATCTGCGCCTCATATGCTGGTGCGCTGCAGTGCGCAATAGAGCGTGTCGCAGCGCTTGCTACGGCGCGTCTGCGCCTCACCTGCTGGTGCGTTGGCAACGCACCAGCAGGTGAGGCGCAGACGGACCGTGGTGGACCGTTCGCAGCTCGGCTCAGCACGGCTCATCTGCCGGTGCGCTGCCGAGCAGGTCGGAGCTTGTCGCAGTGCCAGCCACGGCGCGTCTGCGCCTCACCTGCTGGTGCGTTGGCAACGCACCAGCAGGTGAGGCGCAGACGGACCGTGGTGGACCGTTCGCAGCTCGGCTCAGCACGGCTCATCTGCCGGTGCGCTGCCGAGCAGGTCGGAGCTTGTCGCAGTGCCAGCCACGGCGCGTCTGCGCCTCACCTGCTGGTGCGCTGTCGAACACGCTAAGGCGTGTCGCAGCGCCGACCACGGCACGTCTACGACTCACCTGCCAGTGAGCCTCCGTGCGCGTTGGAGCGCGTCGCAGCGCTGGCCACAGCACGTCTGCGCCTCACCTGCTGGTGCGCGCTGTCGAACACGCAGAGGCATCTCGCAGCGCTTGCCACGGCACGTCTACGACTCACCTGCCAGTGAGCTGCCGTGCGCGTTGGAGCGTGTCGCAGCGCTGGCCACGGCGCGTCTGCGCCTCACCTGCTGATGCGCTGCCGAGCGCGTCGTTGCACAGCGCCGGCCACGAAGTATCTGCGCCTCACATGCCGGTGCGCTGCAGTGCGCAATGGAGCGTGTCGCAGCGCTGGCCACGGCGCGTCTGCGCCTCACCTGCTGGTGCGTTGCCGAGCGTATGGGAGCGCAGCGCCGACAACGGCTCGTGTGCGCCACACCTGCCGGTGTGCTGCCGAGCGAGTTGGAGCACTTCGCAGCGCCGGCCACGGCACCTCTGCGCCTCACCTGCTCGTGCGCTGCTGAACGCGTCGAAGCGCAGCGCCGGCCACTGTGCGTCTACGCCTCACCTACCGGTGTGTTACTGAGCACGCAGAGGCGGGCCTGTGCGCTGCCGTGCGCGTTAAAGCACAGCGCAGCGCCGGTTACGGCTCGTCTGCCTCTCACCTGCCGGTGCGCTGCCGTGTCCGTTGGAGCACGGCGCGTCTGCGTCTCACCTGCCTGTGCGCTGCCGAGCACGCAGAGGTGCGTCGCAGCGCCGACCACGGCTCGTCTGCGCCGCACCTGATGGTGCGCTGCCGTGCGCGTTGGAGCATGGCGCAGCGCTGGCCACGGTGCGTCTGCACCTCACCTGCCTATGCGCTGCCGAGCATTCAGAGGCGGTTCGCAGCACCGGCCACAGCGCGTCTGCCCCTCACCTGTCGGTGCGCGTTGGATCACGGCGCATCATCAGTCACGGCGCGTCTCCGCCTCACCTGCCATGATTTGATGTAAAAAATGTTTTGATGGTATGTGAATGATGAGATAAAAGTGATGTAATATGTTAGTGATGTAAATGATGTGATGTGAGTGGTTTGAGTGATGTGAGTGATGTGATGATAGTGACCAGACGAGACAGAAAGAGACCAGACCAGACCAGACCAGACCAGACCAGACCAGACCAGACCAGACCAGACCAGACCAGACCAGACCAGACCAGACTAGTTGAGACCAGACGAGACCAGAATGGACCTTACGAGACCAGACGAGATAGAAGAGACCAGACGAGACAGAAGAGACCAGACGAGACAGAACGAGACCAGATGAGATGAGACAGAACGAGACCAGATGAGACAGAACGAGACCAGATGAGACAGAACGAGACCAGATGAGACAGAACGAGACCAGATGAGACAGAACGAGACCAGATGAGACAGAACGAGACCAGATGAGACAGAACGAGACCAGATGAGACAGAACGAGACCAGATGAGACAGAACGAGACCAGATGAGACAGAACGAGACCAGATGAGACAGAACGAGACCAGATGAGACAGAACGAGACCAGATGAGACAGAACGAGACCAGATGAGACAGAACGAGACCAGATGAGACAGAACGAGACCAGATGAGACAGAACGAGACAGAACGAGACCAGATGAGACAGAACGAGACCAGATGAGACAGAACGAGACCAGATGAGACAGAACGAGACCAGATGAGACAGAACGAGACCAGATGAGACAGAACGAGACCAGATGAGACAGAACGAGACCAGATGAGACAGAACGAGACCAGATGAGACAGAACACAGATGTGAGTGATGTGAGTGATGTGAGTGATGTGAGTGATGTGAGTGATGAGAGTGATGAGAGTGATGAGAGTGATGAGAGTGATGAGAGTGATGAGAGTGATGAGAGTGATGAGAGTGATGAGAGTGATGAGAGTGATGAGAGTGATGAGAGTGATGAGAGTGATGAGAGTGATGAGAGTGATGAGAGTGATGAGAGTGATGAGAGTGATGAGAGTGATGAGAGTGATGAGAGTGATGAGAGTGATGTGAGTGATGTGAGTGATGTGAGTGATGTGAGTGATGTGAGTGATGTGAGTGATGTGAGTGATGTGAGTGATGTGAGTGATGTGAGTGATGTGAGTGATGTGAGTGATGTGAGTAGGGCTTGCAAATATTCGAAAATTTTGGTATTCGAATATTCGACTTTTATTCGGGTATTATTCGAATATTCGACTTTTATTCGGGTATTATTCGAATTATTCGAATAATTAAAAAAAAAACAAAAGATGTTATAATAATCATGTTTTTAACTGCCAATCTCTTACTTTGATTCTAATATCTTTGAACCAAAACAAAATTTTACTTAAAAATTAAAGAACTGTTTGGAATTTGACTGTTACGGCACTAATTCAGTCCTCCAAAAAATATAAAAAGTTGTTGTTTAACAAGACAACCACAATATAACACAGTCTTATAAACCGAGATATGAGTGTGAATTTTGTAATAATATTTATCTACTCCAGCATCGAAAAGTTCCAATTTCGAGTTTGACAGCTGAATCGAAATGAACCCTCTTTCGGTTTAGCTTCTCATTTCGATGCAGCTCGTTGTATGGGAGCTGAATCGAAATGGTTATCTTCTTAAAATAGGATACCTAAAGCTAAGGCTCTGAGTTCTGGCACTTTTGTACCGTTCATATGACAGAGGCGCCACAGGCGGCTGGTGGCGGCTTACGGAGTTAATTTTTGTTGACAGAGGCGCCACAGGCGGCTGGTGGCGGCTTACGGAGTTACTTTATTGAGCCTACGGCGTATTTTGTTAATGATTTTACTTCAATGTCGTAGATAAAATCTTGTATGCAACTGAACGTAATTAAACTAGCGGCACGCTATGATGGCCGGTTTGACACATTACAATAGTGATGTGGAATGTCAATTTATTCTCGAACAAAAAACAATTAAGTTTTGTTTTTGTACCTGATTAAATAGGTTTAATAAAACAAAAATGTATATGTTTATTTAATTTATTTGAACGAACTGAATATTTGAATGAAAATGAATATACATACTTTATATGCACACAAGAAACATATGAATACAAAAGATACCAAAAAAGGTGCCACAAAAGGCCATAATTAATCAGATTCGTCCATACTACTATTTTCACTGTCGTCACTGCTATCATCACCTACATTAATAATTATATGTTCGTTTTCTATAATATTATCTATTTTCACATCTCTTTCATAATCTTCCCTTATTAATTTAACAGTTCTATTCACAACCTTTTCCCAGTCTCCTTTAGTCACATGTTCACAAGCTTCTTCTAATAATTTTAGCATTTTTTTTGTGGTAAATGGGGGTTCTGTATTGTGTCTTGCAGCATATCCCTTAATTTGAGCCCACACCAACTCAATCGCATTATACTCACAATGGTAAGGCGGTAACCGTATAACTCTGTGCCCATGTTCTAATGCTATTTCGTCAATGACGTATCGGATCTTGGTTGGTTTGTTTTCTTTTAAAAGACGTACTAATTCCGCTTTTAACATATTCATGTTTGCATCTACGCCATTTTTACGAAGCCATGCGACGATATCAGCTTTCTTTTGGGATTGGGCAGGTGGCTTGTCAATTTGCATCGAGTGGTATGGGGCGTTGTCCATAATTATAATAGATGGTTCAGGGAGGCTACACAACATTGAGGTAAACCATTCAGTAAACTTTTATCCATTCATGTCTTCATGATAGTCTCCAGTGGTTTTTGACGCAAAAGCCATGAGAGAACCTTCGACAAACCCGTTGATGGTTCCGGCGTGACAAATTATAAGTCGCGATCCTTTTCCTACAGGAACTTTGGAAGTAGATGCTGCTGTGTCATCGTTCCAAGAACGGCCTACAGTATGGTTAGCATTAAGCCATGTTTCATCCAAGAACACAACATTTTGCCAATTTTTGATTTCTTTCACTTGCCGTAAAAAAGTATACCTTGCCATCGCTATATCAAATCTTTCCATCAATATTTTGCGTTTGTTACATTTTTTGTATCGAAATCCAATGGTCTTCAAAATCTTCGTTAAAGAACTTTCCCCACCGAAGAATAATCCAGCTTCCTTCAGTGAATGCACCAACTTTTTTCTTGTTGGATACTCCTTCTGTAAATAGTAGCCGTAAACATGTCTTCGGATAGCATCGGCATCAAAGCTATCGATGCCTACGACTGGTTTTGCTCGTTTTCTCTTTTTTGGTGTGTGATGTTTATTTTCTTCTGTGCCAGTCTCGCCATATTTTTTTTTAGTTATCCGTCTAACAGTTCGTTGTCCAATATTAAGCGCATCAGCTACGCGTTCAACCACTGACGTTATAGGTAAAATTGGCCCTCCATTTTGAGCTTCACGATCGAAATAGTTACGAAGGCGTATTAAGAACTCACGTGTCTGACTATTTAGAACAGTTCTCTGCGTACGTTCGGTCATATCGACGAAATCCACAACAAAGGGCTTGAACAGAGTCCAAATTAACGAGCAAGGGTCAACAGTAATGCAGTATCAATATTTGAAATCCAAAGCCAGGTCAAAACTATATCACAATCGCATTGCACTGACAGTTTATACTTTTCGAAGCAACGTCAATTCGAAACTGCTTTGTTTTGCATTGAGCATTGACGCGAGTTTGCCGGAGGTAGTAGTTGTGCTAGCCAGCGATCCTATGTGACGATCGTATTAGATTCCATTTTTAAAAATTTTCAATTTAGAAAACCAAATGCCGAGTTGTGGTATATATCATATAAAAATAAAAATTTTACCTTTTGTATGAAACAGCTGATATTTTTTTGCGATTTCAGAGGTTTGTCCACATAGTGAAAATTGTTCATATTCACAAGTACATTCACCCCTTAAATGGTGCAAACTGATTTTTCTACACTTGTATACATTTTAGAAATCAATTTAATAAATAAATTTTGAGTCCTAAACCTAAAACTACATTCGATAAAATTTATGAATCTCTGCACATCACTATCGTCAATAAAGTAATACAATTATTTCCTTCAAAGTCGTTATCAATTAATACGGAACTTCATGAGCGGACAAACGTCAAACCGGCCATCATAGCGTGCCGCTAGTGTAGTCATTTTAATTCTCGTACTATCCTATTTTGATACTCGGCAAGCCTCGTATCAAAAAACAGCACTCGAATTAAAATGACCTTCATTACGATGCAGTTGCATAAATAGCTATTATATATCAATAAAATCATTTCATTTTGTAATCAATTACAAAAAATCGGCCAAGTGCGAGTCGGGCCTCGCTCTTTTAGGGTTCCGTTAAAAAAAAATTAAATAAAAATATTTCCATGTACCCATGGATATATTTTAATTTAATTTTTTTAATTTAATTTAATTTTTATTATTTGTTGTTATAGCGGCAATAGAAATACATAATATGTGAAAATTTCATCTGTCTATCTATTACGGTTTACGAGATACAGCCCGCTGACAGACGGACGGACGGACGGACGGACAGCGTAGGCTTAGTAATAGGGTCCCGTTGGTACCCTTTGGGTACGGAACCCTAAAAACAACAACTTGCTTAAAATCTTTTATCATGTAACTAGAAATAAAGTACTAAATTCTAAACATTATTTTTGGTTCTTCGTACTACTTACTTCGTATTACTTACTTACAAATCTTAAAAGATTTAAAAGAAAGATTTTCAACGTCGATAGAATACAAATAGGTAATAATTCAGTATTAGAAATTATGAATTTGGACCTACCTAGCTGGACTGTGTGTCCCAGGTATATTTTTTACTCGTGCACAATGTCAAGTGCAATATTCTTAACGAAGGTGGAGTGGAGCATGAGCATTGGACATGATTTTCATCTTGCTCATGTTCATCTTTAGGCCCAACGCTGAGAAACCGTGCTGAGATCGTTGAGCACTGTATTGAGGTCGCTCAGAGTCTCTGCCATAACGACTATGTCATTGGCAAATCGCAAGTGAGTGATGTACTCACTGTTTATGTTGTTGCCAAGTCCGTTCCAATCCAGAAGCTTAAAGACGTCCTCCAATGCAGCAGTAAATAGCTTTGGGGAGATTGCGTCTCCCTGTCACACTCCACGCTGCAAGTGGATTGACCTCGTAGTCTGGTCCTGTATACGTACTGACATAGTGGCGTTTTCATACAAGCACGTCAACACTTGGATATACCGGTAGTCAATCCGGCATCTCTGCAGCGACCTCAATAAGGCCCAAGTTTCCATCAAATCGCAGGCTTTCTCATAGTCCTCAGACGCTAAGCAAAGTGGCCGTTAATGCTCTTCCATCTTTTGTATAGCCTGCCGCAGCGTATGAATGTGATCTATGGTGCCCCAGCCTTTTCGGAATCCGGCTTGTTCGGGAGGCTGGAAGTAGTCGATCCTACGAACGAGACGATTCGTAGTGACTCTCGAGAACAACTTATAAACATGACTCAGCAGCTAGATGGGTCTATAATAATTCTTCAACAAGGTATTATCACCCTTTTTGAAGAACAGAACCACCACGCTCTTGTGCCATGCTTTCGGCGGATGCAGCGGCGTGATGACGGAATTGAACAATCGCTGAAAGATCTAAAGTACCGGTTTTCCACCCGCTTTCAAGAGTTCTGCAGTGACTCCATCATCACCAGTCGCCTTGGTGTTCTTGAACTGCTTGAGCCATACTAATCTCGTATAGGCTGACGTCCGGGATATCTTCGGTATAGTGTCGGGTCAGTTTGGCTCTGGGATCAAATCCTCAACAGGAGAAAGAGATCAACAGCCGAATCCAACTCAGCTGGGCAGCATTTGGGAATCTCCGAGATGTCTTCTCGTCCAAAATCCCTCAGCGCCTGAAGACGAAAGTCTTCTAAGTCACTAAAAGAACAGTGTGCCAGTGTTGACTTACGAATCTGAGAATTGGTCGCTAACTGTGGGCCTCATAAGAAGGCTCAGGGTCACTCAGTGGGCTATGGAGAGAGCTAAGCTCGGAGAATCCCTGCGAGATCAAATCAGAAATGAGGAGATCCGTAGGAGAACCAAAGTCACCGACATAGCTCAGCGAGTCGTGAAACTGAAGTGGAAATGGCCGCGGCACATAGTTCGAAGAGCTGATGGTCGCTGGGGTCCCAAGGTGCTGGAGTGGTGACTCCGCAACGGGAAGCGCAGTGCTGGCAGACCTCCCACTGGGTGGACTGACGACATCAAACGAGTTGCAGGGAGCCACTGGATTCAGGCGGCGCAAGACCGAGATCTGTGGAGGTCCATGCAAGAGACCTTTGCCCAGCAGTGGTCATCTATCGGTTGACAAAGAAGGCGAAATTATGAGATCAGAATCAGATCAATGTTACATTGCACAAAAATAAAATGCATTTTAGTCTTATCATCTTACTTTGGCTTATTCTTACACTTACACGTACAACTTAAGAACCTTCAAGGCAAGAGTGAATAGGTATCTTCTAGGCAAGCGCGTTTCAACCTAGACCTCATCACTGCTTTCTTCTAAGCATAATTATTTTCTTCTACTTCTAAGCATAATGTTGCGCGCGGATTTTAAAATTCATATTTTGTGCATGTGATGTGACTGATGTGAGTGATGTGAGTGACGTGACGTGGTGAGTGATGTGAGTGATGTGACGTGGTGAGTGATGTGAGTGATGTGAGTGATGTGAGTGATGTGAGTGATGTGAGTGATGTGAGTGATGTGAGTGATGTGAGTGATGTGAGTGATGTGAGTGATGTGAGTGATGTGAGTGATGTGAGTGATGTGAGTGATGTGAGTGATGTGAG